>JZKD02S1119557.1:0-12972 GCA_000966675.3 Picea glauca | reverse complement strand
ACGTCCCAGGCCTAGGTTATCTACACTTAGGGCCATTTTTATTTTAGGGTTTGATGAAAGAGCCTTGCTGTAGCAACACTCTCCCTCATTAAGCCTTCCTATCTTGACTTTGTGCTTCATATGAGCTAGCCGTTTTTTTGAGAAGGAGGAGAGAGCATGAGGCCTTGCTTTAGCAACACTGGAGTGAGCCTCTCTTCTCTAGGGTTTTGATTTTGAGGCCTTGCCTTAGCAACACCTCAAAAATCTTCCCTCTAGTCCTTAAAATCTTGCCTCCTTCAACTCTTGCGTCCTTCACTTATTACTCCATTAATCCCTAAGGCACTGATCTGAAAGTCCTCTAACATTGAAGTGAAACTGATCAAACAAACTCTCAAAATTATTTGAATTCCAAACCCTAACCTACTAACCCTAAGTTGCTGACATCATCATTGGATATTTCATCTTTATTGCAACAACGTTTTACTTTATGACCAATTGAATGGTGGTTTAAAGCATTTGTTAAATGAAGTGTTGATTTGTTACATTGAATGCCACGTCGTTCCAATATTTATTGGTGAAGTGTTATATTTTTCATTTTCTATTGATAAATTGACTTCGTCAACATTTATTGCTAATTGCATATATATATATATATATATATATTTATTAGATAGTGTTATGAAGTACTAACCCATTGAAATATAGCTTGCATATATCTGTTTGTTGTTGTCTTGTTCCAGGTAGGTGTTCTTCATTAGGGATTTACTTATTATTGGCTGTTTAGCCAAGACTTTCTGTTTGGGTGGTGACTTGTGAAGGGGGAAAACCTTATCTTGGTCTTATTATCCCTCTGCCTCTTCAAAACCACAGGTCACCGGGGACGTCTCCCCTAGGCCTAACCTCCCTAAAGAGAAATAAACTCCCCATCATGGTGAAATTGGGTGGGATAGGTTCCTGTTACGCCAGTTTGGCCTTCAATCTTATAGCCTTTTTCCCAGCTACAAACTATGGGATAACAGGTTCAAATAAAAAAAATTCAAAAACAACTTTTACATCAATCTAGTTGTACATTTATCATATAAACTACAAAATAAGGGTTCCCTCATTTCATTTTCACATTAAACTTTGGGGTATATATTTTTGGATTTGAAAGGGATTTATGTGGGCACTCAATAAGAGAAAGAAAGGAATATTTGTGGGGCATCACCATATCTCTTGGATTCACAATAAGTTTTTTCCAATTTTCCGTTAATTATTATTATTATTAGTAATATTTTTATTTTGCAGATTTCAAAGAAAATGGGATTTGGGTTTTGGTTTTCCTTCTCTCCCCCTACCCCATTTTTTAAATTTACATATTTATAACAAAACAAGTTTTTTTTTCTTATGTGTCTATTATTCTTCTCCAACACCTCTTTCTTTTCCTCTCTCTTGTCCCTCATCCCCCTCCCCTGACTCATCCTCTTCCCCCTTCCCCCACTCTTCCCCTTCACCCCTCTGCCCCACCCTCCCCTCTCCCTCCTTTTACTCTTCCTCTTACTCTTTTTATTCCTCCTTGAATTCCCCTCTAACCACTTCCTCCCCCCCCTAGAACTCTTCATCTTTTTTATTCCCACCTCCTCTCCCTCTCCCTATTTTTCTTCCCCCATCCTCTTCTTATCCCTCTCCCTCATCCCCCTTCTACTATTCCCCTTTCTCTTATCACTCAGTCCCCTCATCCTTCTTCCTCTTTTTCTTCTCTTCTCCTCTCCCTTTTCCCATTTTTCTTCCCTCCATGATCCTCTTCTTTTTATTCTCCCTCTCTTTCCTCCTACTCTTCATTTTGACTTCATCTCCTGCCCTCCCTCTCCTAAAATTTTGGTTGAGGAGTGATGTTGTATATAGTAGATGGAGTATTCATTTTAAAAGTTTGGATTTTTCTAAATATTCTTTGTAGACATTTATTTTGTTTTTGTTACAACTCCATAATTTTATGGACAAGGCCCTAGTTTGAGATTGAGTTCCAATGGTAGAGTGAAGGGTTTACAATAATTAATGGAGGTTTTTGTGATGGAAAATGGACCATATGTGTAACACCTCTCTAAGTTACCTCAATTGAGTCATTTTGTGTGTGTAATTAATCAATTATAACAAGCCAACAATGTAACACTTAATAATATTTAATCACATAATATATTTTCACAATAGAAGTTTAACTACAAAAATCGACTAATAGAGGCTTATACCTGTATCTTCAAGTACACATAAGCAATGCTCATAACCCATGTAGATTATTTTCTTGGATTCTTAAGGCCTTCATGATACACAAATTCACAATTCAACATCTGGAAAAATTCATCAACAATATCAAGGATTTAACTATTAAAACTTTTCATGTGTTTACACCAATATATTTATAAATGTCACTATAATAACCAAAGGTTATGATATGATAATTGATAACATTGCACCACATTATGAAAGGGTTTTGTCAACGTGCATAAGGAAACATAAGGATTTGACCTCTTGTGCAAAATGCCAATGATTTTCACTAACCTTGTACATGTTGCACAATTAATATTAATGATTCAATACATACAATATTTTAAATTAACATTTTTTTTTTCTTCTAATTTCACAAATACTACATTAAGGAAATAAATAATTTGTAATATTAATGAAACTAATTGATACAAACTTGGTGCAATTTAACTTATTACCAATCTATATTTAACCCAATGATTGATTAATGTATAACAAGTTAACTCCAACTTTTAATACTTTCCTCACCACAATAATAATAATTAAACTAGTATATAATTCACAACTGAATAAATTATGTTGAGGGAGAGGTGTGGACAACAACCCTACCACAACCTACTAGCACTCCCGTTATGGCTCGAACTGTAGGTTAATGATTACCTAGTTCAAGAAGACCCACGATGCCGTGAGGGCCGACTGCGACAGTCGCTCACGATGATTCTAAGGGGCGCACAATAAGGCAAGGGCCTTATTCCTTAGAGGCCCTTAGTCTCCCACACCTGGTGGATTATTGACTCCAGGGGTTTTGATGTCTACAAAGTCAGTAAAGAGGCAAGTGGCACCCTTGGAGCACGTAGTGCGTCTTTAAGGGCACATCACGCAAGGGAAACATAATGAGGTGAGTGGCACACTTGGAACACCTAGTGCGTCCTGAAGGGCATATCGCGTTGTTAAATAATAAATGAATGAACCTAGATGGCCTTAGAACAAATAATGTGATGAGAAATATTTAAAACAATTTCCCTAATAAAATGTTACCCAACATAGGAAAATAAAGTGTAGATCTAAGTGATACTTGTGATAAAAAGAAAAATATAAATTTATATAAAAATAAAAATATATAAAAATAAATAATAATGATGATCATCATTAATTATGTGACGAGAAGGGGGTAATCAATTCAATTAATTTATAAAAATCTTTTGGGGGATAAAATTAAAAAAAGGGAAATAATTGTTTTGTTATATTATGCTAATTAAAAATTTATTAATTAAAAAGGAAAAGGGGAAAAAGGTAATTTTGTGCACATGCCAATTTGAGTTTTAAATGAAAAGGGAAATAGGGAAATTTAAAAGAATCAGGAAACTATGAAAAAGAGGGAAACATAAAGAGAAAGGGAAACATAAGGAAAAAGAAGAAAGGCCAACTTAAGAAGGTAGCTTGCATTTAAAAACTTTCTAAATTGAACTCAACTAGTAAATTAGTAAGGGGGTAAGTCATTAAAATGTGTAAGGGAATATGGGGACACCTAGGAGTGATTCTAGGAATGCTTTTAGGTGGGTGAGGGAAATAGGAGTAATTAATTAATTAATGAAATTAATTAATGGTGCAATGAAGGGGATGGGTGACACATGTACGGGGAGGATTTTTATGAATTAAATTATTGAACAATAAATTAAATGGGAATTTGGGAAATTAAATGACTTAGAAACTCTATATAAAGGAGGGAGGAGGATGATGATGAATCTCTTCTGTTATGTAAAATGTTACGCTACATAAATTTAGACTTGACTGACTTATCTTGTGGGAGTTGGGATTCCAAGCTCAGTGAGGAGTGGTAGCTCGGCCTTGCGTGGCGAGATGGGAGCTAGCTGATTTTTGGTTTAGTGTACGTGGCACCTTTGCAGCTCGGGGGGCTAAGGGGGAAGAAGAGTACCCCTAGCGTTGGCTGGGAGGTACCGGTGAAGTCCCATCGGTCGACAAGCGAGAGCTTCACGGAGCTCGCGGGACAACAACTCATAGAGGACGACTTGGGATATAGTACTCTTACCTTGATTCTGCATGATATAGTATTATAGACCTTACCCTTTCATTTCTATATTTTGTTTTAACTATGTAAATAAGGGGTTTGACTTAGTATTTTAATCAAGAACTTAAATTCCCATAGCATTAAGTTTGCTTCTTGACTTGATTCCCTTGGCATTTGATCCCTGCATGTTGTCACTGTCCTTTGGTTTTGTTGATTGTTGTGAAGAGTTGTGATTTTTGTCCTCACCCCTAGTTCATTAGTCCACGCTTGAGCAGTCGGATAGGAGCCAAATCGATGGTCGTCACTTCGGTCCAGAGTGTCCTATAGATTCTAATGCCTTGATTTTCTATGCGTGGATTATGATCAAAGGATGTGTTTTCCCAGTTGTTTACCCCTTCTTATCTCTGCATTGATCTCCGCCTTGCATGGGTTTCTGCATGTGTTATCACCTCTGCGTCTTAATTGATCCTGACATATGAAAACTATGCTTAGTATTCTCTGCATTTCAACACCATTAACCACGAATTTTATATTTGCATTTTCATTGCTGGATATATTGATATGTGTTTTAATATATTGAATGTGTTTTCATTGCTGGATATCTCTCTCTAAGTTTATAATTCTTTTGGCCCACGATTTAATTTTTCTCTGCAATTTAATGTAATTCGTGGGCAAATTAACACGACGATTTTATCCTTTTGTTTTCACATTCTGTAGACTACAATTTATTTAACCACTCAGCTATAGAAATGCATTTTCCCTTTGCTTATATTTTGACTTCAAGAACGATTTTTACCCAACGAAAACTATTGTGTTAAAACTCAACTATTGATTTATTTTAAAAACGAATTGCTTGGCCACAAAATTTTTCTTTCGGCAATTTACTGCATTTTTAATTCAGCATGATTATACAGATTATTGGTGTTAAGAAATCCCAGAGAACAGTTGGATTTCTACGACTGTAATTTTTCCCTTGGAATCTACATAACAAATTCAATCACAAAAGTAATGTTAGTAGACATAAATTAAGAATTGTGAATTGGGAGGTTGTTGTAATGATACTCCGTTCTGTTATCTTCGACTTTCTTCTCGAATTCTTGGATGAAAGCAAGGTTTTCCTTGAGTTAGCTAAGGAAGATTTATTTACTTCTCACCTGATTAGGGATTGATTAACTATTAGTAGTAATTAGAAGCACATAATAAATCATGCAAGTTTTCTACGATTTCATTCAGTCAAACATTCGAGCAATGCAACACCGAAATACCATACAACCTATCACAAAATCGTCCATTCCTTGTGGGGAGGAAATTTAAGAGCGTACACGTTCATGATGATTTATTTTTGAATTTGGCATGGGATAAAACGTTGTTGGACTATAACCAACTGTGTTTTTCAATGAAGTTTGGACGATTGACGATATTTTGGGCTAGGTTGTTTGGTGTGGCCATCCTTAACCCTATTGCTATAGATTTGGGTGAGGTTTAGTAGCTGGTAGATTTCATTCTTAGGAGAAGCCTAGCCTCTGGGGATGACCCCATTCTGCAATAAAGTTACAGTGCGTGCTAGATATTTAGAGACGATGAATGTTCAGTTCAATGGATATACGATAAATGGTAACATTTGTTTTTATTGTTAATGATTTACCCATATTTGGGCACGATTTCCTGAGGAGCGATGGCTAAGGTTGATCTTTTCTGTAGTTGAGTATTGTCTAATTTTCTCCTTCAAATTGAATGTTTACCCAACGTTATCACTTCCAAACATTAATTGCATACAACGATGTTAATGGTTTGCTTTGCCAAATTTTATGTACCTGCCATTGAACATTTAGCCAACAACATGAGAATAGCCCACATTAATGGAATTATCATTTCTCAACATTTTTGAGCTTGTTCGATGATGAGGGACATAGACGTGTGATTGTAGGGATTTTCCCCGAGTTTCATCTCTTCCTTGCAACTACGGAAGAGCATGCACAAGGGATGTAATATTTATGAGATCCTTGCGTTAAACGAGAAGGAAGTAGTGAAAGGTCTGGAACACTTTCTTGTGGTGAGATAGTTTGCGGACGTCTACCCGGAGGAGTTACCTAAGATGCTGCTGGAGAGACAATTGGAATTTACCATATACCTAAAACTGGGGACTGAACCGATAGCTAGAATACCTTATCGGATGTCAACCCAGTATTTATAGGAGTTGAGAATGCGACTGAAGGAATTGTTGGACCTGTGACTGATACGTCCAAGTGTGTCACCATGGGGTGTGCCTGTTATTTTCATATGAAAGAAGGATGGGTCATGGATACTCTACATTGACTACCATCAGTTGAACAAGGCAATTATCAAGAATCAATATCCGTTGCCGAGGATGGATGATCTGTTTGATCAGATGAAGGGTGCTACAATAATCTCAAAGATTGATTTGCGATAAAGGTATCAGTAGTTACGGATCAAGGAGGATGACTTCCCTAAGACCGCCTTTAAGATGAGGTTTTCTCATTACAAGTTTACTATTTTACCGTTTGGACTGATAAATGCCCCAGGGGTATTTATGAGTTGATGAACGAGGTGTTCTGTGAGTACTTGGACAAGTTATTCCAAGTATTCATTGAAGATATTTTGATTTACTCTCGGACAACGAAGGAGCATGACGAGCACTTGTGCTTGGTACTACATTATCTGCGAGAGAAAAATAGTATGGGAAGTTTCCCAAATGATCATTTTATCAATCGAAGATTCTCTACTTAGGGCATGTCATCTCCGACGAAGGCATCACCATGGATCAAACAAAGGTTGAGGCTATTATGGAATGGCCTGTGCTAACGAATGTCTTGGAAGTGCGTAGCTTCATGGGTTTAGCAGGATAATATCGACGATTCATCGAGGGATTTTCAAAGATATCAAATCCGATCACGGAATTGCAGAAGAAGAACAAGAAGTTTGTTTGGACCAAGAAATGCGCGGAAGCATTTCGGAGGCTCAAGGACCTGTTGACAATGACACCGATACTAAAGGTCCCAGACATGAACACAAACTTCTTGGTATGCACTTACACCTCCAAGGAAGGCTTAGGTGGATTCTTGATGCAAGACGTTCGAGTGATCACTTACATCTCGAGGAAACTGAGAAGGCACAAGGATAACTATGCGACACATGATTTGGAGTTGTTAGCCTTTGTTTATGCCTTGAAGGTTTGGAGACACTACCTTGTTGGGAGAAAATTTGAACTAAAGACGGAGCACTGTGGACTACAACACATCTTTACGCAAAGTGACCTGAACGCCCGACAACGATGTTGGTCGGAATTTCTTAGCGAGTACGACTTCGAGAATACTTACATAAAAGGAATAGTGAACTGAGTGGTAGATGCATTGAGTCTGAGACCACACATATTTTCGGTGTTGCCTCTTCAGACGAATCTATGTGAAAAGATTCTAACTTTACCACACGACGATGACTGGTACAAAGAGGTCGAGGATTTTATTGGACAAAACAAAATGATGGTACCAAGATTTGAAGGATTTACCTTTGACGACGATGGATTATTGAGGCTTAAAAATCAGATTTACGTACCTCCAAATGACGAGTTGAGGAGTTTGATCCTAAACGAGGCTCACAGAGTAGTGTACATGGCCCACCCAGGAGTCATGAAGATGAGGGCGGACGTTAAACCCTTATTATTCTGGAAGAGAATGAAGGCAGACATAATCATCTATGTGGCCAAATGTCTAGAATGTCAGTAGGTAAAAGATGAACATAGACATCCAGCAGGGTTACTACAACCACACACTATTCCGGAATCGAAATGGGAGGTTATTTTGATGGATTCCATTGTTGGATTTCCACTGACGGTGAGGAGGCATGACTCGATTTTTGTGTTATTCGACACTCTGACGAAGAGTTCTCATTTATTCCTGTGCGTACGACGTATCAGGCACCTGACATAGCTAGATTTTTCATCAGTGATATTGTGAGGTTGCATGGCGTACCTAACAAGATTATATCCGATTGAGGATTGGTGTTTACTAGATGATTTTGGACTAGTTTCCAAGAGGCCCTGGGAAACAAACTTAACTATAATACTGTGTATCACTCGGAGACTGATGGGTAGACTAAAAAAATGAACTAGAAATTGGAAGACATGTTGCGAATGTATGTGATGGACCAACAGAAGTGTTGGGAAGAATTCTTAACACTGGTTGAATTCACTTATAACAACAATTAACAAAGCACCATTAAGATGGCACCTTTCGAGCTTCTTTATGGGCGACCGTGTCAGATGCCTTTGAGTTGGGATTATCTTGAGGATAGGGTCCTAGTGGGACCAGAAGCGATCTAAGAAATGGAATATTAAATGAAAAATATAAGACAAAGGATCAAGGAAGCACAGGATCGACATAAGAGTTATGTCGAATCGTGTCCTGTCGACCGTAGTTACGATGTGGCGATCAAGTATTTTTGCAGCTGAAACCGCATAAGAGTTCGATCAAGTTTGGAAAAGGGGCTAAAATATCTCCTAGGTTCATGGGATCCTACGAGATTGTGGAAAAGAGAGGCCCGTGGCCTAATGACTAGCCTTGCTTGATTCTTGAGGTGTATGCACAATGTCTTTCATGTCTCTGTTTGAGACATTATAATTAGTGATCCTACACATGTTTGACTTGAGCACCTTGCAAGTGTCAAATGAGGGTGCGCTCATGGCTGATCCGATCCTCATATTGGATCATCACATTCGATATCTATGACGTTGAACAGTAGATGAGGTCAAGGTCTAGTGGGACAACTATAGTCCACACTTAGGGACCTCAGAGGATGCATATGATATGCACCAACGATTTCCATTTTTGTTTGATAGATAGACTTATGGTATTGTGATACCCATTATTTTGACACTTATATACTGGGAAAATTCAGGATGAAGTTTAGACCAAGAGGGGGTGTATGTAACATCCCGCTCTTGCGTGCAATGAGTGAACTTATTCTTTGAGGACACTTGCTTGAAAGTGATCTAGATTATTATACTATTGGGCATTTGATTATGATTATGAGGTGTTGTGGATTGATTACATGATATTTTTCTATATTGACAGAGACAAGTTCTATTGACTTGGTTTTCCTGAGTGTGCAAGATTTTGGACCTCGAGGATGCAGAGGCATCGATGAAACCCCTTGGACTCCGGATCGAGTCAGGGAGTGGGATGTTGGGGTTTTATTGTTGTATATATGACATTTGTGCATCTGATTAGATGATATAATTATGGATATTATTCTGACATGATTCGTTGATGATGCAGGCTGACGATAGCTTGCCGAACAGACTCACATGTGGAGTATAGGGGTCACATACGACTACTAGAGACATTGAGGGAGAGGTGTGGAAAACAACCCTTCCACAACCTACTAGCACTCCTGTCGTGGCTTGAACTGTAGGTTAATGATTAACTAGTTCGAGAAGACCCATGATGCCGTGAGGGATGACTGCGACAGTTGCTCACGATGATTCTAAGGGGCTCACAATAAGACAAGGGCCTTATTCCTTAGAGCCCCTTAGTCTCCTACAAGATCACCTGGCGGGGTATTGACTCCAGGGGTTTTGATGTCTACCAAGTCAGTCAAGAGGTGAGTGGCACCCTTGGAGCACGTAGTGCATCCTGAAGGGCACGTCGTGCAAGGGAAACAAAATGAGGCGAGTGGCACCCTTGGAGCACCTAGTGCATCTTGAAGGGCACGTCGCGTTGTTAAATAATAAATGAATGAACCTACATGGCCTTAGAATGAATAATGTGATGAGAAAGATATAAAACAATTTCCCTAATAAAATGTTGCCCAACCTAGGAAAATAAAGTCTAGTTCTAAGTGATACTTGTGATAAAAAAAAAAATATGTATTTATATAAAAATAAAAATAAAAATAAATAAATAATAATGATAAACATCATTAGTCATGTGACGAGAAGGGGTTAAGCAATTCAATTAATTTATAAAAATATTTTGGGGGATAAAATTTAAAAAGGGGAAATAATTGTTTTGTTATATTATGCTAATTACAAATTTATTAATTAAAAAGGAAAAGGGGAAAAAAGTAATTTTCTGCACATGCCAATTTGAGTTTTAAATGAAAAGGGAAAGAAGGAAATTTAAAAGAATTAGGAAATTAGGAAAAACCAGGAAACATAAAGAGAAAGGGAAACATAAGGAAAAAATAGAAATACCAACTTAGTAAGGTATCTTGCATTTAAGAACTTTTTAAATTGAACTCAACTAGTGAATTAGTAAGGGGGTAAGTCATTAAAATGTGTAAGGGAATATGGGGACACCTAGGAGCAATTATAGGAATGCTTTTAGGTGGGTGAGGGAAATAGGAGTAATTAATTAATTAATGAAATTAATTTATGGCAAAATGAAGGAGATGGGTGACACATGTACCTGGAGGATTTTTATGAATTAGATTATTGAACAATAAATTAAATGGGAATTTGGGAAATTAAATGACTTAGAAACTCTATATAAGGGAGGGAGGAGGAGGATGATGGATCTCTTCTGTTATGCATAACGTTACACTGCAGAAATTTAGACTGGACTAGATTAGCTTGTGGGAGTTGGGATTCCCAACTCAGTGAGGAGTGGTAGCTCGGCCTTGCGAGGTGAGCTGGGAGCTAGTTGATCTCTGGTTCAGTGTGTGTGGCCCCTTTGCGGCTCAGGGGGATAAGGGGGAAGAAGAGTACCCCTAGCGTTGGATGGGAGGTACCGGTGAAGTCTCATCGGTCGACAAGCGGGAGCTACACGGAGCGCGTGGGACAACAACTCAGAGCGGACGACTTGGGCTACGATACTCTTACCTTGATTATGCATGATAGAGTATTATAGACCTTATGCTTTCATTTATGTACTTTTTTTTAACTGTGTAAACAAGGGGTTTGACTTAGCAGTTTAATCGAGAACTTAAATTCCCATAGCCTTAAGTTTGCTTCTTTACTTGATTCCCTTGGCATTTGATCCTTGCATGTTGTGACTGTCCTTTGGTTTTGTTGATTGCTGTGAAGATTTTTTCTTTTCGTCCTCATCCCTAGTTCGTCAGTCCACGCCTGAGCAGTCGGCTAGGAGCCGAATTGACGGTCATCACTTTAGTGCACAGCAACCTATAGCTTCTAATGCCATTCTTTTCTGTGCGTGGATGATGATCAAAGGATGTGTTTTCCCAGTTGTTTAGCCCTTATTATCTCTACATTGATCTCTGCCTTGCATGGGTTTCTGCATGTGTTATCACCTCTACATCTTAATCAACCCTGATATCTGAAAAATATTCTTAGTATTCTCTGCATTTCAACACCCTCAACCACGATTTTTATCTCTACGTTTTCATTGATGGATATATTTCTATGTGTTTTTATATATTGAATGTGTTTTCACTATTGGATATATCGCTCCGAGTTTATAATTCTTTTGGCCCGTGATTTAATTTTTCCCTGCAATTTAATGTAATTCATGGGCGAATTAACACGATGATTTTACCCTTTTGTTTTCACATTTTTTAGACTGCAATTTATTTAACCACTCAACTATAGAGATGGGTTTTCCCTCTGCTTATATTTTTAATTCAATATTGATTTTTAACTAGGGAAAACTGTTGTGTTAAAACTCAACTACTGATTTATTTCAAAAACGAATTGCTTGGCCATGCAATTTTTCCTTCGACAATTTACTTCATTCTTAATTCAGCGTGATTATACAGATTATTGGTGTTAAGAAATCCAAGAGAATAGTTGGACGACTATGACTGTACTTTTTCCCTTGGAATCAACATAACGAATTCAATCACAAAAGTCATGTTAGTAGACATAAATTGTGAATTGTGAATCGTGAGGCTCTTGTAACAATACTGCGTTCTGTTATATTCAAATTTCTTCTCGAACTCTTGTATGCAAGCAAAATTTTCATTGAGTTAGTTAAGGAAGATTTATTTACCTCTCACCAGATTAGGGATTGATTAGTTATTAGTAGTAATTAGAAGCACGTAATAAATTGTGCAAGTTTTCTGCGATTTCATTCATTCAAACATTCAAGCAATGCAACACCGTAATACCATACAACCCGTCATAAAATCACCCATTCCTTATGGGGAGTCAATTCAAGAGCATAAATGTTCATGATGAGGTATTTTTGAATTTGGCGTGGGCTAAAACATTTTTGGACTGTAACCAATTGTGTTTTTCGATGAAGTTTGGACGATTGACCATATTTTGGGTTAGGTTGTTTGGTGAGACCATCCTTAACCCTATTACTATAGATTCGGCTGAGGCTCAGTCGCTGGTAGATTTGGTTCTTACGAGAAGCCCAACCTTTGGCGATGACCTCATTCTGCAATAAAGTTATAGTGCATGCTAGATATTTAGAGACAATGAATGTTTAGTTCGATGGATAGAAAGTTACGATAAATGTTAGCATTTTGTTTAACTATTAACGATTTACCCATATTTGGGTGCGATTTCTTGAGGAGTGATGGCTAAGGTTGATCTTTTCTGTAGTTTAGTATTGTCTAGTTTTCTCCTTCAAATTGAATGTTTACCCAACATTCTCATTGCCAAACATTAATTGCATACAACGATGCTAATGGTCTGCATTGCCGAATTTTATGTACCTTCCACTGAAAATTTAACCAATAACATGAGAATAGCCCACATTAATGGCATTATCATTTCCCAACAGTTTCTTTTAATGTTAATA
>JZKD02S1119513.1:0-12972 GCA_000966675.3 Picea glauca | reverse complement strand
TTTTTTTGTAAGAAATGATGTATCACAATGGTCATGTTCTTTTTGTATGGAAGAGACTGTACTAATTGGTTATAGAACTGTTTTTTAAGATAGTACAGAAGTCACTTCACAGGGCCGATAGGCAAGACAATGTATATTTTGATTTCATCTCAAAAATTCCAAATATAAAGTTTCTTTTCTTGAAAAAAAAGGCAACCAGGGAGAAAAATCATTGCATTTGTAACAGGAGGATTTTCGTATCAAAATGTACATGGATTTTGCATGAAAAGAGAATTCACCTTCTGCCTCTGCCTCAACACTCTAATACACTGCCCCACATCTCTCTCTCACTAGAATATTTCAGTACTTTCAGTGAGGCTCCTCTACCTTTCTTCACCTGTCCATTGCATTGCACTCAATAAGTAAATAAATAGAATGCAATAAAAATGCCTCTAAATTTAAACAGAAACCAAAACATCTTATGAGACGTCTTAAATAGAGACCAAACAACTAATTAGTAATTTTATGCAGAATGTACAAGTGTTTTCTGCAGAATGTACATAGGTTTTAAGTAGATTTTATGCAGAATGTACATGGGTTAAATAGGAAAGAAAGATTTAATGTACATGGGTTTTCCAGAAAAGAGATACCTCATCCTTACCCTTCACCCTTACTCACTGCACATAAGGAATTCGCATCAGCCTTAAACCCACAATAGCCCTCAACAGATACCAAAAAATTCATTCATAATCTTCTTAAAAAAGTAGATACATCTTATGCAAAAACCAAAAATCACAAAACTCCAATAGATAGCATTAATAAATCCATAATTAGTTAAAGAGAATGTACATTGGTTAAATAGGTAAGAAAGATTTAATGTTAATGGGTTTTCCAAAAAAGAGATACCTCCTCCTTACCCTTCACCTTTACCCACTGCACCTGCGGAATTCGTATCAACCTTAAACCCACAATAGCCCTCAACAGATACCAAAAAAATCATTAATAATCTTCTAAAAACGCAGGTACATCTTATGCAAAAAACAAGAATCACAAGGAATAAATCCATAATTAGTTAAAGAGGTAAAGAGGATTCCATTGCATAACGTACATGGCAAAAATATTTCAGTGCTTTCATGTGGGATCCTCCATCTTACTGCACCTACATTGCACTCAGTAAATAATTAATGACTAATACTAAAAATGTGTCTATATTTAAATATGATGTAGCACCAATTGAATTGATTCTACCATACATACCTCTTCGTTAATTTTACCATAAATGTCTTCCTTAATTTTCCATAAGTGCCATACAGCCATAAACCAACAGTTATCCATAAATGACATAAGGCCCTAAACCGACAGTATGGGCTGCCCTTTCCCGACTAAACAAACCCAACAAAAACCAAAAAACCACCAAAAGAAAGAAAAAGACATGAAAAAAATAGCATGGCCATGCCCACATAAATTTCAAACCAACAAATTAACTAAAACATAAAAATAATAGCAATAACAATAAAAAAATAAAAAACAGCAGTAATAGCAGTAAAAAACATAAAAAAGAGCACCAATAATAAAAAAAAACAAACAGAGAAACAATAACTGTAAAAGCAAACAGAATCGACTTAAAACCCTGCTCTGGAACGCAGAAAGTAACTCGTCCGTGACCAACCCAACCAACGCCCTGCAATCTTTTCTGCTCGCCTCGAAGGCAGAAACCCGATTTTCTCTCTTGAATTCTATCGCAGTTCGCTTAGAATAGACCGATTTTTCCCTCTAAAATGCCATCGCAGTTCGTCGCAGTTATCTAGGCAGAAACCATATTTTTCCTCGGTAAACCATCGCAGTTCGCTTAGCAGAGACCCCAATTTTCGTCTAATGAATCGTTCAACCTGCCTTCATTAAATTTTATGCTAAGCTCTCCCTCTCCCTTGAGCTTTAAATTTTCGGTCGGATCTCCCGCTAGCTCAGCCGCAGTAGGAGGAATAGGGTTGTTGATTGTTTTGTTTTATTATATATTTTCTTTGTTATTGCTTTTTGCGTTTTGCTTTTAACTTTTGCGTTTTGCGTTTTGCTTTTTTCTTTTTGAGATAGCCGTTATACATTTCCCAATATGAAGAAGGCGTGAAGTTATAAACCATTATTTGTGTGACCATCAAAAATATTTTGACACCATTATTGAATCAAATGTTCTCTATTTTATTTATATACCTCAAATTTATTTATTTTTAACCATGGGAACAGCAACCTCCCAAGAGTATATTCAACAGCCTGCAAGCCAGATATACCAATAATTTGTGACTCAGCAGGGGCCGAGACGTCCCGAGGCCCACCGAGGTGAACCTCTATCCCAGGGGTCGTCTACCCTTCAAGCCTTGTCACAATGGGCCAATATGAGCATCCCTACCCCCCACCAGTTTTGAACTTGTGACATCCCCGGAGATAACACATGTTCTTAACCATTGGGCCCACTCAGGTGCTCCATGATATATACCTCAAATTTTGACAATGTGATATGAGTCAATTTAAAAGGTGTATGCTAAAGGCCTAACGATTTGGCCCTTTTCGAACATTGTTGATCAATGATCCTAGCTACTACATATTTTGGCATTACTGTCATTGTGTTGTCATTGTGTGCATTGTATCTTATCCTCATGTATCACTTCTGAGTAGGTTGATATAGGTGATGTATGTTTAGTAGATGCATGCTTTAATGTTACTACCATTGTCCTCCCTTTGTTTTGACTTTTTTCAAATGTTGTAGGCTTGCTCATGTTGATGTATTGTTCTTGTTTATTATTGGTCCTCCCTCCTATGTTTTAATTTTTTTCAAAAGTTGCAGGGTCGCTTGTTTTGATGCATTGTTCTAGTCTATTGTTGAAGGAAGGCTTTCAGAGTACACAGAAAAGTAGCCACGATTAATAGAGCACAGAGATTAGCAACTAGGATTGTGTACAAGTCACTGGAGGAGCTCTTGGCACTCTTGGTGAATACTTAAATTAAAGAGAGACTCTCAGGGCAATTCATATTATCGTCTACTCATGTAACTCCATGCTTCATGATAAGGTTGAAACAGATTGGCCAATTTTCCTAAGAGAGTTCATTGATGGAGAAAAGGTGCAAGTGTTGTCCAAGTGCAACTATACCTTCCATGTAAAGTGCTAGTACTAGATTACATGTTCTTAATGATCATGAATGAGTTGTAGAACCCAACCACTGGGCCATGAATTTTGTTGAATAGAAATGACAAATTAGGTATGTTTTTTATTATTTTTTCTAATCATAGAAGCCTAGACTACTACGACTTCATTTCTTCAAACTCTAAGAACATTTGAGGTAAAGAAAGTGTTAGGCAAAGGAAAAATCATAGCATAGAGAAAGGGATGAATAACGGATGTCAGTTGCAACAAGCAACACCATGATGTTCTCATTCCTTTTCTTGCACAAGGCCATATAAATCCCATGATGTTGGTGGCCTTGAAACTTGTGGAAGAGGGATTCCTTGTCAATTTTATGAACATAGAGTACAACACTCTTTCATAGCAGAGGTTGAGGCTAATAAGACCAGTTTGAGTAACCATATGGTGATCTGCTCTGTGATCATCCCCAATAACCTTCCTTCCATTGATATTCCAAAGCAGAATATTTCTCTGGGGGATTAAAAATATTATGGATGTTTGCAAGTGGGAATGATTCTAAATGAGACCTTGAGACTTTATCCAACATGGGTGTTTGAGCTATGGAAGTTAAACAAGCCAATGAAGTTGTATAGGCTTTCAATTCACATAGGCATCCAACTTATGCTTCCAATCCTTCCAATCCACCATGATCCAACTTGGTGGGGAAGCTATGCCAATGACGTTAACCTACGGTGATTTAGTGAAGGGATTACAAAAGTCACAAAGCATTTATTGGCATTTATGCAATTTGATTTTGTCCAAGAATGTGTGTGGGTCATAGCTTTGCACTATTCAAAGCAAAAGTAGTGTTGACCATGTTTTTGCAACGAAATTATTTTGTCACTTCACCATCTTGTGCTCATGGCCCCACCTTTTATTCACCCTGCAACCCAACATGGAAACCAAGTGATCCTCAACACGAACTAATGTTAACAATGTGTATCTTCCAGAAGGAAAAGGCATGCATGTATCAAAAAATTAAACTTTTCATAGTTCATTTCATGTTATTGTGTATCTTTTGCATCCTTGCTTAAGAATTCCACATGTCATATACTTAAGAATTCCACATGTCATATACAAGTTAATGGTATAGCTTATAATTTCTCTATTGGAAATGCTTAAAGTTGTTTATCTATTTGTAGAGATTATAACTTTCAATAATGCCAAAGGTTTATGAATATTTGGCTTTTGTTATTGGATAAAGATGGAGGTTTTATGCTTTTGTCCCATGTATTTGGAAGTCATGAATTTTTGAGGCAGAAGATGGAGCTAATCAACACATGGGATGCTCTATTGAAAAAGCTTGTGGGTTTGTCTATTTTTGGTAAAGGAAGTTTTGGGCTCATTGATTGTCGATATAAGTATTGTAAATATTTGTCATCATTTTCCTATGATCAATAGATGATAAATTTTGGCGAGGATAGTAATCATTGGTTATAGTTTTCTACTAGGTTGTACATTTGCCATTACACATGCATACAACCAGTTTGCATATTGTTCTGCATATAATTGCCTCACTTCAAATGAGATTTTTTAGAAGAGCCCTATAAAGAATTTGTAGGTTGGAGGTAGAAAATGCTTAAGGTATACATATGATAAGATAGTGCAGTTTTGACATGATGGAATCAAAGAAGATATGAGGCTACAAGAACTGGCAGGAGAAGAAAATATTTCTTCTTTCTCTAGGACCAAGGATTCTTCAATTGTTTTTCACGAGAAAGTTATTAGTGACATAGTACAAGCATAAGAAAATGGAAATTGTTTCTTTGGAAAAAAGAAGAAGGAAAAGAGTGTGAATGAATGGAGTGCTCGTCGATCCACCCATGACAAGAACATTAGCCTTTTCTAGTGCTCTATCTCTTCAAGAAAATAGTCAAATGTATAAGGAAACGAAATTTTATATGAATCGAGGTAAAACATGTTCCAAGGGGTATAACAAATTCTTAAAAATGGCAGAGGATTTGGACTTGAATATATCCCCCAAGGAAAGAGAGCTTGACTTGAATGGTTTTGCGTGGAGCAGATGAGCATTGTTTCTCAATGTGTCTAAGTCTTTGGCACATAAAGGAAGCAATAATTTCTTTCATGAATGAGATTCAGAGCCAATAGCCATTGTATTGTGGCTTTATACATTGCTTGGAGATGAGAAGTCTTTGTAGTCTTTTTGCCTTAAGTTTTAACCTTGATCGAGTCATTTTCCGACAACGCAGTAGGATAGGTACCATTTTGTAGATGTACTATGATGTAAATAATGCAATTATACAACTATATACTATGGAAATTCTTTGCCTTCTATTGTTCTGTGTATTGTTGAGTTGGGTCGAGTCTACTTTTAACATTGAAAAGTTCACATAAATTATAATGCATGCCTAAGAAGTTTGGCTTGCTTCATTTTCCAAAAAACATTAAAGTTATCATGCTAGACTTCATGTGTCTACTAACCAATGTTGAATTTGAAGATAAATTATTCTATTTTCTTCTGATTTTGTGCTAGCAAAACTTGGGATTCAAATTCTTGTTAAAAAAATATTATAGTTTTGCGTGGGCATACACACCAGTCTCTCTCCCCTATATTTTTAGTAAAGAGGAAGAGGTCGAGGTGACTTGATGAAAATTACCATTCAATAATGTAAGACGTTATTAGTACTTAAAATGGGTGGGTTGTTGACTTTGGGCATTCCTATTTAATCATAGCTCATGATTAATCAATGGTTGCAAAGTCACTACATGAAAGGTTGGCTAACAAATAAGAGGAAGTTCTCGATTTTGAGTTGGAAAAGCTTAGGGCTCAAAACCTCACTCCATGCTTATGAGACATCCACTCCATATTTATTAGGCACCCACATTCTCCTTAAATGTCGGGAGGTCTGCACTAGCCACTTATGGCTTTTGTATGAACATAGTCTTGCCAATGTTGATGATCATGGTACAAGAGAAGTCTACATTGTCTATAGGAATATTGATTATGGATGGATATTATTGACATCTAAGAGAAAGAGATAGATAGAAGCATCTATGCCAGAAAGAGAAAATCACTTTATATGGTGAAAATAACCATTAACAACTTCATTTAGTATTCCTTGTCCCATAGAAGAGATAGTGGAATTCTACCAAAAATGTTCTACAATTGTCTTTGTAGATCTCTTTTTAAAGTTAATTAGCTTCTCTGGTTAAAGTAGCCTTCCAACGAGAATGTTTTGTGTTGTGGCATGTCAAAGCCACCTAGCTACTTCCCTCGATCACATTATGAGATACATATGAATGAATTTGATTTTATCTTCCCTTAACCAATGCATTTCCCCCCTTGAAATCCTCGGGCCTTCAAGTGACTATATTCAATTATTTATGTGCTCTAGGATTTCTTTGGTGAGATCCCCTAACATCCATTGTCCCTTTGACTATGATGGCTTTGAGCATTGTCTGTTTAGTCTAATGACACAATTGCTTTAATGTTTTTAAATCTTGATATCATTAAATTTGAGCCATCCAATAGCAATGTTGAAAACCTTGGCTCAGTGAACTCAGTGAGGTTGGATTGTAAGAGTTCAACTCAAACTCTACAAAATCTCAATAGAAAAAATCATTCAAAATGAAGGTTTTTCTTCTCCTTTTAGCTATTTACATTTGACAATGGTGAATTTTCCCTCTGCACGTAAGTTGGACTTGCTTAATAGTGAACATCCCATGAGTTACTCACAACCAAGGGTCTAACCCACTACTACTTCCAGGTTTGACTCATTGTTGGAGAGTTGGAATCAACTACAAAGAGTCAAACTTGGGACCTATTTAACTTAGTTTGACAGTAGGGTTGAGCAAAGATTGACTTGGGAGTACTCAGTTTTATTAACTATGCTCCATAGAACCCACATTAGTGATTTTCCCCTTGTGAATAAAGTTCTAGAATGGTGCACTAAAAAATAGCAACCCAAATGTGCACCAACTAGTCATAACATACTATGAGCTATTTTTCTGTTTAGTATGTATTGTTTATGATGTTCAAACCAATGTTATCAACGTTGGAACCTAAATTGGAACCAGTTGACCCAAAAATCATGAACACACAAAAAAAAAACGGTCGACCAAAACATACATAAAATATTCAATGATAAAAAAGACACACA
The DNA here is from genome assembly GCA_000966675.3 of Picea glauca. Lineage (NCBI taxonomy): Eukaryota > Viridiplantae > Streptophyta > Pinopsida > Pinales > Pinaceae > Picea > Picea glauca. The sequence continues at coordinate 5,696 of JZKD02S1119513.1, read as the reverse complement.
CACACACACACACACACACACACACACACACACGGATCCAAGCTATTAGACACCATCTATGCAAAGTTTTATAATGCATAGAGAATGTAAGGGTAAATACATGGCACCCAATGCAATACATTTTTGAACCAAAATACATAACATTGAGTCTCTAAATTGCCTCAAAAGTCCATAAATAATCATGTTATAGTTTACAATCAAATCATCATCCAAATCTAGATCCTTTGCATTTTGTACATGGGTGTGTTCAAGGTCCAATGCCAATATTTGTACCCTGCCACAATGAAATCCATTGCACATTGCAAGTCCATCAAGATAAGTCCATCCAATATGGGGGGAGGTGGGATCATTAAATAGATCTAAATTAGGTATTTGGGTAGTCATAGGTTTTCTTTTTATTTTTATTTTTTTGGGCGTGTGGTGGGGGTGGTGGCGTTGCACCAATTAAACCTATAGGTTTGCCCCTATTTTTATCACAATAGCCCAATTTTAATTGGGTTTGGCTAGTTTACATCAATGCGAGGCAAGACAAGTGAAAACCAATTTGAATGACTAGTTTTGTTGGGAAGTGCCCAAAACTAGGTCGAATCAATGAATTTCATGGTGGTTCGACCAATTTTGATAACATTGATTCAACAATTTCCTTTAACTTTGTATTTTTTAAATGTTGGGCATCTCTGCCATTAAATTGAAGAATCGGTCTTACACCAAGCTAAAGCATCTCAATATGTTTTTCCATTAGAGAAAATAACTACTCTGATAACATGTTGAAATTCATGAGCATTTGGGGCAACACGATGTTCAACCCCAAACAAAGAATTCTAGTTTCATATAGGTTTAATATAGATTCGATGCACAAGTCACAGACTTGAGACTATTCTCACATTGTTCAAGATGCATAGGACCGTTGCGGTGAAGAGATATGGATTAGATTCATTGTGTTACAATGAACGATCCCACACAACAAGAAGAATAATTAAGATAGATTATGAACAATGAACACAAGACTGAAAAGTTATGACAATGCATCAAGTATGCACACAAAAATATATCTGCACCAATAAACTAGTGGGGGTCATACATATTATTCACAAAAAAGAGAATATATATATATGTGTCACTAAAGGACATACATTAAGAAACACGTCAATCAATTAATCCCAAATGATTACACTACCCATCAAATTATTAGCCACATCCACTACATTACAAAGAGAATATTATTGCTTAGTTCTAGTCTCTGGGTATCACCCCCACAAAGTCAAACACCTCTTGAGTTCCATTGTGCTATGTTCTACTAAGTTCATCATCCTTAATTCCCCTTGCTTTCATCTCATCAAACTATAACACTAATCTTATTCCAAATCTACATGACTTGTCCAAAACACTACTCATTACATTGCCTTCAACAATATTCCCTTAAACGTATAGTTTTTCATGCTTAGCAAATTGCCTCCCTACAGTGGAAACACAAATAGATTTTTTTTTCCCTCCACCATGTAGGATGTGACTATGATGGGTTGTCCCCTAACTTAAGGTGTTAGGGGAGGGGGTTGATTTTGACCATTAACATGATTTTATTGCAAAGTTAAGAGTTATATGGACCAATTTAATACATGGACAAACTCAACCTTTATGGTGGGTTTTTTTTCAAGAGAGGTAAAGTTTTGTCTTGATCTACTCATTTTTTCAAAATTTTAAAGAATTTAGATCATCTTAAAATGAACCAAAACCTTTAAAGGAAAAGTTCATGGTAAAAATCTCCATTAGGAGGTGGAACTACAACTTTAAGCAAAATTCCTCTCAAATTTAGGAAAGAATTCCAATGGAAAAGATATTGGGTTTTTCTCTGATTAACTTAATCCAAATTGTTAGCATCCACATAGATACATATGATGATAAACTAATCTATTTTTTGAAACCACACATTGGAATTTACACCGACTCTTTCAAAAAAATTACATCCAAAAAAAAACCCACTATATTTAATCTTCTTGCCTCCTCTTAAACTACTTAAAAGGTTTCCTTTACATCCATATAATGAACATTCATGGACTTTATTGTAGCAATGACTACAAACTTGAATTGACATTAGTTTTGTTATATAAATATAGTGTCATTGAAATTTACTTTAGTTATTTACGAATGGAGCAAGTTAATAAGTAGACAAACTCAAACTTTTCTTCGTTGAAATTCTTACCCAACTCCAACAAAAAAATTTGGAAGTTATAGTTCCACGTGATTGATGGGAAATTTGACCATGGAACTTAGCCATTGAAGGATTTGTCCCGTTTTAAGACAACCCATATTGACCAACTTTTGAAAAAATGTGTAGATCATGACAAAACTTTACCTCACTGGAAGAAATGAACTTCACAAAAACTTCCAATCAAGATTCTACAGAATATATGCATTAATTCATAACATTTTTCATTCAAATCATGCAAAAATATATGCATGCAATTCACAACATGTTTGATTCAAATCATGCAAAAAACATGCATGCAATAAATTTCCATTGGATTTTTATTGTAAACCATAAAATGCAATCAATGATTCCCATTGTTTTCTCAAAACTATGAATTAAAAAGATTTAAACTCTGTGTAAAAAGGCTAATATGAATCCATTTAAAATTCACGAGAACCTTCCCATTGTTGTCTATTATTCCCTTTATATATGTAACTCGATCAATTCACCTGTTTCAATTCCCTTTTTCAACTTTTCTAGTGTTGGCAATTCAAAACTCTCTTATTGAAAGATCTAAGCATCAATGATCCACTTGACAAGGCCACAATTAAATTCCAAAGAATAATTTCTTAGGGTCTTCCCCATAATTGTCCTAGTAACAATTTATAAATCTAGTAATCTAAACCAATTGAGATTGCACATTTCCTAGTTCACAAAATAAAACTATAAAATCAATGTTAATGTTAACATCTTTTGATTCCTGCAAATAACGAAAATGTTTATTTGAACAAATAACTAGCATTATACCATTAGAAAAGAACCCATAAATCCTTATCCACCAAGACGTAGAAGGATTCAAGGACAAGAGGCAAAGTTGAACCATAAAGGATGGTGAAGTAGAAGAATGAAGTTGTAGGGAGGAGCATAAAACTCAAAGGAATAGTTTAGCAATTGTAGTAAAATTTCATCAACCCACAAGCATTTATGGAAGAAGCATTCAATGCACCGAGATGACTCATGTTGTTTAATGTAGGAAACAACTATTCCAAAATTTGAATGAAGAACTCTTCCATAGGGCCAAGCAATATTATTAACACTATGCTAGACCAAAATCGCATACTTGTGACCCAACCCACAATAACCAAAGACAAAAACTGTGACAAATCCATTCAAAGTGGAGACAAAAGTGTAGAGTAGTACATTCAAACTTGCACTATATGATATTTGACCAAGATAGGAACTCGATAACTCTAACTTAAGAAGGAAATATAAACAAAGGAACATGAGTTCTTCATTTGTCAAAGTTTCTCTTGTTCCTCCATTGGTCAGAATTTCAGTCAATCATAGTTCCAAGGAACTTTCCTGACAAAGGAACTATGAAGAAACTTTGACTGATAGGAACTTTGACCAACAAAGCAACTTTGATGTTGATCTTAATAGTCAAAGTTATTGATGTTGGTTCGACGGGAACTTTGACAAAGGAACATCAAAACTGATGTTATGGCCGACAAGAGCTTTAACCAAAATGAACTTTGACGAAAAATCTATGACTGGCAAGAACTATGACCAATGGAAACTTTGATCAACAAGAACTTTGATGAAAGAACTATGACCAATAAGAACTATATGCATGCAATTCACAACATGTTTGATTCAAATCATGCAAAAAACATGCATGCAATAAATTTCCATTGGATTTTTATTGTAAACCATAAAATGCAATCAATGATTCCCATTGTTTTCTCAAAACTATGAATTAAAAAGATTTAAACTCTGTGTAAAAAGGCTAATATGAATCCATTTAAAATTCACGAGAACCTTCCCATTGTTGTCTATTATTCCCTTTATATATGTAACTCGATCAATTCACCTGTTTCAATTCCCTTTTTCAACTTTTCTAGTGTTGGCAATTCAAAACTCTCTTATTGAAAGATCTAAGCATCAATGATCCACTTGACAAGGCCACAATTAAATTCCAAAGAATAACTTCTTAGGGTCTTCCCCATAATTGTCCTAGTAACAATTTATAAATCTAGTAATCCAAACCAATTGAGATTGCACATTTCATAGTTCACAAAATAAAACTATAAAATCAATGTTAATGTTAACATCTTTTGATTCCTGCAAATAACGAAAATGTTTATTTGAACAAATAACTAGCATTATACCATTAGAAAATAACCCATAAATACTTATCCACCAAGACATAGAAGGATTCAAGGACAAGAGGCAAAGTTGAACCATAAAGGATGGTGAAGTAGAAGAATGAAGTTGTAGGTAGGAGCATAAAACTCAAAGGAATAGTTTAGCAATTGTAGTAAAATTTCATCAACCCACAAGCATTTATGGAAGAAGCATTCAATGCACCGAGACAACTCATGTTGTTTAATGTAGGAAACAACTATTCCAAAATTTGAATGAAGAACTCTTCCATAGGGCCAAGCAATATTATTAACACTATGCTAGACCAAAATCACATACTTGTGACCCAACCCACAATAACCAAAGACAAAAACTGTGACAAATCCATTCAAAGTGGAGACAAAAGTGTAGAGTAGTACATTCAAACTTGCACTATATGATATTTGACCAAGATAGGAACTCGATAACTCTAACTTAAGAAGGAAATATAAACAAAGGAACATGAGTTCTTCATTTGTCAAAGTTTCTCTTGTTCCTCCATTGGTCAGAATTTCAGTCAATCATAGTTCCAAGGAACTTTCCTGACAAAGGAACTATGAAGAAACTTTGACTGATAGGAACTTTGACCAACAAAGCAACTTTGATGTTGATCTTAATAGTCAAAGTTATTGATGTTGGTTCGACGGGAACTTTGACAAAGGAACATCAAAACTGATGTTATGGCCGACAAGAGCTTTAACCAAAATGAACTTTGACGAAAAATCTATGACTGGCAAGAACTATGACCAATGGAAACTTTGATCAACGAGAACTTTGATGAAAGAACTATGACCAATAAGAACTATGATCGGCAGAAACTATGATCAACATGAACACTAACCAACAAGAATTTTGAGAAAGGAACTATGATTGATAGGAATTCAAATTGATGGGAATGTTGAATAAGGAACTCAAACCGACATTAACATTAACAAAGGAACTATGACACACAATAAATTTGACCGATAGGAAAATTAAGGAAGAAACTATGACCAATAGGAACTTGGTTGAACTATTAACCTCTTGTTCCTTTATTGGCCAGAGTTCTTGTTCTAACATTGGTCTTGTCAATCATAGTTATAGGGAACTTTCTTAACCTAGGAACTTTGACTATACATTACCAACAGGACAAATACTTTGATGAAATAACTATGACCAATATGAACATTGGTCAAAGTTCCAAGGAAAATAGGTAACAAAGGTCAAAGTTCTTATTGGTCACAGTTCCACTTGATTGATGGGAACTTTGGTCATGGAACTTTATCATTGGGAGGGTTTTCCCATTTTAAAAAGACCCAGATGATCTATATTTAAAAAAAAAGAGTGG
>JZKD02S1119491.1:0-12972 GCA_000966675.3 Picea glauca | reverse complement strand
TGGGTTCTATGTTGGGATGTCTTGCCAAAGGTACAGTCATAAAGGAACAAAGTTTTTTATAAAGTGTTGGTTGTTGTTTCACCTTTAGGTTATACAAGAAAAAATCCCAAAATTGAATTAATAGTATAATGAAATCAAAGGTCGTTTTCCGTCACTGAGTTAAATTTCAAAACCATGCATGAAGCAAGAGAAAACATAGAGATGTTGAACAATGTGAGGCATCAATCATGGAATAATATCACCTTGTGACAGAAGAAGAAAATAAGCAGGAAAAAATTTAATGAAGCATATGATATAGAAATCTAAACAATTCACAGGTCTTGTACCTCCTGATAGCCAATACAGAGGAAAATATGTAAATGATTAGATGATTGAAATAAATGATCACCATAGTAGAGGTTGTACTAAATTGAAGCTAAGCATTCATCAAATACACATATGAGAAATGATGTGAAATGTGAAATAATAGAAGAAACACATAACCCAGTCTTGACGGAAAAAATATTCTTCGATCTGCCTTGTATTAATTATGGCGAAAGAAATACTCTCTGGTACAATCGACCAAAAGGAAAAAGGGCTTTGTTCTATCTTTCAAAATTATACTTATACAAGATTAAAACGTTTTGAATTCTAATCATTCTAGAAATTTTGGTTACAAATATAAAATGAAGCATTTCACTTCCTTGTCTCTTGTCTTCCTCCACGTGGGCAGGGCGCTTTATTTTCTTGTTCTCTGGCTCCAAAAATTGGATGGAATAGGCATCTGTTATTACTTTCCTTCAGAAGTCTTCCCTCTCCCATGTTCGATACAATTAACACACCTTTCTATCAACTAGGCTATCATCTTGGAAGGTTCGGCTTGGCTATTTGCCTCGAAAGTGTAGAAATTATTTGCCAAGTGTGGCAATCGTTTTCCTACTTGTCGGTCTTCCATGATGATAGACCACAATTTCAAGCTTGGTTTTATCAACCATTTATCCACTTGGGAAATATCGACATGACTTACCTGGGATAATTCAACTTGTCCTTTTTCCACATTTTCCTTGATATCCAACAGATGTTTGGCTATGTCAATTTTGCCCAATGTTCCAACACTACCTTCCTTGTTCAGATCTAACAAATTTTTATTTATCAAGCCTGTTAGCATCGGAAGTCACCCCTAGATTGTAGCAGGAGCAGATCCCGATGCCCATCAGTTTATGTCACGATTGTTTTAATGGGGTGATCAGATGGAGGTTAACTCAAACGATGTGGTATTAACTCTGGAACTAGGCCAGGCATGCATGGGCAAGTGAAGTCTTAGGTAACTTCAGACAATGAGTTGTAGTAAGAGTGAGTACGGGGAAGACTTGTATCAGAGAGATGCAAAGGTCTGTCGTAAACATCAGGTTCCTAACATACTGTGGAAGAAGACATCTAAACGCAAGATATTCCTACGTTCAAATGCAGAAAACCAAAGAAAACAATAATGCCACAATAAATCCTTTATCACAACAGAATTGCCATAATTCGTGTGAATCAGTCGGTCAAGAACTCTCTTAGTATAAGATGAAAACTTAGATGGAGTAAGAAGACTGTCTGTTATAAAATAGGAAATCTCATATACAGATGCATGACTAGAAAGCTAGAATGTCTGCTAAAACTTTACAATCGGGAGCTGCGCTCTACCATCGATGGATTACAAAATACAAAGACTGAGTCTATATACTCAGGTAAATTCACCTCACAGAGGCGTGTCCAGTCACCCAAGGCTTGGTGTCCCTTCAGTCAAACTCATACTGATAACTTTCTTCGATCTCCACTTTAACTACGCATGGCTCCTGTAAGGAAGGTAGTTGAGCCATTAAGTGTCGAACTAGCGTGTGCAGACTTTTCTGTCTATTCGAAGACTTTGGCATAGATCCTTGGAAAAATCGATACGCAGGACCCCCTTCGAACAGACCGCTTGCCAGATTCTCCATACCTCACACTTAATGAGTGAAAGGAGGTTTCAACCACCCGTTCTTGCCTTCATTAACTCCAAACGAGAAATAGGATTGAGATCGAATCTGATGGCGCCTGAAGATCGCGATGATCCCCTCTGTAACTAAACTCGGTGCCTTTGGCCCCTCTTACACATCTATTTTTGTTTCCCAAGTGGCCATGGGCTGTGACCCTGTTCTTACTCTCAACGGTGCTTTCAGCGCTCACGGATATGAAGGGGCTGATCCTTGCTTCTTAAAATCACGATGAGAGAACGTCGAGATGACTTAATCTGGCTCCACGCGTCCTTCAAATATGATGGTCCTAAACTCACCCGACGCTGTTGTGGGCCCCAGTTCCTGGGCGCTCTCATCACTTCGCACATCGGGGGTATGAGGGAGATTCTTCTTGCATTTCAAAATCGCGATGGGCGAGAAGGAGGGGAGCCTTATCATGCACCAGGTGTCCCCTTTAGATGGATGGTTGAGACTGTTACTCAATATTGTGGGCCCAACTTTAGTTTCTATCGGTACTTCGGGGTTCGGGGTTTCGAGATGTTCAAAGAAATAAAACCTTCACCCTTTGAACTCGCGACTGCCGAAAAGCCGACATGACCAGATGTCGTGCCACATGCCCTTTGGGATGAACAGATGCCATCCATTCCCGAACATGATATGGGCTCTATCCCTTACGCTAACCTCGGCGTAGCTTTCCTAATTGCGATTTCCCGCCAACCGTTGATCTGATCCTTTGGATACATCCTGACTGTTGAAATCAGAGTGCTCGCTCGCTTGATATGGGCCCGAAATGGATTTCTTTTGTGAATCGTTCTCGGTGCTCATCGTGCCACTTGCAGACCTGATCGCTCTTGTGCTTCAGATGAGAGATGTTACTAACATTAGTCTCCATGGGGGATAGAGTCGTTCTTGTGATGATCTTAAGACTCATTTTGCAGTTCCGGTGCCTTGCTGATGGGCTATGGAGTCATTTACTAAGCCGAAACAATAAAAGTAAAAACAAAGAGCAGAAAGGAAAATATTTACAAAACATAGGAGCCATCGAAGGCTCAGACAAAACATTTTTTAAGAAAATGCCCATTTACTAGGCTGCTGAAAACCTCTTCACCTTCCAAATCTTGCAGCCGATATGTATTATTTGAGAAAACTTCAGAGATTTTGAAAGGCCTGATCCATAGAGCTTCAAACTTGTTGTCCTCGCCCTTATCTTGTTTAAGATAATCCCATTTCAGCACCAGGTCTCCTATCCGAAATTCTTCCCTCTTGGTCTTCTTATCGAAAACCTGCTTGATCCTCTATTGATGATCCTGAATTATGTCCATTACCTGCTCTCTGGCCTACTGGACTTCTACCAGTTGATGAATCCATCTGATCATGTCATTGGGCTCTTCTTGATAATCTTGGAAGAATTTCACCACAGGAATGGCCAGCTGAGAAGGGAAGACAACTTCTTCTCCGTAAACTAACTGGAAAGGGGAGACTCCTATAGATCTCTTTGTGGTCACCCGATCGGCCCATAGAGCGAATTTCAGCTTTGCGTTCCAAGCCCTTTTGTTGTCCTCCAGCAGTCTTTTGATGATCCTTATCAGGCTTTTGTTGGAGGACTCTGCTAAACCATTACCCTGGGGGTAGTATGGGGTGGAGTGAACCAGTTTGATCCCAAATTGTTCACAGAACTTGACTAACTGCTCAGCCTTAAAAGAGGTTGCGTTATCAGTAACAATCTTCCTTGGGCAGCCAAACCTTACGATGAGGTCTTCCAGGAACCCAATGATTACCTTGTGGGAAGCACTCCTGGTGGGGATAGCTTCAATCCAATTAGTAAAGAAATCTGTGGCAGTCAGCATCCATCTGTGTTGTCCACTGGAAGCAGGGTGGATTTCTCCTATAAAATCTAGGCCCCATTGATGGAAAGGTCCCAAAACAACTACAGGTTGTAAAGGTAGAGACTTGAGTTGTTTCTTTCTTGAAAATATTTGTCATGGGATATAGGCTCTAACTCCTCTATGGACATCAGCGAACAAGGTGGGCCAGTAGTACCCAGCTCTGAGAATTTTGTGAGTCGTGGTCTTCCAGAAATGGCACCCTCTGCATAGGCCACTGTGAAATTCAACCATGATTCTGTCGGCCTCTTGTGGATCCATGCATTTTAAAAGCACTCCCAGGGGGTCTTTCTAGTATAAAATTTGATCAATAAGGCAGTACCTGACTGCCCTGAGCTTCAGAGCTCTTTCTTTGTTTCTTTGCAGGCCATCCGGGGGCTGCAACTCTTGTAGAAAATATATGGCATCCTTATACCAAGGACATCGAGCCAATGGGGGCTCTCTTTGAGGGTCTATTTCAGATAGCTGACCCCGCTGAATTCCTGAGCATTCGTTCATGAAACTCACCCCCAAATCTTGGTAATTGGCTTCAGCCAGCAGCTTGGCTAAGCCTTGACCTTTGATCAATTTGGTAGGACTTATTTCCAAGTCAAATTCCAAGATCTTGGCTATCCATTTAATTCTCCTCCCGTCTATGTCGGGCTGTACCAGGATGTCCTTCACAGAGGTCAAAGGAACATAAGCAGTCACCTTTGAGTGCAAGACATAGACTCTAAAAGCTTTGAGAGCTTTCACTAAAGCATAGGCTTGTTTCTCCATGATTTCATACCTGACCTCTGCATATCTTAATGCCTTGCTGAAGAAGGCGATAGGTTGCTCTCACCCTTCCTCATTTTTCTGCAGCAAGACTGCTGCTACTGTATCAGAAGTAGCGAAAGAGAAGATTAGGAAATCCTTGGAATAGTCGGGACTGATTAACACAAGTGCCTCAATCAATGCTCTTTTTATTTGGACAAAATATTCCCTGGGTTCGACCATCCATTTTACTTCATTTCCCTTCTTGAGCATAGTTGTGATGTGTTTCACCAGTTCAGCAAAATTCCAAACGAATCTCCTCAGAAAATTAATCTTCCCCAAAAAGGCCTGAATTTCCTTCTTTGACCTGGGAAGCGACAGGGTCCAAATTGTCTCCACTCTGCTAGGATCAATCCTCACTCCTTCTACTGATACTATATGGACTAACAAATTCCCCTCCTCCATAGCAAATAAAGACTTCTTGGGGTTTAGAGAAAGGTCGAACCTTCGACACTTTGAGAAAACTTTTCTCAGGTGACAACAGTGCTCTTTATCCGACCTCAAGAAGACTGTTATTTCGTCCAGATAGATCACCACAAACTTATCTTTCTCCCCGATGAAGGCTATGTCCATGGCTCGCTGAAACGTCGCTCCTGCATTCATCAGTCCGAATGGCATTTTGGCATACATGAATGTGCCCCAAGGAGTGGTGAAGGCCGTTTTTTCTCTGTCCTCGGGCATGACCGATATCTGATTATAACCAGAAAAACCATCGATAATGGAAATCCTAGATGCATCGGTTACCCTCTACAATATGTGTTCCATGTTGGGCAGGGGATAATTGTCTTTCTTTGAGCTCCTATTTAGGTTCCTGAAGTTGACACAAAGCCTGATTTCTCCACTTTTCTTCCTTACCGGAACCAAATTGGCCACCCATTCGGAATATCTCAAGGGGACGATGATCTGGGCCTCCAACAACTTCTTTACTTCTTTCTCCATGACAGGTAGCAACATTGGATTTATCTATCTTAGCTTCTTCCTAAATGGCTTAGCCTCTTCCTTCAGTGGGATCTTGTGTTCAATGACGGACGTGTCATATGTCTTGAGGTCTTCGTAGGTCCATGCAAACACATCAACAAATTATTTCAGCAACTCAGTATATTCGACCCTCTGTTTTATGGTCAAACTGCTTGACAGCTTGACAAACTTAGGCTCCTCCGGTGTGCCAATGTTGCACTCGGATGTGTCAGCACCTTCACCTAAAACTCTACCCTTCACTGCCACATCATTCCCATCGAACAATATTTATAAAGGAATGAGTCCCCTCGAAATGTGATTGCTAGGCAGCTGAATAATCTGGTGGTCAGCAATTTTATTTAAAAATACCTTGGGGTGAGGGCTATCTTCTGTATCAGGATCCTGATCGATGTGCAATGTAGAAAATTCATCAACAGATTGGAGAAACTTCTCGATTTCAAGATCATCTTCGAACACCTTCCAATGCTTGACATTGTTTGGTACAGAGGGCCTATATTTTATCTCAACATCATATTTGGCCATAGGCGGCTCAGGGACCTTGAACTGGCTAGCTGAAACAACTAAAGAATCAACCACAGCATTATCCTCCCTTGGAATAAATGAGATGTTGAAGGCTGAGAAGAAATTGTCAATTAGGTCCCATACTTCATTTCTGTAATTTCTGAGTCGAGGGTGCTTTGCGTGATAAGCGTTTCTAATCTGCTGGACCACCAACTCTGCATCTCTGAACAGTGCTACCTCTTGAATTCCCATTTCCCTTGCAGCTCTCAATCCTAGAACAAGGGCTTCATATTCTGCCACATTGTTGGTGGCATCAAACTCCATCTTATATGACAGGGACATGGTTTCCTGGGAAGGGGATACAAAAAAACACTCCAGCACCAGCGCCTTCCCTGGAACAGGCTCCATCGAAAAACATTTTCCAAACAGAGGTGATGGAGGGAGGAAAATCATGAGGAATGGTGGGCTTCTTTATGAGTTCAAGAGGAGGCTCAGGATCATGAGTGAGTTGGAGTAAACTGGAACATAAATCAGTGTCTAAGTAAAAAATAGGATGGTTGGTAGGATTGGCTTCATCACTGATTATATAGGCCAACTGGGCTTCCCTATATAGCCTCCTATGTTATCCTCCGAATACTAGGATGGTAGCATATGTGAGGTCCATCTGCAAAGTTCCCCCTAGTATTTTTATCCAAGATCTTGATAATAACATACCGAACTTGGGGGGGACATCAACCACTACAATATCCATGACCACACTTTTCATGGGCAACTGAAACAAGGTCATGACCAGGTCTTTGATAACCCCGAGACATTGAAATTTCCTGGAGTCAAAGGAATAGAGGTCATGATAGGCTCAGGTGACTTCTAGCCCTAACTCTTCCATGACAGTTTTGGGCATGAGGTTATGAGAAGCCCTCAAATCCATCAAACAGTTGTGCAATACCTTGTCATGTATGTTCAAGGAAGTGTAGAAGGGAGGGGATGAATCATTCCTGTCTTCTACCATAGGACCTAGAATGACTGCAGGATTTTCATCTTGCAAATTGATGGATTCTATGGGAAGACTTGAGACCTCAAACTATAAAATCTCAGAGAAGAATTTTTTGAACCCTTCATGTTTAATCAATTCTGTCAGGGGCACAGGGATTCTGATTTTTTGAATTTCATGCTCGAAATTAAAAGAAGGTGAGAGCTTTGGGATTTATCTTATTTCGGGAACATGACTCTGAACTATGGGAGATAGGAGTCAGGTCTTCTTACCTCTTTAACTATCCACTACTTCATTAGCAGGCTTCTCTGTTCTAGTGGACTTCTCAGGAACATCAGGTGTTACCGCCTTCTTCTGGGACCTCAGGTCATATCTGCCTTGGAGGCTACTAGTCTTGTTTTCCTTGCTCAGTTCATTAAGCTGATTGTCCATGAGGGAATCCTCATATGATGATTGAGTGAGATGAGGAAAAGGAGGAGTGTCTCCAAAGAAATGGATTTCAGGATCCAGCTCATCTTCTTCCCCTTCTTCTTCCTCGGCCATAAAATTGTTTTGGAAAGGGGCTTGAATCTTCTGATCTTCTCTGTCTCTTCCCCTTTCCCTTTGCACAGTTAGGGAAGTAATATTGTTTGGCCTCCTGAAACCTCCTTTGTTTTCGACGTTTTGAGGGCCCTTGTATGCCTTCCTCCCCTCGACCTTCATTCTCTCCATCTCTGCAGATAGAGACTTCACCATTTTGGTTAGCTCATCCACTTGAGGGTGGGGCACCAATGGGCCAGAAGTTGAGGCTTCCGACCTTCCCTTTCTTCTGTCTACGTCGGACTTGTTCCTCAATCTATCAGCTGCTAACACATTGGATTCCACTTCTATGGCCGCATCTTTCATTTGAGCTAAGGAAGTGGCTCTTCTTTCCCTCAATAAAAGACAGAAATCGGGTCCAAACGCGCTTGCGTAGGAAATTTTGGCCGAGGCTTCTGAGGGTTTTATTTCGGCAGAGATTTTATTATACATCTTATTGAATATTTTGGAGAAGTCTAAGACAGACTCTCCTTCCATCTTCTTCAAAGACCCGAACTCTGTCATGTAATACATGAAATCCTTCCTGTCTCCCCACTGCCTCAAGAAAGCAATATCCAAGGCTTCGATCCCAGCAATAGATCCGGGGACCAACCCTCTAAACCACTTCCTCACCTCGCCATCTAGGCTCTGGACAAAGACTCTCATCCAGAAATCCTCATTTTCAATGTTTAGGTTGTCTACATAACTGTAGAAAGCAGCCAGATTCTCTTCAGCAGTTACATCCCCTTCCCTAGTGAACTTGGGCATGTATTTCAAGTAATCTCTGGCAGGGAGAGGATTCATAGGACGAGGTAAGATTAAGGGAGCATATCTGGCAGCGACTATGGCGTCCATTCTATTTAGGGGGGGATTATCACCAGCCATAGGAATATTAGGTGGAGGAGAACTCGGAGGAGAAGGAGTTCGTGAAGGGGCTACTGGGAATGAGTCTCAAAGTGGAGTGGGAAACAAGAGTGGATTTAAGGAGAAAACTCAAGTCAGCAGATGCTCCTCTTCGTGCAGGAGTGGGGAAATATTTTGTAGTCCTGGGTCTACTCCAAAGTACAACTTCAGAGGAGAGGGGAGTGACAAGGATTTCTCCCTCCAATCCTAGACCAGGAGAGGAAAAATCAGTAGGAACACTCCCAAAATTCAGGAAACGGGAAACCTCTGAAGGAGGTCTATTAAGAAACTGAGGAGGAGAAAATGGAGTTCTTACAGAAGGAGATGGCGGATTACCTGTTTCGACGGTGGAAGCTTCTTCTTCAGGGGCCTTTCCTTTTTTGAGAACCACCTCTGGATCAGTTTCCGATGTAGCTAGAGGCAGCTGTGGATGAGACCACGTGTGTCTACCTCTGAAAGCCACAATTAACACGGCAGGTTCATCCCTAGTGGAGTCGTCACAATGGAGTCAACAGGTGCATAGTAGCAATCTTCAAAGGCTCTGATACCCGATGCACCTTCAAAATTAGAGGCTCAATGTCATTCAATCCCGGGGAAAATTTTCAACTTCATCCTCGGCAACGATGCCAGAAATGTTAGCGTCAGAAGTCACCCCTAGATTTCAGCAGAAGCAGAGCCCGACGCCCATCATTTTATGTCACGATTTGTTTGATGGGGTGTTTAGATGGAGGTTAACTCAAACAATGTGGTCTTAACTCTGGAACTAGGTCAGGCATGCATGGGTAACTGAGGTCTTAGGTAACTTCAGACAGTGAGTTGTAGTAAGAGTGAGTAAGGGGAAGACTTGTATAATAAATATGCAAAGGTCTGTCGTAAACATCAGGTTCCTAATAGACTGTGGAAGAAGACATCTAAATGCAAGATCTTCCTATGTTCAAACGCAAAAAACCAGAGAAAACAATAATGCCACAATAAATCCTTTATCACAACAGAATTTCCATAATTCGTGCGAATCAATCGATCACGAACTCTCTTAGTATAAGATGAAAAATTAGATGGAGTAAGAAGACTGTCTGTTATAAAATAAAAAATCTCATATACAGATGCATGACCAGAAAGCTAGAATGTCTGCTAAAACTTTACAATTGGGAGCTGCGCTCTACCATCGATGGATTACAAAATACAAAGACTTAGTCTATATACTCAAGAAAATTTACCTCACAGAGGCGTGTCCATTCACCCAAGGCTTGGTGTCCCTTCAGTCAAAATCATACTGATAACTTTCTTCGAGCACCACCTTAACTGTGCATGGCTCCTGTAAGGAAGGTAGCTGAGCCATTAAGTGTCGAGCTAGCATGTGCAGACTTTTCTGTCTACTCAAAGACTTCGACATGGCTCCTTGGAAAAATCGGTACACAGGACCCCCTTCGAATAGACCGCTTTCCAGATTCTCCATACCTCACACTTAATGAGTGAAAGGAGGTTTCAACCACCTGTTCTTTCCTTCATTAACTCCAAATTAGAAACAGGATTGAGATCGAATCCGATGGCGCTTGAAGATCGTGATGATCCCCTCTGTAACTCAACTCGGTGCCTTTGGCCCCTCTTACACAACTCTTTTCATTTCCCAAGTGGCCACGAGCTGTGACCCTATTCTTACTCTCAACGGTGCTTTCGGAGCTCACGGATATGAAGGGGTTGATCCTTGCTTCTTAAAATCACGATGAGATAAATGCCAAGACGACTTAATCTGGCGCCATGCGTCCTTCAAATCTGACGGTGCTAAACTCACCCGACGCTACTGCGGGCCCCAGGTCCTGAGCGTTCTCTTCACTTCGCGCATTGGGGGTATGAGGGAGCTGCTTCTTGTGCTTCGAAATCGCGATGGGAGAGAAGGCGGGGTGCCTTATCACGCACCAGGTGTCCTCCTTTAGATGGACGGCTGAGATTGTTCCTCGATATTGTGGGCCCAACTTTAGTCTATCGGTACTTCGGGGTTCAGGGTTTCGAGATGTTCAAAGACATAAAACCTTCACCCTTTGAACTCACGACTGCCGAAAAGATGACATGACCAGATCTTGTGCCACGTACCCTTTGGGATGAATGACTATCATCCATTCCCGAACATGATATGGGCGCTATCTCTTGCGCTAACCTCGGCGTAGCTTTCCTAATCGCGATTTCCCGCTAACCGTTGATCTGATCCTTTGGATACATCCTGACTGTTGAAATCAGAGTGCTCGCTCGCTTTATCTGGGCCCAAAATGGATTTCTTCTGTGAATTGCACTCAGTGCTCATCGTGCCACTTGTAGACCTGATCGCTCTTATGCTTTAGACGAGAAATGTTACTAACAAAGACGAATGTTTCTTCACAAGCATCTCTCATATATTTTTATCTTTTTCTTCTCTCAGATATATTATGTTCCCATGCCTTCAGTAAGATGTTACCTCTGGATTTCTATGGGATAGACAAACTGGAACTGATGGCCACCTCTTCTTTCATTGTTGCTATAACAGCCTCTCAGAAAGCAACCCAAGCTGTCGCAGCTTCTCTTTCTCTCAAGGAGATATCCTTTAATGCTTTTTCTATTGTATGGACATGATTCTGTATGGTTTCTACTTTGGCAAGTAGATCCTATTGAGCTACTTCTACCTTCTCTCGTATTTCTGTGGCTTGGGATTGGAATATCGTTATCTCTATGACCTGGTTTTCAACAGAAATTAATTTAGATTGAAGCAGTTTTATTTTCTCCTCCTGTTGACTTACCTGCATTTGGATTATTTGTGCGGACTGATGCATTTTCTTAAGATCGGGTTTAGGTCTCTCGATTTCATGTTGATTAGTTACTTTGGATTGCTTGAAACCTTTATTTTCCTCATCCCCGGCATTCGCCTTTGTCGTTGCTACCAGAGCCTCCAATTTGTTGATCAAGAGGTTATTTTGTTTCAACCATGCCTTCAAAGTTCCAACTGAATATTGGTTGGCTATTGCATAAGCCCCCAATTTTCCTACTACCTCATCGGCAAATTCTTCCTCTTCCAAGGCTTCTCCATTTGTTAGGATTTTGTAGTTTTTAGCTGTTGCACCCACTCTTTGGTATGTTTCTTGCTTCACCACCACCTTCCTTTTCTTACTGAAGAATAATTCACTAGCAGGCAACTCTTCTAAAACGATAGGTTTTAGGTCCTCCTTGAATATCCACTCTGTATCGGGGTTCCCCTTTGTGAATTTTAAAGGAGTGATGGATGCAATGGGGCCATCGATTTCCTTGGTAACTATCTATGGGTTTCCTTATTCTTGGTTGGGGATCTCTTCTTCGTGATTTGAGATATCATTTTCCTCTGTCTTGTCCTAAGTCTCTTGTTTTCTAGGGTTCGCCCCCATTGAAATTTTATCTTTTGCTTGCTATGTACCCGGAGGTTGTGAGTTTCTACCCTGTAAAACTTTGGGGAGGCAACTTCTCCTACACTGTTGGAATTTATAAAAATCAACCATATCATTGGGCAGCAAGGTTTGAACCCGACTTAAGACTTCATAGTAGGACCTCGCACCTCGGAAGATTTCATCATGAGGTGAGTCTTCATGTTCATATATCTTCAGCCCACATCTCGCCATGTGATTACTCACAACCTTATTAGGTTTGTGTTTCTTAAATGCAATGTCTACCAATTTCATTTCCTCCAAGGTCGTAGCCTCCGCTTTGGCATGCCCTAAATATAATAAAGAATATGTACCAATGTGAATGGGGAATGGTGGCCATACCTCTTCGATACTCCTTTGAGATCCTTTCTCATCCCACAGAGCATATTTTGCCTAGGGATCTCGCGACATACTAGCTTGTTTGGTAAGAATAGCGGAAGAGCATATAGGGGGATAGAGGTGCCAAAAACCCTAATATACAAAAACTCTGCTTCTATATACCAATATGCCACACTGCTTAGGTTGGTCGTGATGTTATCTGAAATCTTGGGAGGCGGATGGCCGAAGATGGAGACATGCATTGGTACCATTACCCAGTTGAAAATCTCGTAGATGAATTCTTTGGCTTTATCTTCCCAGAGTTTCAAGTGGTAGACATGAATAGGCTCTGCATTAGTTGGAGTCAAGCTCTATCTCATTAATGGGAAATGTGTCATGAAGAAAATAGTGTCCATGATGTAAGAAGACATAAAGAATGAAGATGCTTTCCCACTCGTCTTTTGTGCTCGATATTCTGTAATTCAATTGGCCAGACTGTCTAACAACAATTTGGCCCAGTCGAAAGAAAATTCCTCAACTACTGTATGAATAAGCGATACCCATGGGAGAACAAAGTGAGTGGTGTCCTCCTTCCCATAGAGTCTATAGGCCATAATTGTTATATACATGAATTGTGGCACTAA
>JZKD02S1119490.1:190334-203791 GCA_000966675.3 Picea glauca | reverse complement strand
TGAGCTGATTTGGGATATTTATTGCATTAATGATATAATACAAGGACTTAATTGTGTACATTGAATGCTCTTATCTCTTGGTGTTCTTATTGAAGAAGTGATATTAGTCATTTGATTTTGTTTAGCAATCATTGACTTCATCAATAATTGCATTTGATCATTTGCTCATATATATTTGAAGATAGTCATTAAATTGTGAAGTACTAACCCACTGCAAGCACATTTCTAGCTTTACTTGTCTTGTCTCGCAAACAGGTGCCAACTAGTGGAAGAGTTCTCCTGACTATCTCATCTTGGCAGTAATCTGTGAAAGGGCACTTCTTTGACTTGGTCCATTACCTCTTTAGCCCCTTCTAAAACCCAGATTACATAGGGACGTCTCCCTTGGACTAGCCCTCCTAAATAGAAAGAGCCCCCCATCGAGGTGACAGTGGGTGGGGAAGCTCCTGTTACGCCGGTTTTAAGCCTTGACTCAAGCTGCCTAAACCCTTCCTACAAACCATGCGATAACAGTTCCTTAAGTCTTTAGTACCGCAATTATCCAAAGACGTCGCAACTTCTGGGGTTTTCTCCGAAGAAGATGCCATCATGAGAGCTCAACAGTTTGAGCTTATCTATTCTCAGTTTGGTCTATTGTACAACAAACTACCGGATGCACCACGATCGATACTGGATAAAACTAGACAGAGAGCCAGACCACATGCCGATGGTATCGTTGGTTCGGCACAAACCAAGCTCGTTGAGCAATTGACAAAACAATTGCAACAGTTATCTATACAACACTCAGTGGCCAGCCAGACTACTGCTTTGGCTACTCCTCCTACCCAAACGTCGGAAGTACACTCTGTGCAGACGACCAACCCAAAGGCCACCCAGCAGCTTGAGGGTAAGAAAAAACAATGCAAGAAGGGTAAGGGGGATCAGAAACCCCTTGATAATGCTGGCGAGGGCACCATGGAAAAGAGGAAGGCGAGGTATCCGTGCAACTTATGTGTGGAAGACCACCCGACCCATCTATGTCCTCGACTTGCGGAGGCCCAGAAGTTTGTCACACAGCAACAGCAAGCCGTGTTGACTAATCCCTTTCAGCATGGGCAAAATTTAACCCAAGCCTCTACAAGTGTCGAAGGGGGCAGCCAGGAAACCTGCCCTTCCCCAAATAATTCCTCTTCCGCGAACATATATATGGTTAGGGGTGATGCTTTAATAATGACTAGAGCGCATGACTATAATAAACCAAGCGCCTCTGAGAAGGGAAAAGAAGTCAAACTCCCATCTCTTCCTCTACAGATTGAGAAGACGTTGGGAGAAGCGATGAGACGCATTCCAAAAGGTGCGTTCAAGAGAGCTTCTCACAACCCAAACGCAAGGGCCGCCTAGAACTACTATGTGGTGGAAGATTTATCCCAAACCCCTTGTGCAATGTCTGCTTTGGAGGTCCTCCAAAGTTTCCCTGCTCAGAGAAAATCCTTGTTGACTGCTTTAGGCACTACTTATACTTGTAACCCAGGTACCATCATGTTAGATACGACTGACTTAAAACCTCGTTTGCCTTACCATGTCGCGTTTCAGATAGTAGTGGCTCATCCCACGAAAACTTTTACATGAAATATCTTCTGCACGGTGGTCGACGAGGGCGCTTCGACTTGCGTTATGTCATTAGCATGCTGGAAAGCCATTGGTAAGCCTGAGATGTCTCCATCACCTACTCTCCTCATTGCATTCGACGGTCGTTCTTTCCGACAACATGGCATCATTCCTTCTTTCCCTGTGCAGTTAGGGGGAAAGACCATGTGTGTTGAAGTAGAGGTAGTCGATGCCCCCCTATACTACAATCTCTTGTTAGGTCGTAGTTGGACTTATGCTATGCAAGCGGTGGTCGCTATAGTTTTCCAAGTCTTATTGTTTCCACATGAAGGCCGGATAGTGACCATTGATCAATTGTCCTTCTCTAGACCTGACCCAGCCTTGGGGGCATCCACGGTTCCCATGATAGATAATCCTCAAGCCAGTGTCGTTAATGTAGGATTTGGTTTGTGCCCATCCTTAATGGGTACTTTCGATTACCCACCTCCTCATGGCGATGTCAAGTTTATATCGACTCACCACAAGGCTGATATTTTTCATGTTGCGTCATTCCGCACGACTTACTTTGAGGATCCGTGGATTCTTCCTTCCCCATTGGCCACAATGGATGAGACAGGGCACTCCGGCATGTCCATGCCCTTGTCCACCACTGAAGTAGCGTACTCTTTAGTCCAGTAAGCTTCAGCTACTCCTGATCCGACTACCGCACAAGAGTCGGATCCACTTCCAGAGCCTATCTGGGCTCAGGGTTCTCTTGACACCACCGATTCGTTAGACTTAGTCTTTCCTTCTGACGAAGTTGTAATCGAAGCAATGACGAGTCTGGAAAAATCATGGGATGATCTTCATCACAGATCATATTTTCTCCCAGCGTTACACCGAATTGAGGCAGGAGAATTCACTACCACCACGACGGGAGATCAGTCATGTCCTATTAACCTCTTAGCTACACAGGAAATTTATGCTGAGGGGAATATGGCGACTATCACTGAAACTATACCTCTATATATCCCGAACCCCTGGCATCATGGAGAATGTCTTTGTCGGAGTGGATTTCTCCCCCAAAGAGATTCAGATTTACATGGATCTTTTCAAAGAATTTCGTGACGTTTTTTCCTGGTCTTACGAGGAAATGCCAAGCATCGATCCAAAGATAGTTGAATATGAAATCGCAACGTATCCTGATGCTAAGCCTATTCGACAAAAAATTCATCTAGTTAACCCTAGGAAAGCAGAAGCCATCAAAACTGAGGTTGAGAAATTGCTCAAGGCAAGGTTCATTTACCCAATTCATTTGACTCAGTGGGTGTCAAACCCCGTACCGGTCGATAAAAAACAAGGCACAATTCGTGTATGTAATGATTTCCGTGTTTTGAATAAGGCATGTCTAAAAGATAATTATCCAACCCCATTCATCGATCAGATCATTGATGAATGCACTGGTTGTGAAGCCTTTTCATTCATGGATGGTTTTTCAGCATATAATGAAATCCAAATCAAACCTAAGGACCAACATAAAACGGCATTCATTTGTCCGTGGGGTACATTCGCCTATCGTAAGATGCCTTTTGGTCTCAAGAATGCTGGAGCCACTTTCCAGCGGGCCATGTCTTTTGTGTTTCACAACCTCAAACATATAGTCGAGGCCTACCTAGATGATTTAGCATCATGCTCTCGCAAGAGAAAGGATCATCATATGCACCTCTGACTAATCTTCGAATGTTGTCGCTACTTCAGGATTCGCTTGAATCCCAACAAGTGTAGTTTTTGCATCACGTCAGGACATTTGTTAGGTTTCATTGTTTCAACAACAGGGATCATGGTTGATCCTCTTAAGGTGGAGGCAATAGTCCAGTTCCCCCCCCCCGGTGCACAATCTTACAACTGCAGAGTCTTCAAGGCAAGGCGAACTTCTTACGACGCTTCATCGCCAACTATGCCAAAATCACCAAGGGCTTTATGCGTTTACTGAAGAAAGATATTCCTCTTTTCTGGGACGAAGCCGCTCAATGCTCTTTCGATGCATTGAAACATGCCCTCACTACCGCACCTCTGCTACGGCCACCTAATTATAACAAAGACTTCTTATTATATATGGCTGCCGCAGAGTCAACCATAGGCATGGTTTTAGTTCAGGAAGATGATTCATTTTCTGAATACGTGATCTATTACCTGAGCCGAGGCCTTGTAGGACTGGAACTTAATTATTCCCATCTTGAAAAACTTGCGTTGGTAGCAGTTCATGCTGTTCAACGGTTTCATCACTATGTTTTGTTTCGCAAGACCACCGTCGTTGCCATCATGAATCCATTCCAATACATGTTGACACGACGAGTTATCGGCGGAAAAATCCATAGATGGATGCTAATCCTCCAAGAATTTGACTTAGACTTCATTTCAACCAAGTCAAAAAAGTCACTGGTCTTCGCAGAACTTATCTCAGAGCTTCCGGTTGAGTCAGGTGACGTTGTGCCTGAGGAATCGCCTATCCGAGGGGATATGTTTTTGATTGAATCCTCAGACCCTTGGTACAAATATATACTGATCTATCTCTAGACTTTGAAGTGCCCCACCTCTGCTTCTCGTGACGAGCGTCGGCGAATACGCCATCAGGCTAAGAACTATCTCATACTCGATGATACGTTGTATCGGCGAGGTGTAGACAACATCTTGTGCCGATGTCTCACTCATGAGGAGGCCGTCATAGTGCTCAATGATTGTCATATAGGAGCCTGTGGCAGCCATTTGTCCGGGTTGGCAATAGCCCAAAATATTTTACGAGCAGGTTACTTCTGGCCCACACTTATGAAATATTGTATCGAGTCGGTCAAGAAGTGCCATCCGTGCCAAATCTTCTCATGGAAGATGAGGGCACATCCAGCTCCTATGTTTCCTGTCATCACAGTTGGTCCCTTCACTAAGTGAGGGATTGATTACACTACATGCAACCCCCCGTTTGCAAGGGGGCACCACTATATCATCGTAGTTGTCGACTACTTCACTAAGTGGGTCGAAGCTATGCCAACATTTAAAGATGATGGAGAGACGGTAGCTCCCTTCTTATTTAACCAGATTATAGCATGGTTAGGCATCCCGAGAGAGATTGTCACTAACCATGGCAGTCACTTTCAGAACCAAATGATGTCTGAGTTAACATCAAAGCTTGGGTTACAGCAAGAACATTCCTCACCTTACTATCCCCAAGCCAATGGGTAGGTGTAAGATGTTAACAAAACTCTCAAGATGATGCTACAGCGAACTATCAACTCAGCCAAGTCAAATTGGCATTTGATGTTATACTCGGCATTATGGGCTTACCGAACCTCAGTTAAGACTACAACCGGTTTCTCACCTTTCCAAATCATTTACGGGCTGGAGGCAGTCTTGCCCATCGAATGTCAAATTCCATCTCTGAAATTGGCAGTACAGTTATTGCCAGACACTTCTCCACTTGAAGAACGGTTAGTACACCTAGAGCATCTTGATGAATAGCGTCGCGATGCGGCCCTGGCCAACGAAGCTCATAAACATAAGGTCAAGTGTCAATATGATAGGTCCGTTTGTCCTCAGGTTTTCTCTGAGGGCGACCTTGTCCTGGTTTATGACCAAGATAAGGACCCCCTGGGGGCAGGAAAGTTTAAACCCATGTGGTTTGGACCCTTCATTATTAATGAGGTTTTAAAAAAGGGTGCTTATCATCTGGTCGATTTTGAAGGGAATGCTTTGGCGGAGCCTAGAAATGGGCTCTACCTCAAAAAGTATTACTCATAGCGTGGTCACTGTGGGTAACGTTTTGTAACATATGTATAGTCTTTGTACTATTACTTTTTTACATTTCTTTTAAAAACGTGTTATGGATGTGTCATTGATGTTATCTTTCATCATTTTGGCAGATGTCAAGTGAATTCGAGGTGTTCATTGAATATGCTGACTGTGATAGTCGACACACACAAAGGCTTGCCTCCGCAGCTTGGGTGATCTTTTACACCACAGGGTCAGTTGTTATCTTCTGGAAGTATATGCTTAGGTGACACCACAAACAATGTTGCTGAGTATAGTGCAGTTATTGAGTTTCTTCGTAACGCTTTGTCATTGAGTATCTCTCGTCTCTGAGTCTATCTAGACGCTCAGCTGGTTGTGTCGCAGCTAAACAGAATATACCGCGTGCATGACCCTACTTTACACCGACGATTCCGTAGGGTACGTCTCTTGGAATGAAACTTTAATTATATTACATATTTTCATGTTCCTAGGAGTCTAAATCAAATCACAGATACTCTAGCTAATCATATTTTAGATTGGCATCTCGCTCACATATAAAAAGATCATGATCACACACATGTAAATAAATTTTTGTACACATAATCCATAAGACACAAAAAAGAAATAAAAACCATATATAAACATCATAAAATCATCAGAGTACATAGATGGGCGCAAGTGCCTCAAAAAGTGGGAACCATAACGAGTCACCAGGGCTTATGCCCTCAAAAAATATATACAACAAGGTGCTCATGGCACATAAAAAGTTTACAAGTCTTCTCAGGGCCTGTGGGCCCTGTTATAATCATGTACAGCCTGGGCTAAACACCTAAAGAATCGGACCCATGTCCGAGGTGCCCCCACGACATGAGGCTGCATGGAGGGTGGCAAGTCCTCTATCTCTGCCATGGGAACAGTGCGAGTGAGCACAGTAAAATTCTGCTCAATCTGTCTCAGGACTCTCTCGGCCTTTCCTGCTGGGAGGTTCCCGGCTACTGTTGCTCCTCCAGCGGCGGCAGCTGCAGCGTCAGGCCGTGGGCAGTGCCTGTTTTGTGCATAGTCGACAGGTCGCACGGGTCCCACATCTGCATGCAACAAAAAACTCACTCGTCAAAAAACTTTGGTATACAAAAACATGATATATATATCAAAAAGACATAAAAATTACATATGCAAACAAAAAAAACTAGATAGGTGGAGACTTACCCATCTCCCCTCGCTCCTCACTAGGAGGCACTGGTATCGCTGGATCTCTGGAAAAATCAATCCCTGCATATGGGTAATCCTCGATAGCTGGGATCTGTCACGACAGCCAAACAAAAAATTCGTTCTTGAAGGCCTTTGTGGTCCTTCCACCACCCTGTCGCGGCAACAACGCTGCCCATCTACACACTGTGGGGAAAGTCACCAGATGTCCTCGTACTGTTAGCCAAGGACTAAAACATGGAACTCTCTCAAAGAAAAACAAACACAGGATGGTCCCAAACCTGAAGTTCCTGTGTGTCCACTGTCTGTAAGTTGTCAACTGACCTGTCATGCTTGCTACTAGCGTGGCACTCCAGTCAAAAATTTGTGCATTCATGCACTGAATTGCACAGTTCATCTGTGCACGCGAAGCCTGATGCACGGCCGCAGAGCCAGTAATCCACCCGATGAGTGATAAAATGGTTTGGAGGGCAAGGCTGGTAATCCTACTCACCGAAACCAAGGAATATCTCTGATCGGTCCCAGCCTCACAGTACTCCTCTATCAATTCTGAGACTTTGCTCGGCCCCATAGGAAAAGTATGAAAGTTGATGGGTTCCCCTCTCCTCAAGAGGTCCTGTCAAAAAGTAGATATCCTCGGTGGTGGGCACCAAGGATTGCCCCTCTATCATAAAGGCCTCTGCATCTGGGTGCCAATAATCAACCAAGGCATTCAGTAGCCTGGGTTGAGCGCGCATAAATGGACATAGGAAAAATTTTACCAAGCCACACTGTGTCAACACGGCCATAACATTTGGATCTGCAGCCATTGCCTCATTGGCGGCCTTGTGCTCCCTCTCTCTCCACTGAACATACATCCTGCCAAAAACACAAGGCAAAAAAGGGAGAGTTAAGTCTTTTTCAATCAAAATTTCCATCGCGCGGGGGGCACCCGCGGGCTGTCGAGGCGACATTCGCGAGTACCCGCGCGTAGTTTTGGCTCTGCGCGTGGGTACCCGCGGGCTGTCCCTGGAAAGCCCACGTTTGCCTAGGGCCGACCTCTTGGAGGTCGACGGCCACCCCCAAAACCAACTTAAATGCAATAAATTAAGTATTGAATTGAAAGATTAGGGAGTTTGTACTTACTTGGTCCAAGCAGAAGTCCGTTTCGTCCACTGTAGCTCCCGGAATCATGATCTTTAGCAAAGGGGGTCTTTTGGCTCCAGAGTCAATTTCCAAATCAGCAAGGGTGATAATGAGCTGTCAGCTTCTCTTTATAGACTTTTTGGCCTCTTTTTGTCACTTTTTTGGGCCCTTTTATCAGTTTCTTTATACCAAAAACCATTTTGAGTGGTTCAGGAGTTATATGGGAGGGATTTGATCAGGTATTGGGACAATTTTCATTGAGTTTCAACAAATAAAAAAATATATATAGTGACGGTCCATAAAAAAAAAATTGTTTTCAAAAACCAACTTGAGCATATAGGGTAGGATTTCATCCCGACTGTTGCATCTCGTTGCCTTTTATTCTTATGATATAGGATTTATCCCATCCGGTTGTGGCACGGAACCGTCATATCTACTCTAGAAGTGTCGCAACTTAGTGGTAGAGCTTACCAAAACATGGATGCCCTAGGTAGGTCCTGGTTGCATTATGGTATCCATGTCGTTTCTAAACAACATTGTAGGCTCGGGAGTTCGTGTAGTATTTCCTGAATATGATTTTTGAGCCTCATTCGCATGGGTATTTTTCACTCTTTGTCTTACCCCCCGAACTCCCAAAACATAATGGGTCTCCTTTTAAGCCCTTTTCAGACCCTCTAAAACATGAAAAGATTGCCGAGCGATCTTGTGACCCTTCACGCTTGTTAAACTGAAATTTGAAGTCACGTCTATCCGGCGGTAGTTTACCCCTTTTTCGGTCCGGATGGTCAACTGTACGAACAAATGAATACTTTATTGAATGTCCATTCTTTAGAAGAGTATCCTCAGGTAAGATTTTATTCCTTTTCGGGCCTGAGGGACTAAATTTATGAAAAAGAAACCCCCCTGGAGTCTATAGTTAAGATTTTTTCAGACTTCTTAAAATTGAAAAAATAGCCGAGTGATCTTGTCCTTGTCACACTCGTTAAAATGGTTCTAAATTGACGTCTAATCGGTTCTAGTTTACCCCTTTTTCGAACCGACTAGACTATTGTCAAAAAAGGTACCTCAATTGAGTTTCCTTTTATGCTTTTTCAGACTCTTTAAATATGAAAAATCACCGAGCTTCCCTTCTTTGGGCTCGTTAAACTTACATTGAAGGACGTTACCATTATGTGTTCTATCAACCGCATCTGCATCCTTTACCTTTCAGCCTAGTAACAGTTTGCCTTTGCGTCTTAACACCTTTGGCCACTGGAGGATTTTTCCCGAGTATCATTTCCTAGAACATCAGTCTTGTCCTTGTGTCTTGAGCTTGTATGTTTGTTGTGCTCGGTCCCCCATTGTAACGTAATATTCCTTTATTCTTTCAAAATCATCAAAAAGAACAAAAAAATCAAATATACCCCAAAAAGAGGATGGGAAAAGTATTTCCTTTATTGGCAGCATCATGAGTCACCCTTGGATAAAGCACATATGTCCATTTGATTCATCAGAATATGGGATGTAGTATGACCTTAGGAAGCTTTTCTCATTGTAGAGTTGTGTCCTCCACTGTTTGGTTACTCTTCCAAACATATGGAGAGTTTGCTTTGCCTCCTGCTTCGTAGACTTATGATTAACAGATATGCTGTCTGAGTCTTATCACTTGTCGTGCTATTGTCCAAGGGAAGTTTGTTACTAAGCCTGAGTCAGCCCCTCTGCATTATGTCTCTTGTCTGCATACCCGGCCATCCTGAACGTCCAATCAAGTCTTTGTTCGAAATCACTGAAGCCTTCAGTCCAATCATCAAGATTATCAAGTCCATAACCGACGAGCCATCGAATACCTCTGGGTAGTGCAGTCGTACACTCATATTACACTCCTACCCGAGTTTTAGAAGATTTTGAAGTTGTTGCTCGAGCTCTGAAGTACGACCATCAGGCCAAATCAGCTTCTGGGAGATGGATACTTTATACGTATATCTTTCCGATTTCGAGATGTAGCTCCACTGTGTATTGTTCACGGCTACTCTTTATAGTTATTTGACATGGATCTACAGTGTATTTGATTGGTAGCCATGGTTCTATTTTATCCCGAGCATGGGTATGCCCGCCTCGGTGAGACATTTGACATTTTTTGCAGATGGCACCTCCAGATTCCTGATTCCTGGGCTCACTCATTCAGCACATCAGTACAGCTTGGTAAAGAATTGGTAATGTATTTCGGCCATCAGATGCTCTTCTAACCTCACACATTAGGGGGCATCTGTCATAACCCTAAATTGCACCTCACATGCTTACCTAGCATCAGTCCAACTCATATCCATTCCTTGCCAAAGCCATGCTGAATAAACTTCTGAAAATCCTCTTAAATCATGTAAAACGCACCCTAACCTACTACTGCATGCGTTGGAACGCTGGCAGGCCTACTAATGCATGCGTTGGAATGCGGGCTGGCCTACTACAGCCCACGTTTACCTAACAAAGCACAAAAACAGGAAAGTTGCCGACGAGACAAAAAGATTTGGGTCAGTTAACTGAAACTCCCAGCCATGCATGGCCGAGAGTTCGTCCAAAACCCTAGATCCTTCTAGACTATAAAAGGAGGGGTAGGGGTACTATTTGGAGGAGGAAAAAGATAGCAAAGAAACTCTGCCCAATTGCCGAATCCATTTGTCCCAACCCTTTATCCTTTCCTCAAGCTTAAGGAGAATTCAAGCAAAGCAGTTGGAGGACAAAGAAGAGGAGGAGCCCAGGATCAAGATCGAGGAATGGTGGCCGGTCTCTATCATTATTGTAAGTTGATTCATCTTGAGATTAATAAAAGAATACTTTTCCCATCCCAATGCACGAGTAATATATATTATATTTGATTTATGCTTAATCTCTAACCCTTAGGTAGAAAAATAGCATACATGCATAGTGTTTCATCTTGATTGCAGGATTGTCTTTGGAAGGAGCAGCAAAAGCAAGCGGATAAAGCACAATGGAGGATCTACATCAAACATCAATAGAAAAAGGTTAGTAGGTCTTTTCCATGCTTGTGTGTGAAAAACGGGTTTGAGTATTGGGGTGATAGGTTAAAAGTGTTTTCTTTAAGGTCATGATCTGCGTACAAGTTCAGCCCTAGCTTGTTAGTGCGTAGGGTATTATTTCCAAACAACAGTTTGTTCCCATCTTTTTCCATAAGGTTCTCCAGAAGTGTCCCACGAACTTGGTGTCTTGATCCGAAACTATGCTCCTTGGTAAGTCGTGAAGTCGAATGACCTTTTTGAAAAACAGATTCACAATGTGAGTTGTGTCACTAGTTTTCTGACACGGTATGAAGTGTGCCATATTAGAAAATCTATCCACCACCACAAAGATCAACTCAAACCCTCCTTGTGTTCTCAGCAGCCCCAATATGAAGTCCATGCCTACTACATCCCATGGTCTGTCAGGTATGGGTAACGGTTGATAAAAGCCTGCATTCTGCCTCTTCCCTTTTGAATGCTGACAAATTCTACATCCTTCCATGAATCTTTTGACGTCTTCTCTCATTCCTGGCCAAAAATATGACTCGTTTAACTTTGAGAATGTCTTGTCATGACCGAAATTCTCGGCCAATCCTCCACTATGTTTCTCCTTCAGCAAATTCTCCCTCATGGATCATTTTGGAATACAAAGTTGATTACCCTTAAACAGTAATCCTTCCTGGATCATGTATTCTATCCATTGACCTCTGTCCCTAAGAATCGGATTCTCAGCTGCTTCATACGCCTCCTTAAAATCTAGATCATCTCTATACATGTCCCTGATATCATCAAAACCCAGTGTTTTGACTCTGAACTCCTACAACAGCAAACATTTCCTTCTCAAAGCATCAGCAACTTTGTTAGCAGTTCCAGAAATATGCTTACTTACAAAAGTAAAGTTCTACATGTATTCAACCCATTTTACATGTCTTTGATTCAACTTCTCCTGTTGAGTCACAAATTGAAAAGCATGATTGTCACTGTATAAGACAAACTCTTTGGGGATCAAATAGTGTCTCGACTTTTTCAATGCCTGGATAATAGCATAGAACTCCTTGTCATATGTGGAGTATTTCACTTTCACTTCATTCATCTTCTCTCTGAAGTATGCTATCGGCCTGTCTTCTTGGCTCAAGACTTCCCCTATTGCAAATCCACTTGCATCACATTTTACTTGAAACGTCTCTTTGAAATCCGGCAACACCAAAATTGGTTGTTCCATGATTTTCCTTTTCAACAAATTAAAACTTTTCTCAGCCTCTTCTGTCCAGTGAAAAGACTTGTGTCTCTTCTTCACAGTGTCCATCATCGGTGCACTAATTCCATTGAAATTCCTGATGAACTTTCGGTAGAAACTAGCCAATCCATGAAAACTTCTCACCTCAAATATACTCTTCGGTGATGGCCAATTCTTAATTACCTCCACCTTATCTGGATCCATCCTCAACTTATCTACAAAAATAAAAAACCCCAAATAAATGAGTTATGTCTTCATGAATGAGGATTTCTTCATATTTATCAGCAGCTTCTCTTGCTGTAGCCTCTTCATCACTGTAGCCAAATGTTTCAGATGCTCTGCCTCTATTTTACTGAAAATCAATATGTCATCCAGATACACAATGACAAATTTTCCGATGAACTCCTTCAGGACTTCATTCATCAACCTCATGAAATTACTTGGTGCATTCTTTAAGACAAATGGAATAACAAGCCATTCATACAATCCTTCGTTAGTTGTGAAGGTTGTCTTCCATTCATCACCTTCTCTCATATGAATCTGATGATATCCACTTTTCAAATCAATCTTCGAAAAAAAATTGGCCCCACTCAAGAAATCCATCAAATCATCCATCCTTGGCAATGGATATATGTACCTGATGGTTATCTTGTTGATTTCCCTCGAGTCAATACACATCCTCCAGCCTCCATCTTTCTTTGGACTAAGCATTGTTGGAACAACACATGGACTCAAGCTTTCTCTAACCAACCGTTTGTCCATTAAATCCTAGAACTATCTTTTGACTTCTTCATTCTCCTACGGCATCAATCTGTACACTGCTTTGTTTGGTAAACTCACTCCAGGTATGAGATCAATATGATGACTCACACTTCTGATCAGTGGCAACGAACGAGGTAGTTCATCCACTACTATGTCAGCAAACTCTTCCAATAGTTTCTGAACCTCTTCTAGTAAATCATCTACCCTTGTACTAGTTAAAACAATATTAGGCTTCCTGACCACAATGAATTGTGGCTCCTCCTTCTTCTTAGCCTCTATAAGAAGTTCCTTCCCACTCATGAGAAGTACAATGTTGCTTACTTCATGTTTCACCTCCTTATCTTTGATTGGAACCAACATGTGAGTTCTCACATTCTTCTCTAGGGTGTATGTGTTCTTCCTCCCATCATGAATCACATTTCTGTCATATTGCCACAGTCTACCTAGCAATAGATGACAAACATCCATGGGAATAACATCACAGATTATTTCATCTTTATACCCTCCTATTTTAAATTCAACTAAACATTGTTTAGTGACATTTACCTGATGCCCCTTTTGTAGCCATGAAACTCTGTATGGGCTTGGATGTTCAAAAGTCTCCAGCTCTAGATTTTCTACCATCTCTATAGAAACGAGATTATTTGTGCTACCACTGTCCAAAATGACCTTGAATACCCTGTCCTTGGTTTTGAAAGCAATCCGAAAAAGAATGTTCCTTTGCACCGAACTCTCCACCCTCTTCTCTGGAATTAAGAAAACTTTTCGCATCATCAGCGATCTTT
>JZKD02S1119490.1:147008-159000 GCA_000966675.3 Picea glauca | reverse complement strand
CCTAGGCTAGATAGCCAAACAAAGGTGGCACACCTTTTCTCCAAGGATAGCGCACCAAGCAAGAGTAACAAGAGCTGATCTGAGAGTCCAAACCATAACCAAGAGATAGTCCAAGACAAAACTGAAATCGGCTAGTTGCAGCAGTTGCAACAACAGCTCTCCTCCAAACTTGCGCACAAACTGGCCAACTATAGTGCGCACAAGTGTTGCTTTTGAAGTTCTGAGAATACTGACCAGAACGAAGATTGGCCTCATGTATTTATACTAATTCTGGCAGACTGCCTGGGCTGAATTCTCATTCTGGGTAATAATTCTTTAGTATATAACATTTCCTTTAGTTGACTTCTTCTCTTGGAGGCTAATAACCTAATACAAGTCATTCTCTTGAGCCGACTTGTCTTCTAGGGTTATTAACCAATTAATTAGGGTTTCTTCTTGCTTCCCRGAATATTCTATTCTCRTCAGGTTTACAYGTGGAGGTAAATACCTCCCGCAGCTACCATAATATCAACACTCCCTCCTAGCTAGGGAGGTATTGAAGGTAATGGTCTTGAGAACAAACATACCATTCACCTGGTAGCATCAACATAGTCATATAGATTATCTCATGATTACATCATGAGCACCATCATCACTATTAGTGTCATCAATTGCATCATCTCTCGAAACCATACTCCATATGAGTAATCAGACATGATGTTGGATAAGTCACTCACTCCACAAAGTGACACAAGAACCATTCTTCTAATCTGGGCATATGTGCTAGAAGAATAAATGTCCTGGACCATTTTCTGTCTGGGAAATCTCTGTCCATTGATCATTCATCAAGCTGATAATCATTTCCAACACTATTGATAGTCTTCAAGGAAATCAAAACAGTTTAATTCAATAGAACACAACTGTGTCTATCCATAGTAGTACACAACTACAATCCAATGGTACACTGCCACACCAAGTAGCACAAAGATACTTGATCAGTGACATATAGTCACAATCAGTGGAACACATCCACCATAGTAGCATACATCTAATGTCCGGAGACATACAGCCTCCATAATAATCATATCATTTGATGTCAACTTGCACAGAAAACATTGTTATGATATAAACTGAATCATCTGGGTCATTCTTCCACTCACATTTGTGATATCTGGAAGAGCATATGCCCTCATAAGGTAAAACATCAATGATGAGCTATCTAGACTATTCTTCTCAAGCAAGGAAGAATAATTGTCCCAATTTCTAAGCCTAGACCATTCACCTATCTGGGTCATTCCTCTGACACTAAACAAAGTGCAACTTGGAGAGAATGAATCTTCCCTAGGGAATGCCTGTCCCTAATTGTTGAACCTGGACCATTCACCTATCTAGGACATTCCTCCAACACTAAACAAAGTGAAACCTGGAGAGAATGAATCTTCCCTAGGGAATGACTGTCCGGACCATTTCCTAAGGAAATGATTGTCGTGCACCAACCTCCAAAACGGACCATTCTTCGAAACTGCTCACAACTGTGAGCTTCGGAAGAATGATTGTCTGGCAAGGAGAACCAGTCTTCTTGACCACTACTGAGAGTGACCTTCAAGAAGAGATATTGTACTAGACCATTCCCCCACACTGGCCACAAGGGGAATCGATGTCTATGGTACATCAAAAATCTATCAAATCGTTTTCATTATGAAAATGATCGTTCGATCTAGACCATTTTCCAAACTGGAAAATGTCTGTCCGTCAGAAATCTCAAACCACTTTCCAAGCTAGAAAGGAACTACTCATCCTGAACCATTTTTCAAACTGAAAAATGTATGTCCATAAATCAATAACACATCACTACTCCCTTCCAACCTGGGAGTCATCTCTTCCTTTTCCAATAAGCAATTCGTCTCCAAGAGCTCCAAAATATCTGCTTATCTACCCATTCATGGAGATATATATTGGAGAACCACTTTCTCTTTTCTGGAATTCATCACGGAGAATGTAATTCTTGATCTGAATGTACTTCGGTCTTTCTGGAACACTGGTTTTTTGAAGGCTTCATGTAGCTCTGATCATTACAGTATATCATAGTTGAATCAGCTCTTTTGTTTCCTGCTAGCTCATAACATCATGGCAAGACTCAAACTGGAACATATCCATGTGGTACTTCTTCTGCTAACATGAGAGTTTGTCATGGATTGACAATCCTTCATCCTGGATTTTTGAGTAACCATTATGATACAATATTTATGTTATAGAAAGTTTTCACCACGCTTTTGTTGTGCATTAGAGGTTCTCCACTAAGTTGTTTTCTTTCATCTGCATACAAGGGTCTCTTTTTGGTATACCTCAAAGCCTTGAGGTTTCTCTACATATGCTCTTTGTTCAATTATTCTAGAGAACAGTATTTACATTCATCTGATGTAAAATCCAACCCATGGATATTGTGGACGATATAATGGCTCATGTAGAGGTATGTCTAGTTTACTGGAACAAGCAATCATCATAGTCTTCTCTCTCTATCTAGGATAACCTTTAGCTATGGATCTCGCAATGCTTACATTCATAAGTCTTACATACACTATTCTTCATTAGTTCCTCTGCTTGATTTCTTTTAGTGAGTTTAGATCAGGCTGATAGTCTTGTGATTCTCGATACAATGACTGGTTGTTCAGGATTTTCCTTCTCTCTTGGAATATTCATGTTCTTTCTCATGTTTCTCTTTAGCTCTTGGTTCCATGGAGTTTTCTATAGATTCCATGCCCTGAAGATTCCAACTTCTTTCTTTCATCATAGGATCATGGATGTGGATGGACAACCAGGGATATTTTAAGGCTTCTTTTCAAAGAAGGCTTCTTCTAAAGTCAAATTGAACATGTATTGCTTTTCATGGCTTATACCATGGATATATACTTCATCATCTTCAATGGATCATAGGATTAGCTCCCTCCTAATCCTTGCTTCATGTATGAATTCATGCTCTTCTTTTGGAAATATATAATCGACTCTCTCCATCTAGGAGAGTCCACGCTTCCATCTGCATCCTTATTGCCTTCTGCAAAGTGTCATAAGTCCTTTTCCAATTTATTCTTGATTGTTGACTTCTTTCTGTCCTTATTTCTTCTAGGTTTCTTCAAGATTGATTATGATTTCAGCTTATCTTGCAGTTTTTACTTATGTAATAACTTCCACATGAATTGTTACTAAGGGTTGTTGATGTACTTTATCCTTTCATGTGTATTGTCTGACTTGTAGTCATTGTGATAGAAATCCTTATCTTGTTGTTCTTCCATAGGTATAGTTTTTCTTTGAGCATATTATCTATTGAGAAATATATGTGCAAGATATGTACAGAAAACATGATATGTACAAGAACTATGAAGAGTATTGTTACCTTGTCTTAGAAGAAGAAGTTTGTTTTGTCCTATTTGGTCTTCTTTGAGGGTTCCCTTTCTTCGGAAACTGATGCTTCATGTGTTTCCTTCCTTTTCTTTAACTTGGGACAATGATTCTTGTAGTGACCGTATTTTTGACAGTTGAAGCATTGTATTTTTGACATATCTTTATCTTGATTTGATTTCTTCCTGGAGCCAAACTTCCTTTTGTTCCTGAAATTCTTGAACCTTGCTGTGAAGGCTTGATCATTGTATTTATTTTGGGGTTTCTCTTTTGCACTAATCCTTGATTCTTCTTGTGCGCAGCAAGTCCAAATTTCTTCAAATGTAGGATACTCCTTCCTTGTTTTCATGCTTGCGGAAAATGCATCCTATGTCTTGGGAAGACCGTTGAGTACTATATTTACCAGTTCCTTCTCTGAAATGATCTCTTCAATGGGTTGCAGTTGATATCTCAACTGAGAGATTCTCACAAAGTATGATGTTATGCTGTCATCATCATTCATCTTCATGTCACAAAGCTCATTCTTCAGACTCATTACTTGTCCAATGTTTCTGACTAAGAAGAGGTTTGTTAGGGCATCGTACATCTTCTTAGATGAATCAAGATGGGAGATGTAGGGTATCAAGTGGTATTTTATAGAATCCACTATGATACTCATGGCATTGATGTCATTGTATTTGAACTTCTCCATAACTACAACGTCCTGTGGTTCCTTCTCTTTTCCTTCTTCAAACTCTAGTTTCACAATCTTTCCTTTCACGATGTCCAGCACTTTATTCTTGGCAAGGATGAGATAAATCCTTGTCTTCCATCCTCTAGAGTTAGAAGCCCCTTCTAACTTGTTTTCTGACTTCATAGAGTAATTCATGGCTGCTTTGACTTGGTCAACCCTAGATTTGACCAAAAACTCAAACTTGATGTCTTATCTTGCTGAGAGTACAAGGAGATGCGCTAGGCTAGGGTGCACTAGTATATCCAGAAATTAGGTCAATCCCTTCACTTAAGGTGCCTCAACGAGAGAGTTAGGTTTTTGTTGTTGCAGCAAAAACTAGCTGCAATTGCAACTGCAACTGAGCAAATCCTCCTAATCTATCTTCTAGTGGTTAGATTGTCTGAAGATAGTGTGGGCCCATAACCTATTGGAAAGTAATGGATGTTCTTGTTTAACCATAGACAATATAGCAATATAGTCACACAACCATAGGTCAAAGCCACCCGCAAGCACCTTAACCTTGACAGAGAATCATTTCGGAAGAAAACCCTAGGCTAGATAGCCAAACAAAGGTGGCACACCTTTTCTCCAAGGATAGCGCACCAAGCAAGAGTAACAAGAGCTAATCAGAGAGTCCAAACCATAACCAAGAGATAGTCCAAGCCAAAATTGAAATCTCCTAGTTGCAGCAGCTGCAACAACAACTCTCCTCCAAACTTGTGCACAAATTGGCCAACTGCAGTGTGCACAAGTGTTTCTTTTGCAGTTATGAGAATACTGGCCAGAATGAAGATTGGCCTCCTGTATTTATACTAATTATGGTAGATTGTCTGGGACAACTTCTCATTCTGGGTACTAATTCTTCAGTATATAACATTTCCTTTAGCCGACTTCTTCTCTTGCAGGATAATAACCTAATACAAGTCATTCTCTTGAGCCGACTTGTCTTCTAGGGTTATTAACCAATTAATTAGGGTTTCTTCTTGCTTCCCAGAATATTCTATTCTCATCAGGTTTACATGTGGAGGTAAATACCTCCCGCAGCTACCATAATATCAACATTATCTCCATATATGAGTGATTGAGTTTGTATAATCCAAGTGCCCTGAAGGTTTTTCAGGGTGTTGAATCCATTTATGCAATCAAAAATGCAATTTAAATAACATAAAATTGTGATTTCACCAAGATCTCTTTGACCGGATTTTAGTGAAAAAGTTCAAAAAGTCAAATGTTTAGACAACTCCTTTTGGGAAATGAATGTTGAATGAAAGATACATCTTTAGCTACTTTTTTTAAATGTTTTCATACAAAATTTAGTCACATATGAAATGCTTCTAATATTTGTCTTGATTTGTTGTAGTAACTTCTCTAGAGATTCTATCACTTGAAGTGTGGGAAAAAATTATTTAGGTGGCCCCAATGATAGAAGTTGACACTCATCTGTAATATCTTTCACATAATCCCAGATATTAAAATGTACGACCCACTCCTCAACCCACTCCTCATCTAAGTGCTTGTAGTCATCCTAGGTTATCTCATGTGAATACATAAGTCCTTTCTCTATTTGAAACATTTATTCTTTCTTCAAAAAAAGAATGTTTTGGGGGTATTTTCCTTTTGAATGGAGGTTGATCTACTATGAGAGAAAGAGGCCATTACTAGTTCTTCCCTATTCTGGTGTAACATATATTTTATTTCTTAATGAGAGAAGCCAGCACTAGCCAAGGTTTCTATCGAGGATTTCCATTGTGTTGTGAATTTGTCATAGATTATTCTTATTGTTCATTGATACATTAAGAGTCTATTGAAATGGTATGTTTTTTACAGAGTCTACTCTCACAATTTGGTATGTATGCATGCTTTCTATTGTTGGTGTTTTGGTTAGTCTAGGTGTGGAACTATAACTTTGAACTTTGTTTACAGGATATCCTCATCTTGTTGTTTGTGATTTGAGTTTTATGCCTTAATAGTTTTTCAAAATAATACCATATTATCATTTGGCATTTTCTCAAGTCAATTCAATGTTCTTTCTAGTTTTGTTATATTAGTTTAGGGCATACTACATTTTCCATATCAATTTAGTTTCATTTTCATCTATTACATTTAAAAAAAAAAACTAAATGGTGGACCATGTCGTAATTGGTATAACCCCAAAATTAATAATGGATATCGGGCCAAAATCCAAATGGCTTTTCCTACACCAAACAAGAGAGAGTCTAATTAGGCCTCTTTTTAGGGGATAACCCCTATGGTAGATGTTGGGAATTTTCCCCCATCAACAAGTTGATAGAGTAGGATAGTTTGTATTATCATTTCATTTTCCTTGCTATTGTTCAAGCTAAGTTTGATTTGTAGCCAAGAGGTAGAATTCTACTCTCATGTTACATGACCGTTTTTAATAAAATACACAAAGTTTCTTCAAGTTCTAAGTGTCTAAGATTCTCCAAGGGTTCCAAGATCCTCCTTGAGTAAGGACCACTCAAGAAAAGGACTAGGAAGCCATGTGGTCATTCATTTCTAGTCTTGTGTTTCTATTTTGCAAGTAGATAGACTTTTGTAGAAAACAAAGAACCAATTTATTTCACTTTACTTTCCAACATTACTTTTATTTATTGTATTTCTTTGAACAATAATTTCAATTTATTTAATTTTTTCTTAAATTCCTTTAATTTACAATGTCCAGTATTTTGATGTGGACCCTATGAATATAGAATATGATACTTAGTGTTATAAGGATTGAATAGTCTAGCAGCAGTACAAGTATTAGTTCAAGGAGACCTTTTTATTTAATTGATTTTTCATCCAAGAGGTAGTAACACTAGACCTTCATCTATATTCTACACATTGTTAGAAGAGATAAGAGTGAATTCATGGATCTAATTGCATGAAGGATAGATTATAATGAGCTATCAATTTTGACCATTTTCTTTATGAAAACTTTCCATTAGAATTAGTAGTTTAGAATTGACCTTTACAGTTTCCATACATAATGTAGTTTAGGGATTCCATATATATTTTCACCTCATAATTTTGTATGATCCTTGGGTTTATAATTAAAGTGCATTTGAGGGATTCAATATATATTGTTGTAATTCTTTATCCAACCAAAATTTTATATCCATAATTATGTAGTTCCTCAATTTAATCAATGGAATCAAAATCCCTATATAGGTGGTGTGCAACTCAAGGCCTTCAGATCATGGTTAAATTAGATTTGAGGAAATGCAATAGAATAAAATTGAGATAATAGCCAATATATGGGTTAGAATTGAAAGTTCAATACCAAGGGAATTCTTCAATAACCTAAATATATTGATAATGGACCCAAAATTTGTCACTATATTGGAAACTAAACGATGGAAAACACTTTCCCAATATGAGAAAATTATGAGGCCGTCTAGAAACTAGTTTCTTTAATGTTCTAAATCTAAATGAGAATATCTTTCACCTAGCTTCAAGAGAGAAAATACTCACTCTTTCCCATGGTTTAGGGAATCCTTTTTTATATCTCCTCTTAGGAGAGTGACACTCACCTAGATAATATTAAGATGTAGATATCTACTACTATTACAAGTAATTCCTAATTTGAAGGGTACAAAACAGTTCAAAGCTATTAGGAAGGAGGAGATATGGAAAAAAATTAAGAAACTCAAGCTACTATAGCAATGGATAAGTGTTGGAATATTCAACAATATTGAGAAGGGCGTGAATTAGTATTGAACATAGTTTAACCACTTTTTCTCTTTACTATTTTAACTAATCATCACATAATTATCATAAGCAATGTAGATAATTATATATATCAACAAATCTCAACACAAAGAAACAATACACATATATTTTACATGGAAACCCAATAAGGGAGAAAGCCACAAAAGTTTTTCTTATATTTAAACAGGAATTACACTTTGTACATGATCCAACCTATGAAGGACACCAATCCTTGTAGTAAGAACCTACTTACAAATTAATCTGACAGGCACCCACCTATTTATAAAATGAAGACATCAATCCTTACTGTAGTCACCCACTTACAGTCTACAGACACCAATCTACTAGGATCAACCTGTCAATAGGATGAGGACATTGATCCTCTCCCTTTCTCCACCCTGCCACCCTTAAATTATCTTCCTTTTGTTCTCTAACATCCTCTATCCTCAAAGCTTCAAATATTCTCTTCACGAAATCCATTTCTCCTGCACTCTCCACTCTTCCATCCTTACTCAATTTCCACACTCTAGAACTGAATTCACACATACTTATTTATACATTTTCATATGAGCTTCACCTTGGTGGCCAATATCTTATCACATTCATTCATAAAGGGGTTTTTTTAATTGTGAAAAATAAGGTCAATATATTGTAGGTATTGGGGGGGTTGTGGGGTCTCAAGGGTTTCATAGGTATTGGGGCATAAGAAAAGGGGTATCTAGTTAAAATAGGGGTTTCTTTTATTGCAAAGATTTTTTTTTTTTTTTTTTTTTTTTCGGGGGGGTTCAACAAAAGAATTTTGGGAGGTATTTATCAATATCTAGTGACATAAAGGGTATTATTTAATAACCCAATAGCAGGCGTTATGTCACAGGTTCACTAAGTGAAGACCCTTTGTAAATTCTATACCTTCATGACTTTATCCACATGCAAAAGTATGTTCATGAAGTCGTCTCTAGACCTCCTGAAAACCAGGCTGCAACCCTCCTTAGAAACCAGTCTTCAATTTCCTTTATTTCATGCCATCTATTTTTTTGGATAGAGCATGAAACATGACACTCAACAGTTGTTTGATCTTCCCTCAAATTAACTCTTGACCATCAATCTATTATTTTTTCACCAAAATATGCAACACCTCCTTGTGGCTCAATAGCCATCTGATTTTCTCCTTCGTTCAATCATAATCGTTGATCTACTTAGCATATTGGGACCACCGAGTCTTCAACTTACAACCACCATCCAATCAGATCTTGGATTTATTTCGACCATCGATTTGTCCTTTACCCATACTTAGACAATTTCTTGAATTCTTACTGTAGGTTCATAGGTCCAAGGCATCTACGTTCAAACTTCTACGGCCTTTAGAATGCACCTTTTGTGTTCCACCACACTCATTTTTCACCTACACTTAGATGCATTTCTAAGCATTTCACTGTCAATCTATGAAACATCATGAGTCACCAGATCTCTCACCCTCTGGATTGTCTGATCTAGGACACATGGCGACTTTCTAGGCCATCGGATCTCTCACCCTCTGCATCATTCGATCTACTCCTCATACTTAGATAATTTCTCATGGTTCACTATGCTCCATGATATCATGTCACTTAGTCAATCTTGATACTTATTCAATTCTTGATATTTCACCACAAGTCGTCAGTCTGCAACATTTCCTCGATTCTTGTGGCCTTGTTAGCCCGACTTATTCTTGACACTTAGTTGATTTATCGAATTCCTTAGTGGGTATCCTATACTTAGTCGATTTTTTAACTCCTACCATGGTTTTGTGATAGATTTTCGTTCTTCTCTTATTTATGAATTTATTTGTTCAATCCAATCTCGGAACTTAGTCTATTTTCTAAAATCCCACACCATGTTTGCATGTCTCCTA
This sequence comes from Picea glauca, assembly GCA_000966675.3. NCBI lineage: Eukaryota > Viridiplantae > Streptophyta > Pinopsida > Pinales > Pinaceae > Picea > Picea glauca. Next base: position 149,311 of record JZKD02S1119490.1, on the reverse strand, counting down.
TACTTAGCCAATTTTCGATCTTCTAAGTGAGATTCCATGGGACATCTTCATTCGTTATTCTCTTGTCGACTATGTCTGTCCGACCGATCCAATCTTCATAATTATCCATTTCTCAAGACATAATTTGATTCTTGGTACTTAATTATTTTCCAATATTTCATTGTGGTTCTGTGCGTTCATGCTCAATTCTTCACATACTCTCAATCCTTCGATGTGCTCACTATCTCCGCGATGTCTTGATACTTAGTTATTTTTTGAGATCTCTTGTGTTGATGTGGCAGATGAAGTGGCTTCCATGTGGACATATTCTTCTACACTAGATGATGTGGCATCGACATGTGCCCTAACACATGGTATTGATGTGGCACTGTCATGGACAAGTTGACCCACCAAGTATTGAACCTCAATATTCAATCTTAACCATTGATCTATGAAGATGAACGATCGAGATCTAATTTCTCAAAGTTTAATCCTTTACTTAAGGTTCCATAGTTGTGGCCCCCCCTCTAACCGCAGCTATGGAACCTTCTCTCACACATCTTAAGTTATTTGGATGCGATGCATATGTTCATGTTCCAAAGGAAAATAGGAGTAAGCTGGATAAGAAGGCTGAAAAATGTATCTTTATTGGATATAAAGATGGTCTCAAAGGTTATAAGATTTGGAACCCAAAAACTAAGAAGGTAGTGTATAGCCAAGATGTGGTATTTAGAGAAATGAAGGATGTTTTTAAACAGGATGTCCTACCAAGTAAGGAAGAACCAGAGAAGATAGAGTTTGATTTAAAGGATGATGAAGCAAACTCTACAGAAGAACATGGATCAGAAGAAGAAGATCCTCATACTCAGGTATTGAGGAGATCGGATCGAGAAAGAAGGCTACCAGAAAGGTATAGTCCATTTGATTTTCGTTCAAATTTTGCTTTGTCTATTACTAATGATGACCCTAGAATTGTAAGGGAGACAGTGGATTCAGAGGATGGAAATCTCTGGAAAAGGGCCATGGAAGAAGAAATGTCATCTTTGGATAAGAATGAGGCTTAGGATCTAGTGGAGTTTCCAACTGGAAGAAATCCCATTGGCAGCAAATGGGTATTTAAAAAGAAGTTGAATGCAGAAGAAAAAGTGGATAAATACAAAGCTCGATTAGTAGAAAAGGGTTATTCCCAGGTTGAGGGAATTGATTTTGGTGAGATTTTTGCTCTTGTTGCCAAGTTAACCTCTATAAGATTTTTGTTATCTGTTGTTGTTGCATTTGATTTTGAAATAGAACAGATGGATGTGAAGACAACATTCCTACATGGGGATCTGGAAGAAGAAATCTNAGAAATGAAGGATGTTGTTAAACAGGAAGTCCTACCAAGTAAGGAAGAACCAGAGAAGATAGAGTTTGATTTAAAGGATGATGAAGCAAACTCTACAGAAGAACATGGACCAGAAGAAGAAGATCCTCATACTCTGGTATTGAGGAGATCGGATTGAGAAAGAAGGCTACCGGAAAGGTATAGTCCATCTGATTTTCGTTCAAATTTTTCTTTGTCTATTACTGATGATGACCCTAGAACTGTCAGGGAGGCAGTGGATTAAGAGGATGGAAATCTCTGGAAAAGGGCCATGGAAGAAGAAATGACATCTTTGGATAAGAATGAGGCTTGGGATCTAGTGAAGTTGCCAACTGGAAGAAATCCCATTGGCAGCAAATGGGTATTTAAAAAGAAGTTGAATGCAGACGGAAAAGTGGAGAAATACAAATCTCGATTAGTAGCAAAGGGTTATTCCCAGGTTGAGGGAATTGATTTTGGTGAGATTTTTTCTCCTGTTGCCAAGTTAACCTCTATAAGATTTTTGTTATCTGTTGTTGTTGCATTTGATTTTGAAATAGAACAGATGGATGTGAAGACATCATTCCTACATGGGGATTTGGAAGAAGAAATCTTTATGAAGCAACCAGAAGGTTATGCTATGAAAGGAAAGAAGGAGTCGGTATGCAAGCTGAAAAAGTCCCTGTATGGTTTAAAATAATCACCAAGGATGTGGTATCAAAAATTTGATACTTATATGCTAGGAATTGGCTTCACAAGAAGAAAAGAGGATCACTATGTGTATTCTAAATTAATTGGTGATCATTTGATTTATTTGATCTTGTATGTGGATGACATGTTGCTGATAGGAAACAACAAGGAAATTACCCAGGATGTGAAAACTCAGTTGTCCTCTAAATTCGACATGAAGGATCTTGGTGCTTCAAATTTCATTTTGGGCATGGAAATTAAAAGAGATCAAAAAAGGAGGAAACTCTGGTTA
>JZKD02S1119490.1:54647-72244 GCA_000966675.3 Picea glauca | reverse complement strand
CGCTAGGGGATACTATCATCCCCCCCAGGTGTAGACAAGTGGAAAGGCATAAGGTCCAAGCACACATCAGAATTAAAAATAATTAAATGCACATATTCAAATGTTTTGAGAATCAGAGTAACACATACCATGATACCCAGACTCATTACCTCATGGAGAAAGACTCACTGTTGCTGAAGGACCAGGATGATGGGATGGATGTTGTTCCTGCTGACAAGATGGAGGTGTTGAAGAAGAAGGATGGGCCCTCCAGGGCCAGGCTCAAGTCAATATGGCTCTCAGTACTCCATGTCTGGGACTTGTGGGCCTCGAGACATAATCTCCTTAGTTATCCCTAGTCTAGGGGATAACATATGGCTCCAACTCGGGGACATGTGCTCACCGTAGAGTGCATGAGAACCTCAACATATATGGCAGGACCCATGACTTTCTTGATCTCAAAAAAATCATTAGTAATCATTTGGGGTGGTAATATCACCCCTGGCTGATATATGGTACAAAAAATGAAAGTAAGCAAGCATATATACAAAATAGAAATTAAAATACTCTAGCATGAAATGCAAATGATATATATAATGAATGCAAATGCCTACCTACTTACCTGCACTTACTTGTAAATTCAATTCTCTCCCCCTTGATGGGGTTTAAGGAGGTGTCCGCTAACTAGTAATGGGCGCCTTATTCCTTCCAATGTAGACAAACAGTAGGAATCATTGACTGACTTTATTTCAACTCTGAAGGGTCCAAGCCAAAACTATACACTTCCCTTGACATTAGTAGGCTCTCCCTTCTTTGTATCCCACATCTAGACTGTATCTCTCTCTTTTTAATCCTTGGTATTGAATCTGGTTGTTTCTTATACAACCCCGGTGTGTTGTCTTGAGGGAGGAGGGTGGGGCTCTGTTTTGAAGACTTCTTGCCGGGATGGATGGATCAACATGTCATCTTATTCTTTATTTAACAATTTGATAGTCCCAACTTATTTGTCCTTGTATTTGTCTAGGATTTTTTGATACTCTTCCTTCTTTGGCCATTGTATTTGATCGAATTCTTCCTCTGAAGCGAAAGGAAAATCATCAGGGGAAAATACATGAAGACTTTCGTTGGTTGGATCATGTGTTTTTCTAGTTCTAATATCATCCCCTTCCCATTTGACGAAGACAACTCCTCTCAATTTTTATCTCTTTCTTTCTCCAGAATGATTGGGTGGGGTCCTACCAAAGCGCTATCCCTTATGTATGTTTTGTGCACATGCAACACCTCATCATTACCTAGTGCAATATTGTTTTCGTGATTGCTGGGAATATTCTAGTCACCCTTTGCCTTAGTCCATGTTATCTCACTAATATTGTCTTCTTCTGTCAAGGGAAGAGTGAGCCAACCTTGAAATAAGCATAGATCTACCAAGTTGTAGCCACTATGTCCATGATCATCTATTAGCAAGGAAGTGAGAAAGGGTGTTTGCTCATTTTGCTCAAACTGATCATTTTGTAATAGTGTGGAAGTTTCTTCGAACGATAGCTGGTCATCTGGGATTTTCTTTGTTAAAGAATGGATTTCCAATAGTTCATGAATCCTTTTAACCTTTCGTAAGATATAGGCCATACTAGTGCTCAGGTTGGTCCTATTATTGCTAGGTTTTGGGAAATGTTGGGGTAGATTGATAGCATACACCTGGGGCTCTTCAAGCTTTACCCTTGAGTTCTCATTTGTTTGGCCCAAGTATTCAATCCTAGGCTTCCTCACGTCTTGATTTTATTAGATTTGACTTGGCATGAACAAGGTGAATATGGAATCTACGATATTAGGTTTCTCATAAGTAGCCTTTGGGTGATAACGTTAAAAATAGGAGTCCTTGCATGACCAGGGCTTAAGATCATCTTCTTGTCTTGCAACATTTTGTAGGTTCAAAGTGTTTAGACAAATTTGTTCTCTTGGAGTATGATATTTTATTGTTTTAGGAGGTCTCATAGAAAGAGGATTTTGGATTTGTGATAGTGACCTTTCTAACTGAGTGATTCCTTCAGAGGTACTTAGATCCGTAGAGGGTTCATGTCGTTTTGAAACACTTAAGGCATATTTCATGTTTGAGAAACCCATGCTCCATTTCCTATTGAGAGTATTTTTTTCTACCTCTAGAATCTCTAGGATGTCATGCTATAGTCCTCCCATGCTTTCCTTATTTATCTCCTGGATGTCATCATTGTTCAAAAAATTGACTTGATGGATTGCACCACTGAACTTAAGATTCTCATCAATCTGGAAGAAATCATCTTGAGCTTCTTCTAGGGTTGTAGGTAATTGATCCTCGAGGGTAAGCTGTAAATTTCCTTCAAAGGAGTTAAGGTAATTTTGGAGAATAACGCTCTTTGGGAGAAAATTGGGTTGAAGTTTTCTAATGAGAGTCTTGAACCTAACATTGAATTCCCTAACATATTCATTTGTTTGTTTGCAAACTTCGAGGCATTGAGAGTAAAAGGAGGCCATAATTTTCTTTTTACACCAACTGTTCTTGAAATGTAGTTCAATATCTTTAGGGGTTTTGATGCTTCCATTCGGGAGACCATTAATCCATCCTCTGGAACTCCCGGTGAGTGAGCTTGAAAAAATCCTCATGAAGGTGTTAGGGTGTTCTTCTCCCAATTCGTGAAATTCATATCCCTCATAAAACGTATTCCGATGTGAGTTTCCATAAGATCCTACTTCTCCCGAGAATTTAGGTATCCAGGAATCAACCTCTTTGGGGAGGTCATGTAATCCTCCTTGGGTGTTAGTTAAGTCCAAAGGGAAATTTTTTATCTGTGAGACCATTGAGGAGGATCTATAGGGGTAATATGAACTACGAGAGAAGAAGAAATTGTGTACTAATGTTCGCTACATGTCATCATTTGTGAATTCGCTAGATAGTTTTCTTGAAACTATCAAAAGGGATGAGGGGATCACCCTTAGTGGAGTCGCCAAGTAATCTTGGTAAAATAAAGTATTTTGAGAAAAGGATTACTGAAAAGTGTCCTCTTTGAGGAGAATTGACTCGGTGTTCCCTGACAACAACACCAAAATGTTATCGCACTATTTGTACTTGTCCCAAAGGGAAAGGCTAAGGGAGGAAAATTGGCATAATAGGAGAGGTTATGCTATCACTATCACCTCAACATGATACCTATTTCTATTTAGGGTTGACGACCTAGGGGAGACATCCTCAATGACCTGGGGGTTTGAGAGGGCAAAGGTTCAAGTATCTATAAAGGTGTCCCCTCTCACAAGTCGCACTGATCAGAAATTCCCAAGGTTTTAACCAATGAAGTTCTTAGATGTACCTACCTAGAACAAAGCAACAATAAAATGATACCTTTTGCAAGTACAACTTACTGTTAGTACTTCATAAAACCATGGACTTATAAATGAAAGAAATAGTTGATGTATGATGAAGCAAACATAATTTTATAACAACAATGTTTATAAGATAATAACTTCACAATAAATTCCTTAAAAGAGCTTCACAATGACAAAAAAAAATCACTCAATAATATCAAAATACTAGCATTTGTCAGAAGCTAATTAGGTAGTGTATAAATCAAAATTACAATTGCTTTTAGGTGCTTTTATTGCTACAATAGATGGTTGTAGCTTAATTTTGTAACACCAACAAGTAGGTTAGCTGATTATTCCATTCTAGGGTTAGGAAAGGTTAGTAGATATCTTGAGGTAAAAGTTTTGAGAGTAGTTTTCATCAACCACTCAAGTGCAAGGCTTAGATTAGTGATTTTAGGGTAAATGGAGTCTCTTTTAGCAATGACAATCTTGAAGGAACAAATTCATAATAAGAGAGATAGAGACAAGAAGGTCAATGATTGAAGTGCTGGTATCCAAAGGCTTCAATCACTAAACCTTAGGGGGGAAATGGCCACTAGGAAGTAGGTAACACTAGGCCCTAGCGGTTTTCCTCCTTCTTTAGCTCAAGGATGAAGTAGATGATGACTAGATGAAGCTAAAGATGCTAGGGTGTTGCAATGGCAAGGTCCCTAGCACAAAGCTTCAAGCAAGTAGGGTTTCTAGCATAATCTAGTAGGTGAAACGTTGTTAAGGAAAGAACAATAACATGTGCTTTATCCTCCTAGGGTTTTAAGCTAGAAATTTCATAATCTTGGAATAAATGAAATATAAATACACCATAACCATTCAAATTAAGAATAATTTCAGAAAATTTACTTACATTCACCAAGAATCATCTAGCAATAGGCCTAGTTGAAGACTTCCACCAAGAAAAATGCTAAAATACACCAAAAATAGCCTCCTTCAAGAAGTGCACACCAAATTTCAGCCAATAAACCCTAATTAGGGTGCAAATTTCAGACCTCACTTAAGTGTGAGTGAAATATGATCCAAAATAAGAGAGAATTTTCACTTATTTATACAATACAAATGACCTTTAAGTTACAAATTAGGTCAAAAAGGCCGACATGGCTAGTTTACATGTAATATCCAGCTTTTACATAAAATGACAAATTAAAACCCTAAATCAAGTAGAAAAGGTGACATCATGCCCTTTAGGGTTACATTAGGCCTCTCTAGTGAAATGTTGGCCTCCAAGAGAAAAAAATTAGGCCTCCCAAGGCCTCTGGATCAATCCACACATGCCAGTTGGCGCACAACTGCCTCCAAAGTGTCCATCAAACATTTGGTGATGTCAAGGGTCACAGAGGTGAGTTCATGGGCCTTTCAAGGCCAACATCATAGTAGGAGGGAAAGACCCCCCTGGGTACATGCCTGTGAGGCTGTCTCTAGTGGAACCTCCTCCTCTCTCTCTGGTGCTAGCCTCTGACATGTGTCTGCCCCTAGTTGGGGTCTCATCATCCATCTGGTGGGATTTTATCCCTATGGAGGTCTAAACTAATCATCTCCCCTTGTGTACCTGTCCATTGGGCGTGGCCCTGCAATAATAACAAGTACGCTCTCCATGGGCTCATAAGTCACAGGGATCATAGCAATGCCAATTACATCTAATAATCAAGTTATCTAAACATGTGCATAAAACCGCCCTTTCCCAGACAAGTGCTCAAATACGTTATGCTATTCCACAAGCCAGGTTTGGAGAGGATGTCAGGAGGTCCTACTAGGATAATTATCATTGGATGTGGGATGTATCCAGGTGAAGACAAATCCAGGCCATGTAAGTGGATGAGGTGTAGGGATGTTTGAGAAATGGGTGCAGTGATGACATGGGAATGTATGGCTTAACTATGGGTGCCTCTGAAGAGGGTGAGTTGCACCTTGTCATGGATGCAAATGTTTCCAAGCACATTCAATGCCTTTTACCTTTTTATCTTATTTCTTTTTCTTTCAAGAGACTAGTTAGGGGACACTGCCCTAGCATGGTGACCAATGGTGACAATATTACCCACAAGAATTTCATAGATATGAGAAGGTTGGCTCTTGATGAGACCCCCTTTCTCTTGGATATGCCACCAAGAGCCATTATGATAGAGTGGTTACCAGCTGAGCGGTAGTATCATACCACTACATGCCCATGGACCTAATAGGCTGGTCTGTGATGAGACCCCCTATCCTCCAACTAGGTCTTGATTTTATTATTTTATGGGTCCCTATGTTTCTTGCTGAGAAGCCCTTTATTTCTTTCTCAGGAATCCTTGGGTGAAGCATACAAAGGTTTTTTTATTTTGGATTTTTTTTTTGACTACTTTTACCCTTTCGGCCTTTAACCCCTTCTCCCCACAAGGTAAGGTACAACCCTTTGCTAGCTTGGAAAACCCATTGCCAGAACCAATGTAGGGGATGGATGAGAGGGAAAAATATGAAAACTGATAAGTATGGTGGGAATGGATGATGACCTTTCATGAACCCACCCAATGGAAACTCAAACCCTATGGGAACCAACTTGCTAGGGAATACTATCATTCCCCCCAAGTGTGGACAAGTGGAAAGGCATAAGGTCCAAGCACACATTAGAAGTAAAAATAATTAAATTAACATATTAAAATGTTTTGAGAATCAGAGTGACACATACCATGATACCCAGACTCATTAATTCATGGAGCAAGATCCACTACTGCAGAAGGACTAGGCCGATGAGATGGATGTTGTTGTTGTTGGCAAGATGGAGGTGCTGAAGAAGAAGGGTGGGCCCTATAGGGCCAAGCTCAAGTCATTATGGATCTTGGTACTCCATGTCTAGGACATGTGGGCCTCGAGACATAATATCCTTAGTTATCCCTAGGCTAGGGGATAACAATTACTTGAATATAGTATTTCTCAAACATGGCCAATTAATTCTTATAATTTACTTAATCTTCATGCATAAACCCATATCTTACTATCGATACACTAACCCATTCAAACAAATGTGGCATCATGATATTGACAACTATATCAACCACCTGAAGTTTCTCAAAAATGGAAAGTGGTTCACTATAGAGCCAATGCCTAATGCATCAAGTTGGCTAATCGAATACGTGTAAGTAAATTCATGGTACATCCAATTTAGTTACACACTATATTGTTTCCACCCTATATTGTTAATAATTCTCATTGTTTTTCTTTCTATGATTTAAATTTAATTCAATAGTTTATGAACGATGGGAGATTGAGGACAGTTCATGATCTAGGTGGATCTCGGTGGCCATCCACCTTCTAAACTAAATCAATGTTTGTGGTTTTGATAAACCATGATATTCACAGTTTTTGATAGGGAATGTAATGTAATTCCATATCCATATCCATTTGTAATGTAATGTAATTCCTATAGTGTTAATGCACTGGATCCCATTAGAACTCTGTAGTTAAGAACACTTGGGATAGAGTAGTACTGGGATGAGTGACCTTCCGGTAAGTCCAAGTATTTTACATGCCTATGTCATTTTGTAAACTTAGACCAATTTATCCCACATGCATCATGGGAATGCTTCTCCTCTCAATTTCTCACATATAATTGAGGTGAAGGAGATCCTTTAAGCATGCAATGGAGTGTGATGTAAATATTGTTGAGAAGCCAACATGTCTTTCTCTTCAGAGATAAGCTACCAACATTCTAGTTAGTTTGTGTCTACAATATTATGCTATTTTTTAAATATAAGTTGGGTTTCATAGTATTTCTATGTTCTCTGCTATCATTTTGTTTATATCTCATTTCATTCTCAGTATAATCCAGATTAGTGGTATCAAATCATTTTGCTCTTTGTCGTTTCTTAGAGAATGTACCCAACAAGGTCTTGATATGAAGAGTTGGGTCTTGAGCTAGTTTTGGTTGAGGACACCTTCTCTCACCATCCCAAGGGACCTCCCATGGAGGAAGAAAATATATATTATGGAGTAGGAGATCCTTTTAAGATGTTGCTTGAGGAATCCCTTGTGCGACATAGGAACAAGATGATGGATAAATTTTCTTAGATCATTCGATGACTAACGATGTCAGTCGAGGAATCTTAGACAAGCAACCATTTCGAAGGTGTGACACACTTCAAGGTACAAGTCAATTTTGATATCCCATTATTTAAAGTACATATAGATTCATATGCTTTAGAAAAATGGTTTAATATTCTAGAAGGTTATTCGTCTATCCAAAAAACAATCAAGAGAAAAAATATCACCTTCGCTCTCCTTAAATCCCTTTTCCATGTTAGATACTGGTGGGAAGGTTACTGGGAGAGGTACACTACAGAAGAATCTATGCCATTCGAGAGAGAACCCACTTGGGTGGCCTTTGTAGATACCCTCAAGGAGGAGGTCTACCTTGTTGGAAACTATGATGACCAATACATGAGATGGGTGACTCTGTGTCAGAAAAGAGACCAGACAATGTTAGAGTACACTAACATCTTTTATAACTTGCACTCAAATTTGGGTATCAAAGACTCTGAGCGACACTTGGCTTTGAAGTATCACAGTGATATGCATAGGTACATTGAAACAAAGATGGATTTCTTGGACATCTCCTTACTGGGAATTGCTTATTGATATGCAATCAAAATTGAGCAGAAATTCAATTAGTGGAGTAAGTGGGAGTTCAAGTTTGAAAATACACCACAATAGAAGAATGGAAAAGGAAACCCTAACTCACAGAACAAATGACAAATAAATAAGAGTCAATATAAAAAAAATCATTCCAAGCAACTGACTAAGAAGGGTGATGGGAAGTCTAATAAAGACATCATAAAGTGTTGTGATTTCCACAAAATCGCCTAAAACAACACCGATGAATGTCACTCAAAACAATCATTGGTGGATGAGTTCAAAGAAAAAAAATCAGAACCTGACTTGGACTCTGATTTAGAGCATAATAAAGGGAAACAAATCATTGATGTAGAACCCAATGCTACCATCATGGCCACAACAATACAACTAGAAGAACCAGAGGATATTGAGAAGGGGGAGCACCTCATCTACTCATAGATGTGGGTAAAGGGGCCCCCAGTGCATTTCATTGTTGACAATGGGATTTAGAAGAACCTAATCTCAACCGAGGTTTTCAAGAGATTGAAAATTCCAACGATGCCACACCCCCAACCATACACAATCAAATGGTTGAGTCGGGGATGAGACATTTGTGTCAATGGATAGTTTCGTCTATCCTACAACATCAATCCCTTCAAGGATGAGGTACCATGTGATGTTTCCTCTCTTGAAGTCCATGATATTCTTTTAGGACAACCATATATGTAGAAACTCCATGCTCTCTATGAGTCTCGACTCTGCAATGTCATTGTTACTTTGGGAGGTCAATTCTACAGGGTATCAAAGGTAGCTATGACTACTACCACTTCATTGATCTAAGAAAAATAGTGCTGCAAATTAATCCCTCGGACCACAAAGTTTTTCCTCTTCATGATCTAATCAGAAGGTGAGAATAAGGTCACTACAACCACTACAACCTCGACCCAAGACCTTTGTATCCAATAGAAGCAGGTTGAAAATATTGTAGAGGAACATGAAGATATTTATGCTTCACCTACGGGGGTGCCTGTGCACTACCACGTCTCACATTCCATTGACTTGGTGCCCGATGCTTCCTTACCCAATGGTCCAATCTATATATTCTCCCTTCCATAAAATGAGATTATTCCATATGTTCAACATGACTCTATTGGCCACAACCATTTTAGGTGTAATTGGGGTTCCAACCATGATCCTCGATTGATATATCTCTTCTTGCTACATATTCAATGACAAAGTCCTCCCACACTTAGAACAAGGCATATCATGTAGCCATATTTGTTTAAGGGATCCAACACCTCCACCAACAGGTTCATGACATCCTTCCACAGGCCAAGTACAAGTAGAAAACTACTTCAACAAGGAAATAGACTCACCAAATTTCAGATTCGACAAAATTTTCCCCATCTCCCGAGGGAACTTGATGCAATGGGGACCATTGTTTCCTAAAGGGGGAGGATTGATCCATGAGGATATCAATGGCCATCCACCTTCTCCACTGAATCAATGTTTCCAAGCCTGTGATTTTTATAAACCATGATATTCACCCTTTTGATGGGGAATGTAATGTAATGCCATCTCCATTTGTAATGTAATGTAATTCCTATAGTGTTAATGCATCAGATCCCATTAGAACTCTGTAGTTAAGCGCACTTGAGCTAGAGTAGTACTCAGATGGGTGACCTCCTAGGAAGTCCTAGTGTTTTACATGCCTATAACATTTTGTAAAATTAGATCAATTTATCCCACATGCATCATGGGAATTATTCTCCTCTCACTCTCTCATATATAATCGAGGTGAAGGAGGTCCTTTAAGCATGAAAATGAGTGTGATGTATGTTAGAAAAATAGGATCACAGAGCAATAAAATAAAAAAAATAAAAAAATAAAACACATAAGATACACAATACAATAGAGACATAGATATATGTGGTTCACCCAGTGTGGGATACGTCCACTAGAGAAATTTCCATGTCCTTCCTTTTTATTATCCAACAAAATGAAGGGATACAACCTACAACATAGTCGTTGTAACTTCCTGTTCTTTCTCTCACAATATCCTCTCTCAGAATACAATACTCATAATAATACACAACCGCAATACAATTCCTTCATAAAAGAGGGTTTCTTTCTAGGGAAAAAAAACTAACATAACTTCTACCATAAGATCTGTGACCTTATAATGAATGGTCCAGATTTACTATGAAATTACAATATTTGAATTACAAAAAAAATAAAATTCGACCCCCTCATGGCTAGTGGGGGGGGGCATGAATTGGGCATCTTGTATTTTCTTTGACCTACATATGAATTAGGAATATAATTAGGCTCCACAACCAACAATATCCCACTTGGAGACTGATCACAACAACTCCACTATTGTTGTATTTGTTGGACTATGATCCACCTTGGAATTGGAAAATTCATCATCTTCACCTTCATGATTGAAGGCCAACTGAAACTGAGAAGGAACTTAGTTTCTCCCTAGTTAGTCCCTTTGTTAACATGCTTGCAGGATTTTGGATAGTATGTTATCTTTTCCAACTTCAAATGTCCATCTTCTAAGACAAATAATATGAAATGGTACTTGATATGTATATTCTTAGTATTTGAAAGGAAGGCTGAGTTGTTTGCAAGATGAATGGCACTGTCACTGTCACAATACAACCTGATATTCTCCTACGTCTTTCCCAATTCCTCCATAAACCTATGTAACCAAATCATGTCTTTACTAGCCTCTGTAGCAACAACATACTCTTCTTCCTTTGTTGAAAGTGCAACAACCATTTGCAGTTTCGAAATCCAACTTACTGTTGTTCCACCTATAATAAAAACATACCCTATGGTGCTCCTCCTAATACATTTATCACCTACCATATCTGAATCAACATGTCCCCATAGAACAATTTCTGAACATCCAAAACATAATGCATGAGTAGCAATACCTCTCAAATACCTAAGAATCCACTTTACTTCATGTTGCTGCAATTATATGGTTAATATATTGTAATCATTAATATGCCAATCTGGTTTCGTAATCAATAGAGTTGATGCACTATATGTGCCGATAAGATATAAGTTCCTATGTATGATGAGTATATCCTACATAAGAAACACTCCAAAACCAATACTTTGTTTCACAGTCTTCAAAAAATATTCTTCACATAGTTTAAAAACCAAAAAACAAAACTCATAAAAAAAATCTCAATAAGCATGTAATTACAATAGAGTCAAAGTGCATGAGGATGAAGTGTATCATGGTCTTCAACAAGATATTTTAAATATCAAAAGAGTCAAAGTGCATGAGGATGAAATTTATCGTGGTATTCAACAAACAAAGGATGCTCGAGCCAAAAAATTCCTTGGACCCATCGAAAGTAAATTCGTTCAAACACCCAAGCCTATAGATGCATAACTAGTACCAGAAGCACATAGCTGGAACATGAATATTGGTACCATACATGCACAATCAAATACATTGGTACCTTACTAGAAAAAAAAAAGGTACTAGACGAGTACAAAAATAGGTACCGGACAAGTATAGAAATAGGTACTGGACGAGCATGACATTGGTACTAGATGAATTAAATAACATAGGAATGATGAAACGAGTACTGGATGAGTAGGATCTATGAAATAATGTCTTATAAGATAAATTAATGAAATTAGAGAGAATTTAACATCAATCATGCAATTCCAATTATTAAGAAATCTCATAAATCATGATTTAAACATAGGTTACCTCATGTATACACAAGAATGGCTAAAAGACATGTCTTTGGAGAAAATAGGAAAATGTTGCATATGTCTGAGGTAAAGTTGGTCAATATAGAGGATGAGATAATGTAATTGGAGTCATAAAAAAAGAGACACAACATTCCCCCATTCCCAAGTCATTGCATGTTCTCATGCAAACATTGCTAAACTGATCCTCAAAATTGCAAAACTGGTGTTGTCTTCCACCCTGCCTGAACATTAATTTCCTGGTTTTAAGATATCAAAACTTGAAGCCTCATCCTTAAGTTCCCTCTTAATAACTCTTGTGTATTGTATCAAGTGCAAAACCTTATTGATATTTGAAGAGACCTCGTCATACTCATCATGTAACCTTTGGTTATGCTCCTTCAATTGTGCATTTTCTTTCTTGATGTATCTGTCCTTTTATCACCCTATAAGTTATAGGATCAACTGGTGACTGGGATATTATCTGTCTCTAGTGTTTTTTGTTGACAAATGATTTTTCATTCTGCAAATAATTTGAGAAAGAAAAGAAAAAGAAAGAAAAGAAAAAGAAAAAGAAAGAAAAGAAAAAGAAAAAGAAAAGAAAAAGAAAAAGAAAGAAAAAAAAAAGAAAAAGAAAAGAAAAGAAAAAAGAAAAGAAAAGAAAAAGAAAGAAAAGAGGGCATAAAAAATTGAAATAAAATCCCCATGCAAATACTAGTAACTTGGTCCATACCTTTCAAGCATGGCCAAGTTCTTTTTAAATTGATGTTGATAGGGTAGTGAATGAGTTTGGCTAAACAATATAATTTTAGCCAAAGTGTCTAGGTTAGATTAGTGAATAAATCTGGACAGACTGTCTAATATTGGTCAGATAGCCCCAGGGTAGAGTAATTTCTTAACCCAACAGTCTAATCTAGGTTAATTGCCATAGGAAGCTAGGTTAGAATATAGGCTAGTTTCTTTGTTGCTTCATTTCAATAAGAACTAGTTTGATGTAAGTGTTGCGCCATGTTTCAGATGTTTAAAAATGGTGTTGGTCAAGCCCCATGGTGGTGTCCACTTGAAAAACCTTGGAAAAACCCATAAAATGAATTTATCCTAAGTTTTCCCCGGTGCATGTGTTTTCCGCTCCCCACTTATGCTCCTTGCACATATCAATGGTCCTGATTGTGGAGCCCAGATCTATGGTGAAAATATTTTTTCGGACCCCCCTGACCATTCTACCTTTAACGGAAGGGGGGGGGCGGTCTAGAATTGCTGATAAGACCTGCACACATATGGATGGCCCAGGATCAAGCGCGCAGATATATGGTCAACATTGGATTCCGAACCCCCCCATCCATTCTGCCTTTAATGGAGGGGGGGGGTCCGGAATGAGTGATACAAAGCGTGCAAAGATCTGCAGTCATGAAACAAGCGCTTAGATCAATGGCTCAAAATGGTTTTTGGACCCCCCCGACTTATATTCTTTTAACCAAGGGGGGGGGGTCCATAATGGAATCTTCCCTCTAGTGGGCCCCTCTTTATACGTGGCGTCAATTTAATGGTCCCGAGTTCCATCACCGCCTATTGTTTGACATACATTCGTCACAAATTGATTTCACTGTCCACCATTCTAAAAAGGGTCACATCCCATAAAATTATGTCAGTCCTTTCCCCTCAGTCGCTCGTGGCAAGCCCCATCACCATGACTTTTATCCCAATCGATCGCCACCACGTCACTTGTCCGTATTCCCTCAGTTACCTTCACCTGCCATCTCACATCCCAAATGATCCGTTGGCCATTTATTACTGGATAACCTATCCATTATCCAGCTGACCTATCTCCCGTGCCCAACGAACACCCATTTACTCAAAACTACCCTCATTTTCCCTTTTCTCACCATTTACCACTCATCACACCAGAGAGTTTTTTACACCGTTGACTCCTTCGTTAAACTCAGTTGCCCTCATCCACAGTCAGTTTCCCCCACTAACATTATTTATCTTGCAAGTATTGATTGCAGAAATGGCGCCAAAGTCCAAACAAACAGAAGGAGAGGAGAATCCATTTCTCCCACCTCCTGTCGACCTTGACAGGATCCCACTGGTCGACAAAGACCGATTAATTGCAGATACAAAGTGTGATTTTGATTTTGCAGACCTTCAGTTGTGGCTCAAGGAGGTCTTCCTGGACCAGAGCGATGAAATCGGACTTTGGGAGTCCAATTTACCCATTTACCTCTTCCCTCAAATTCATCCTTTTCCAGATTTTTCCCTCAAGTGCTAAGCTCACTACATTCCTGAGAAAAGAGCCATCGTCTCCTCGTCCGGAGAGATTATTTTCCTTGTCACATCTGAATCTATTGAACAAATGATGCAAATTCCCCGAGCCGACTCTGCGTCACCCTTCAACCTGGAAATTCTTACAAAGTTGTACCAGAAAAGGACCTTTCCCCAAAGAGCTCAAATATTCAAGCTTTTCCTTCCCCCATCCGCTCAATTCCCCTCCACAAATCCTCCGTATCCTTCCTCCATGTTCTCGACTAAAGGAAACCAGATCATTTCATCCCTTTGTGCCTTGTTAGGATACTATTCTGATCAGTGGGTAGATGAACTCATTCTGGTTTTTCTATCCATCTTCTCTACCGATGAAAAACCCACCACCCAGTTTGATTTCAACACTTTTCTGGCGGACAATATTCATGAACAGTTCATGAATTTCGCCATGGAAGGAATGTTTAGATACTCTTCCATACAGGTGTACTTGTTCGTCTTCTTCCAAGCGGACAAATTCATGTTTTCCATGCAGAAGATGGATGGAGATGGTAGACCCCAGGCAGTGACAGCATGGACCTTCTTTCTCAAGAACAACTCCACAGAGTTCAGTTTCAAGGAGTTCATTGATCAGTTCTACCACCCTGTGGTAAGTATGCTAGGTGGTAGGCCCAAGCCTCGGATAAACGATGAAGTTCAGAGGATCCTGCATCTCTCGGATAACACAAAGACATGGGATTGGTATTTGTATGAAGACTACACTGAGATCAGAGTATACGGTTGTGAGTTGGCACCGTATAAGCTGCCCAAGTATCTGCCTGTCAAAATTTTTTCTTTGGAATATATAAGGCAAATAATAAATTCCGTTGATATCCATTTTGTGTCACTTAAGAAAAAGTAGCAACTTAGAATCAAGGGGCATATTAGCTCCTTCATCTGCAACAATTGTGGCGCTAGGGAAGAAGCAGACATGATGCTGAGGGAAATGAAGTTCTCCATGAGTTTCTCCTGGCATTACGATCCATGTGGGATCATCTCAGAGATGAGGGTGAAGAACAAAAACATCCCATATGTTCATGAGTCCAGGCCTGAAGTTGAGAAGTTCA
The DNA here is from genome assembly GCA_000966675.3 of Picea glauca. Classification (NCBI taxonomy): domain Eukaryota; kingdom Viridiplantae; phylum Streptophyta; class Pinopsida; order Pinales; family Pinaceae; genus Picea; species Picea glauca. The sequence continues at coordinate 57,212 of JZKD02S1119490.1, read as the reverse complement.
CAAATCAGATAGTCTGGGAGCCGAACACATTGGTCAAAGTACAATAGCAGGATCCCCCAACCACTGTATCTCAAACAACCATGCCACAGGTCCCAAAGGAGAAAAGGCCTCGGCAAGATTTATCTCCACCCGTCACGGAGGTATCGTCCGAAGAGTTCCAACTACATACTAAGAGGCCTAAGACTATGCAAGTTCCTGGCCTAACCAGAGAAAAAGAAGCCCCGTCTATAATAGTGATCAATGTTGATAGGCCACCCTTCGGTTCGAGCCTCCATAAGGTCATAACCTCAGCAGTGCTGGAGAAATCTACAAATTCTCCATTGACCACCCAGCCAGGCAAGGTGGGACTGAAGCTGAGTATCTTCGAAAAAGTACAAGATGATCAAGAAAAGGAACCAGACCCTGACCAACAGCACTTCCGCCCAGTTCTGGAAGCAGACGTCAACTGTGCAACATAGGTTGCTATCGACATTCAACACCGAGAAGGGAAAAATGCATATGGCATTCCTCTAGGTGCAGGTACCAGATCCTAAGGTGATCACAAACTACAAGGGGGCCACCTTCGAATTCCAGACAAAGGACGTGCATTCGGCCGATCAGATGGATCTGCACAAGAAGACGGGGAAAATGGTCTTTTACACGCTGGCGCATGCTTCCACTACTGCGTCCAAACTATGAGTGTCCCTGAACAATTCTCAAACACAACTCAAGTTGGAGAAGATATCGTCCTTTGCCAAGGACAATAGGATCAAGACTTTGGAGGAGCTGGTCCTCAAGATCGGTTACGATCCTGCGAACGTGAAAGCAGCTGAGGAAATGATAAAGAAGAAGAATGCTGACATAGCCTCCTTGAGGAAACAACTGAAGCTCCCACCCACAGAGGATTCACAAGCGAAGGATATAGCAGAGAAAGAAGGAGAGAAAGATGAAATGCTTAAGCTACTCATAGAGCAGAATGCACAACTAAAGGAGATGGAGGCTGAGATGGAAAAACTAGTAAAAGAGAAAGAGAAACTAAAACCAATGGAGGTCATTCCATTGAGTGCTATTCCAATTTCAGGAGTGAGCACAACACCAGTAACAGAGGTCCCATCAGCAACTCCATTGACATCCCTGGGGAAGACAACTGACCTGGCTAAGTCTATGGAAAAGATGAACCTGCAGGAAACATAGATCAACATGCTAAAAAAGGAGATTGAGAACCTTCAGGAACTCAAATCTTCCTTTCAGATCAGCCTCTCCAAGGAAAAGAAAGTGACAGATCATCTCAAACAGGAGATACAATAGCTCCAGAAGCAAACAGTGGCAGGAAAAACCTTGGCCGAGGTTAAAGAAAGCGTATAGACAGACATCACTAAGTCCATGAACGAGATATGGCCCATGATATAGATAATGTTTGAGAAGAATGAGTTGGTGCTGAGAAGCAAACATGCCATCGAGAATATTAGATCGGAACTGGGAGAGATGCCAACACAGGCGAACGAGATCATCAAGTTCCTCAATTCTAAGACCAAGGAAGAGCTGGAAGAGCTGAAAATTGAAGATAGAACAGAGACCATCCTTGAGGTCAAAAGAGTTTTGACCAAGAGAGGATTAATGCTTCAGCTGGAAGAAAAGGTTCAAACCATGGACCTAGGGGTACAAATATTCTTTAGTAAGATTGAGGCTCTCCAGAAGAAAGGTATTCTTGGTCTGAAGGTAATCAATGATAAATTGATGACACTCCTAGACTACAAGAAGAGATTGGCCGATGTGGCTAAAGACAGTTCAAAGTTTGCAGGAATTCAAGGGAGCATCACTGGTAAGGCATTCCTAGATGCCCTTCAGTGGGACATTAGTATCCAACATGAGATTCGATACATCTTCCTCACCAAACCTACCTTCGCCAAGTACACAGAAATGGACGAAGTGTATCGAAGGCTACTCAAAGTCAATGTGCCCAGTCATCTCTGATGGGAGGAATTCTGTGATCTGATCGAGTAGCAGATGAGTTTTCCCAGTCCAGTCAGCTGTCCAATCATATGAGGTCGTGCAGAGGCTTCATCAACGTTCCATCCAAAAATTAGCGTGCAGTTACACCACATCATCAAGTAGTTCCTAGATTTAGGAAATTTGTTAAGTTAGTTAGGCTAAAAATAGTTTTAGCACGTCCTGGTCATTAATGATAGGATCGTTTGTAATTTGAGTTATAAATACTTCACCTTTCGAAGTATTGAAGGTTGTTGATCTTCACACCCTAAAGATATCAGACTGTAACATTTTTGAAGAGATCTTCCATTAATAAAAAGGAGGCACTTTTATAGGATTCTTGCGTGTATTCACTGGTGATGTCTTTCTCTCTAAGTTGAACGTTATTCTCGCTTTGTTATCATATTGTTTCCTGGATCTAATCTTTAGAAGTAATGAAAGTTGCAGGATTTATCCCGTATACCCTGTTTCTGACTCGAAATATTTTAGTGTTTTATCTTCTGGTGTTTTCAATAAATAAATTCTTAACTGCTTCTTTGTTGAAATTATCTTTCTCATATTTTCTGCTATTCTTCATTTATGCTACTGAAGGATCTA
>JZKD02S1119490.1:13262-32451 GCA_000966675.3 Picea glauca | reverse complement strand
TATTATTCCTCTAGCGGGTCCCTTGTTATATGTGGCAAAAATCTAATGGCCTCGAGTCCCTATCAACTCCTACTATCTGACAGACCTTCGTCACCTCTGGACGTCACCTTCCACCTTTCCCGAAATGGTCATGTCCCATAACTGTTGTCAGTCCTTCCCCCCCATTCGCTCATGGCAAGCCCCTTACTATGACTTTAACCTCCAATCGATATCTGCCACGTCACCCGTATGTATCCCTCAGCCACCGTCACCCGCCATCTCACCCTCAAAATGATCCGTTGGCCATTTATTACTGGATAACCTATCCGTTATCCAGCTGACCTATATCCCGTGCCCAACTGATCCCCGTTTACTTAAAACTACCGTTATTCTCCTTACTTTCGTTATTCACCCATCGCACCAGAGAAATTCACCGCTTACTCCTCCGTTACAGTCGGTTTCCCTCATCCACAGTCAGTCGCCCCCACTAACATTGTGTTTTATTGCAGGTACTAATGCAGAAATGGCGCCAAAGTCCAAACAAGCAGAAGGAGAGGAGAACTCGTTTCTCCCGCCTCCTGTCGACCTGGACAGGATCCCACTGGTCAACAAAGACCAATTAATCGCAGATACAAAATGCGATTTTAATTTCTCAGACCTTCAGTAGTGGCTCAGGGAAGTTTTCCTGGACCAGAGTGATGAAATTGGACTCTGGGAGTCCAATTTACCCCTCTACCTCTTCCCTCAGATCCACCATTTTCCCGAGTTCGCTCTCAAGTGTCAAGCCCACTATATTCCCGAACAAAGAGTCGTCGTCTCCTCGTTCGGAGAGATTCTTTTCCTCATCACGCCCGAATCCATAGACCAGATGATGCAAATCCCCCGAGCCGACTCTGCATCTCCCTTCAACCTGGAAATTCTCACAGAATTATACCAGAAAATTACCTTCCCCCAAAGAGCTCAAATATTCGAGCTTTTCCTTCCCCCATCCGCTCAATTTCCCTCCACAAATCCTCCTTATCCGTCTTCCATGTTCTCGACTAAGGGAAACCAGGTCATCTCATCCCTTTGTGCTTTGTTAGGATACTTTTCTGATCAGTGGGTAGATGAACCCATTCTGGGTTTTCTATCCAACTTCTCTACCGATGAAAATCCCACCACCCAGTTTGACTTCATCACATTCTTGGCAGACAATATTCACGAACAGTTCGTGAATTTCGGCACGAAAGGCATGTGTAGATACTCATCGATACTAGCATATTTGTTCGTCTTCTTCCAGGCAGATAAATTTGGCTTTTCCATGCAGAAGATGGATGGAGATGGTAGACCTCAGGCAGTCATAGCATGGACCTCCTTGCTCAAGAAAAACTCCACAGAGTTCAGTTTCAAGGAGTTCATTGATCAATTCTACCACCATATGGTAAGTATGCTAAGCGGCAGGCCCGAGCCTTGAATAAACGATGAATTTCAGAGGATCCTGCACCTCTTGAATAAAACAAAGACGGGTGATTGGTATTTATACCAGGATTACACTGAGATCAGAGTATACGGGTTCGATTTGGCACCGTATAAGATGCCCAAGTATCTGCCTGTCAGGGTTTTTGCTTTGGAATATATAAGGCAGATTATAAATTCCAATGATATCCACTTTGTGTCATTGAAGAAAAAGCAGCAGCTTAGAATCAAGGGGCAGATTGGCTCCTTCATTTGCAACAATCATGGAGCTGGGGATGAAGCAGACAGGATGTTGAGGGAGATGAAGTTCTTCATGAGCTTCCCATGGCATTATGATCCATGTGAGATCATCTCAGAGATGAGGATGAAGAACAAAAACATCCCATATGTTCATGAGTCCAGGCCTGAAGTTGAGAAGTTCGCAAATCATACAGCCTGGGAGCCGAACACATTGGTCGAAGTACAATAGCAGGATCCCCCAGCCACTATATATCAAACAACCATGCCACATGTCCCGAAGGAGAAAAGGCCTCGACAAGATTTATCTCCACCCATCATGAAGGTATCATCCAAAGAGTTCCAGCTACATACTAAGAGGTGTAAGACTATGCCAGTTCCTGGCCCGACCAGAGAAAAAGAAGCCCCGTCTACAATAGTGATCAAGGTTGATAGGCCACCCTTCGGTTCGAGCCTCCGTAAGGTCATAACCTCAGCAGTGCCGGATAAATCTACAGATTCTCCATTGAACACCCATCCAGGCAAGGTGGGACCGAAGCTAAGTAGCTTCGAAAAGTATGAGCTGATCAAGAAAAGGAACCAGACCCTGACCAGCAGCACTTGCGCCCAGTTCTGGAAGCAGACGTCGACTGCACAACATAGGTTGATATTGACATTCGACACCGAAAAGGGAATAATGCATATGGAATTCCTCCAGGCGTAGGTACCAGATCCTAAGGTGATCACTGAATATAAGAGGGCCACCTTCGAATCCCAGACGAAGGACGTGCATCCGACCGATCAGATGGATCTGCACAAGCAGACGGGGGAAATGGTCTTTTACACGCTGGCACATGCTTCCACTACTGCATCCAAAATGCAAGTGTCCCTGAACAATGTTCAAACAAAACTCAAGTTGGAGAAGATATCGTCCTTTGCCAAGGACAATAGGATCAAGACTTTGGAGGAGCTGGTCCTCAAGATCGGTTACAATCCTGCGAACGTGAAAGAAGCTGAGGAAATGATAAAGAAGAAGAATGCTGACATAGCCTCCTTGAGGAAACAACTAAAGCTCCTGCCCAAAAAGGATTCACAGGTGAAGGAGATAGAAGAGAAAGAAGGAGAGAAAGATGAAATGCTTAAGCTACTCATGGAGCAGAACGCACAGCTAAAGGAGATGGAGGCTGAGATGGAAAAACTAGTAAAAGAGAAAGAGAAACTGAAACCAATGGAGGTCATTCCATTGAGTTCTATTCTAATTTCAGGAGTTAGCACAACACCAGTAATGGAGGTACGATAAAAAACTTGATTGACATCCCTGGAAAAGACAGCTGACCTAGCTAAGTCTATGGAAAAGATGAACCTATAGGAAACAGAGATTAGCAGGCTAAAAAAGGAGATTGAGAACCTTCAGGAACTCAAATCTTCCTTTCAGACCAACCTCTCCAAGGAAAAGCAGGTGACATATCAGCGCAAACAGGAGTTACAATAGCTTCGGAAGCAAATAGTGGTAGGAAAAACCTTGGCTGAGGTTCAACAAAGCGTATGGAGTGACATCACTAAGTCCATGAACGAGATATGGCCCATGATACAGATAATGTTTGAGCATAATGAGTTGGTGCTGAGAAGCAAACAGGCCATCGAGAATATCATATCGGAACTAAGAGAGATGCCAACACAGGCGAACGAGATCATCAAGTTCCTCAATTCTAAGACTAGGGAAGAGGTGGAAGAGCTGAAAATTGAAGACAGAACATCGACCATCCTTGAGGTCAAAAGAGTTTTGACCAAGAGAGGATTAATGCTTCAGCTGGAAGAAAAGGTTCAGACCATGGAACTAGGGGTACAAAGATTCTTTAGTAAGATTGGGGCTCTCCAGAAGAAATGTCTTCTTGGTCTGAAGGTAATCAATGATAAATTGATGACACTCCCAGACTACAAGAAGAGATTGGCCAATGTGGCTAAAGACAATTCAAAGTTTGCAGGAATTCAAAGGAGCATCACTGGCAAGGAATTCCTAGATGCCCTTTAGTGGGACACCAATATCCAACATGAGATTCGATACATCTTCCTCACCAAACCTACCTTCGCCAAGTACACAGAAATGGACGAAGTGTATCGAAGGCTACTCAAAGTCAACGTGCCCAGTTAGCTCCGATGGGAGGAACTCTGTGATCTGATCGAGTAGCAGATGAGCTATCCCAGTCCAGTCAGTTGTCCAGTCAGATGAGGTCGTGCAGAGGCTTCATCAATGGTCCACCCAGAAATCAGCGTGTAGTTACACCACATCATCAAGCAGTTCCTAGATTTAGGAAATTTGTTAAGTTAGTTAGGCTAAAAATAGTTTTAGCACATCCTAGTCATTAATGACAGGATCGTTTGTAATTTGAGTTATAAATACTTCACCTTTCAAAGTATTGAAGGTTGTTGATCTTCACACCCTAAAGCTATCAGACTGTAACATTTTTGAAGAGATCTTCCATTAATAAAAAGGAGGCACTTTTACAGGATTCTTGCGTGTATTCACTGGTGATGTCTTTCTCTCTAAGTTGAACATTATTCTCGCTTTGTTATCATATTGTTTCTTGGATCTAATCTTTAGAAGTAATGAAAGTTGCAGGATTTATCCCATATACCTTGTTTCTGACTTGAAAGATTTTAGTGTTTTATCTTCTGGTGTTTTCAATAAAGAAATTCTTAACTGCTTCTTTGTTGAAATTGTCTTTCTCATATTTTCTGCTATTCTTCATTTATGCTACTGAAGGATCCAATGATTATATTATCTCGCCCTGTGAAAGTTTTCCCTTTGTGTTTCTGGCTTGGATTTCATATTTTATTTAAGACACAGACTCCATAGCCCAATGGATGTGTAGACTGTCTCAACCAACTTGAAAAATACTATAACGACAAAAAACCGACCTATTTATTTACCTAGACTAATATTTAAAATTTGAAACATAGCTAAATCATATAGAGAGATCCCTCTCTGAAGTTGGAAGGACTAGATCCCGGCTTCAAAAGCGGTTGGATAAAGTTACCTTACTAGATTTCTTCTGTTTTCAACCTTTAGGAAATTTACAGAGTGCTAACATGTCCAAAACTTTATACTCCTCTTCTGGCTTCAATTATTCATTATGTTTTGTAAGCCTTTCAATTTTCAATACCAACTGATGTTTGGTCAAAGAACTGATAGGTTCAAGTGTTGCTTGCTCATTTACCTCCTCCCTGACTTCAACTTCCTTCCTTAAATCCTTCAGAGTTTCTATGAATAACTCCTCAGCTTCACTAATAGTTACTACATGCATCTCTTCTTTCTTTGATGAAGTCATAATTTCAAATGGATCCTATGGAAAAGAAGGTACATGAGGAATTTTCACATATTTATCCATGTTCCAAGTGGTTCTATGCGCTGAACCTGATGCTTCATCAGGTTTTCTAACAAGAATGGAAATTTCCTCCTCAAACAGTCTCCTTTTCTTATTTTTAGGCTCATATATGGGAACTGGAATTTGTTTTTCATGTGCCTTCCTTGTTTTTCTTCTAGAGGACTCAGATGTAGGCACTAGAATTTGTTCTTCCTGTGCACTTCTTGTTTTTCTGCTAGAGGATTGCACCATAACACTCTCTTTATTGATTCTAAGTTTCTTCTTACCTTTAAATCTCAAATCAGGGGTCTTCTCCAGTTCGCCAACATTCTCCTGAGGTAATTCAACAATTTATTATGGAACAATATCTGCAATTCATCCTGCATCACTACCAGACCTCTGTTTCTTACTCCTTTTCTCACTAATTTCCATTTTTCTTTTAGTGGATAGGTATGAGAAAGGTTTATTGATTTTGGATGATTGTTTCATCCTAGGTGCAGGTAGTTCTTCTAACACTACTATTTTTCATTTGTCCAATTTGCTAACAGACTTCGGTGAACTAGGGCCAACAATGTCCACTTCATTACTTAGATTCTTTCATTTGATTTCACTGCCTCCTTTCTTTCTGCTTGACTCCTTACTAKATTCTCCTGTCACATTTTCTTCCACAAATTTAGAAACCTCTTGAGMAAAGTTTTCTGTAAGGAGTTTCTTCCAACTGTTGCCTCGTTTTCTCAACTCATGAAAAACAAGCAGTTTCATCAACCCATGGTGATAGAGATTGGTTTTAGGATTCTTAGAGGCARAATTAACCCCTCTCACCATTTTATTCAAACTCATCCAAAGAAAATGGGGAAAATCTATTTGTGGTCCACCCTTGAAATGCAACAATAGCCTTAAATGATAAAGKAAAGTTACATCATACCTCCCTTCACAAGTTAGAAACCTATGCAAGATGACAAGCATCATCCAATATTCCTCCTTGATCCATCTTGGAGAGATTCCTTTTTTCCAATATGGGTCTAGATTTTCGGGTTTCAAAAACTTTTGACAGAGCCTCTTATCAATTATTATACCTTTGAAATATTTATCTCCGGTAGAAGGTAACTCAGTCGCTTCTTCTATGGTGGCTTTGATGGTCATTAAATTTAGTTCTCCCAACTAGACACTCTCTCCATCATAACTCTGGGCAAAGGCATGGGACATTCCCTCATGATGTCCTTTGAATTTTTCTAGAAAAGGAACTCAGTCGGCCCTCTCAAATTTCTCTCTGCATGCTTGATATTCATCCATCTTTCTGTAAATATGGAACATAGGTTCATACCTGTCAACCCCCATGCCATCTTGAAAATAGGTCTCAAAATAAGCGTAGAAAGCAAGATTCGGGCGAGGGTTTGGTACCGTAATAGAGTAGCGAAAATAGTGTGACAGAGGCAAAGTAAAGGGATGAATTGATAGTAGGAATGAATAGAGTGGAGGTCTTATAGTGTGGAATGGGTAAATAACACTCATCTGGATGGTGAAGCCATCTAGAAGAGTGTTTATGAATTGAAACAAGAATACAATGGTCAAATCATTGCAATGATGGCGAGGTAAGGAAAATTCATAAATTATGCCAAGAAATCACATCCATTGATAATGTGACGATCATATCCATAAGTAATGTCACATCCCATTCACACCATTTTTCGTAATGATTGCAGGGAATGTGGTCAATTCGACTAGAATTCATCGTTATGCAATAGTCAACGTCAATGTTGCCGGAAGGTAATCATTCACAAAAACAATGGTTTGAATCAATAATTAACAATGTAAGTTTATAGAAGGTGGAATAATCATAATTTTTACATCACACGAACATGAGTCTTCGATAAGAGATTTTCACACTGGACCAATTGTGCTCAAGGTATGATTGTTATTTGCCCAATCATATCAATGATCACTCCATCGTAAATGATTTTACAAACAGGGGAATAAACATGAAGACCTTGGAAGATAATGATAGGGAGGTTTAACAACTTAAGGTAACAAAGGTTCATGAGAGTAACCATATATTTAGCACAAAATTAATATGATTCTTAATAAAAGGAATAAAATAATAAGCTCATACCTCCCTTACCTGAAGTGTTCTTTGTCAAACAAGGAAAACATCAAGTATAGGACAATTTTTACCAAAATTCCACCATCAGTACTGGATCACATGCTTAGTACCAAACCAACACAAATATTTCTTTAGTACCAGACCAACACAAAAATTGTTTTAGTACCGGACCAACACAAGGAGTCTTCTCTAGTACCATATGAGCACAAATACTGTTTCCAGTATCGAATGAAGTTTTGATAACGTACTTGAATGTATAGTCTTCAAATTGGAATCTTGTAGGATTCTATTTGTAGCTTATCATGTTTTGAAGGTCAAGATGGAGTAGGTGTTGGCACTTACAGATGTTGCATGTGAATTTATTTTACTGAAGTATCATGCTGGAAAAACTAAAAACAACACACTCATACGAGAATGTTGAAATTGCAGTAGAAGTGTCATAAAATGAGGCAAACAAATTCAATGATTGGGCTCCAATATCTGTAACAAGAAGGAAATTGTAGATGTACATCCTTTTGTTGAGATGTAGAAGCCTCCTCTTTTTGGAACCAGACTAACCACTNTAGTCCAAGTAAGGAAGGGAATTCTTCGGTAGGGTGGTCCTTTGTAAAGGTCCCACAAATTTCAATGACATCAATAGAACATTCTTTTTTTGGATGCCTTTTCCTACACCGAGGAAAGAAAATTGATAAAGTAGCATTTTCTTCTTCTTGTTTCCTTTTGATTTTCATAGTATCTAACTAGATGTTGATTGTGTTGAGGATGTATGTTTGGAATTTTTCTAGAAGATTCCATAATTTTATCCTTGTAACACCTCACGGAGTAGGTTTAGAAGTTCTGTTTATAGGATCCATTAAACGTTTCCTTGTTTTGTCTTGGCCGCAGGAGTACCTTTTACAATATTCTATAATGCTTGTGAATGGCTTCTGGTATGCATCCCCATAGCTCATAAGGATTAGTACCTCATTATAGTAATCCCTTATACCCTTTAGAAAAATGGTCCTAACTATGGCTATGTCTAAGGTGAACTGTTTTGTCTTTTGATAATTGTATAGGAACCTTTCTAGGTAATCTTCCAAACTCTCCTTCTTAGACTGTTGTATTTTAAATATATCATTCCTAACATCTCTAGGTATGCAATAATCCTGATATTTACGGAGGAAAGTTTCTTTCATACCATCCCAAGACAAGATAGTATGTTCTCCTAGACTCATAAACCATCTTAATGCCGAGTCTTTAAGTGTAGCTGGAAAGAGTTTTAGTTTTTGTGCATTATCAGTGTAATTGTAACGTCTACATAGTAAATGAAATTCAAACAAAAATGAATCGGGATATTCTTTTGACATACCATGGAAGTGAGGTAGTGATGAAAGTGGGATATTGTTCATAGCAAGATCTCTGGTAATGTCTAATATTGGGAATCCAGATGTATCAGTTTCATTATTTGCATTCCCTTCCTCATCTACTATAGTTATGAACAACACGTTATAGGATGCATGTGATGTTTCCCCACTAAGTGATGGTTCAACCACTGGATTGGTTGGGATATCCAACTGTACCAATACTTTGTGTATTTCTCCAATGGCATATTCAACCTCTTCTACCACTACCTCTATGTATTTTTCATCTCCTCCTTCTGGTTGGGTTGCCAGTGCTTCCCTTACTTCTTGCTGTGATATGTTCTCAATTTGCACAGTAGCTTCAGATTCAGGGCCTTTGGCTATGGTTTCAATTTCTTCCTTTGAACTCTCTCCTTTGATAATTTCTCCTACACATAAATTAGTTGAATTAGCGTGGGGGTGTTTTCTTGACTTTTCTGTAACTTTGGGGTGTTTTCTTGAATTTTATGTAACTTTGGATGCAATAAATATACCTTTACTATCCCTACATCTATGCATAAAAAGGAATAATATATAATACTAACACAACACAAAATTTAACTACTGAAGGTAAGAGGACAACCCGACTTTGGAGCAACCCCACTAAAGTGGATTCATGGGATATTTCCTCATGTCTTACCATCTTCTCTCCACACTTAGGTCGTCCTTAAAACCAATCCAAAATCATAAAAGAAATCCAATTCAAATAATACCTATTACCATTTACAACTCCCCGAAAATGACGCCAAAATGTTGGTGCAATTACATGGTTAATGTATTGCAATCATTAATATGTCAATATGATTTCGTAATCAATAGGGTTGATGCACTATATGTGATGATAACAGATAATTTCCTACATCTTATGAGTATAGAGTACATAAGAAACACTCCAAAACCAATACTTTGTTTCACAATATTCAAACAATATTCTTCACACAGTTTAAACACTAGAAAGAAAAACTCATAAGAAAAATATCAACAAGCATGTAATTTAAAAGCTCTTGCTCAGGTAATGAATCTATTCGTTTACATGCTCATGAAAGGAAAATATGAACTTTGACTCTGTTTCCTATAGCAACTAATTTAACATCAATTTGTAATTAACTCTTTGCACATTCTTAAAAGGAAGATCATTCATATCCTAATCAATCCTAGAAGAAATATTAGGTGTAGTGAGATGCTCCATTGTAGGTTCATGTAGGGTAAGAGATGGAGATCTTAACTGTTCATGTATTTGCAAAATATAACCTAATCAATTATGGAAGAAACTCTAGGTGTAGTGAGATACTCCATTATAGGTTCATTTAGGGTGAGAGATGGAGATCTTAATTGTTCCTGTATTTACAAAATAGAAACAAACATTAAAGCATTCAATCTAACAAATGATTGTCCACACACACAGAGAAGAATAACAAATATTTACTCAAAAATCTATATTGCATTCAGATCTATATCGCACTTAGAAATTCTCATTCACTCAGAATTGCCACAAATCTATATTGCGTCGTGTAAGATGTTTTACTGAAACACAACATAAATAAAATTACATATTACGATCAAAACACATAATGGTTTTATTCACATAAACCATAATTATATTCACATAGATAAATATAAGGAATCTTACCTTGGTTGGGTTGGTGGGCCCTTGCCATACCAACAAGGCAGCGTTAAAAGAAACTTACAAAATGAAGGATTTGATCACACACATAAATTCCATAAACTATAATTCATATCATTACTTCAGCAACATGTGTACAATCAACAATATTCTTAGAAATCAAGTCTACAACATAACAATGCTGATTTACGTCTCTATCTATCTATCATATACAAGTCCCCCTATTTTAAAGAGAAACAACTGTTACAACCAAGACCTAGAGATAACATAAAATGATTGTGTAAATATCACAATTGGTTGATATAATGTATTTCATGGAAATGAATTCATCCTCATGACAAAAAGTGCATGAGGAGGAAGTGTATCATGGTCTTCAACAAACAAATGATTCTCTAGCCAACAAATTCCTTGGACCCATCGAAATAAAATTCGTTCAAACACCTAAGCCTGTAGATGTGGAACTAGTACCATACGCGCACAACTGGAACAAGAATATTGGTACCGAACACACACAATCAAATACATTGGTACTAGACTAGCACATAAATAGGTACTAGACGAGCATTGAAATAGGTACCAGACGAGCACAACATTGGTACCGAACAATATGAATACTAGAGGAACATTGAAATGGGTACCAGATGAGTAGGATTTGTGTCATAAGGTTTTCTTGGATCAATCAAGGTAATTAGAGAGCATTTAACATCAATAATTCAATTCCAATTATTAAGAAATATCATAAATCATTATTTAAACATAGGTTACCTCATGTATACACAAGAATGGCTAAAAGACATGTCTTTGAAGAAAATAGGAAAATGGTGCATATGTCTGAGGTAAAGTTGGTCAAGATAGAGGATAAGATAAGTTAATTGGAGGCATCATAAAGGAGACCCAACACTGCCTCCCAATGTTCTTTACCTGGATTTTTCATATACCTGCTCATAACTCCCACTGCATGTGCAATATCTATTATTGTGAAAACCATCGCATACATCAAATTGTCAAATGTTGATGAATAAGGGACCCTGGACATGTATTATATCTCCTCATGTGTCACGGGACACATTTCCTTAGTTAATTTGAAATGGCTTGCCAAAGGTGTACTAACCGGTTTTTCATTTTTCATCCTAAACCTCTCCAACACCTTCTCTATGTACTCACCCCAAGACAATGTCAATTTGTGATTTTCCTTGTCTCTTTTATATCCTTCATCACAAATGAATTATATAATTTATTCTTGAGTACATTTATATCCTGCATATTAGACCCTGCAACAAGCATGCCATCTACATACAATCGAAAGATAATATAACTTCCATTTTCTAGCCTTTTAAAATAAACAAAGTGATTAGAATGACATCTACTATAACCTGATTTTGTCATAAACCTGTAAAACTTCAAATACCATTTCCTTGGAGATTTTTTTAGGACATACAATCTCTTCTTCAACCTTCATACCAAATTCTCCTTTCCTTTGACCTCATACCCCTGTGGTTGTTGCATATAAATCTCTTCCTCTAAATCCCCATGGAGAAAAGTTGTTTTTACATCTAACTGTTCAAGAATAAAATATTCTACTACCACAAGTGATCCAAGAGGATCTCGGTGTCCACCCACCTTGTCCAACTGGCTCAAAACAATTTGTTGGAAACTTACTATTTTTAGCAGTTTTTTGGTTCCTGAACTTCCAAGGCCATTTTGAGGGCCTAAACGACGTTTTTTCATGATCAATCACGTCAGAGATATTCAAATTCTCTAATTGAACCCCCTAAATGAATAGCCTCGTCAATACCTTTCCAACGAGCTATCGTGCACCCTAAACAAAGATCGTATGCAAAAGTTACGACCCCAGGAAGTTGATGTACTAACTTACCCCAACAGGGCCCACATGACTTTTGGACCCTCATCTCCTACGGTTAGGTTTTTGGATGTCTAGGGTTTTGGAATTCATGTTTATTGTAAAAAGGCCTTCAGATCCTCATTTTACTCATTATCTTGTGAATGAGGATAGTCGTCACATCTCTTCTTATAGATAAGCTTCCACCCTTCTAGCAAGCTTGTTTTCAGTCTACATTTTATGGTTTTCAACATATTTCTTATTTAATAGAATTCGAGTTTTAATGTATCTTTGTTANTAGTCCAAGTAAGGAAGGGAATTCTTCGGTAGGGTGGTCCTTTGTAAAGGTCCCACAAATTTCAATGACATCAATAGAACATTCTTTTTTTGGATGCCTTTTCCTACACCGAGGAAAGAAAATTGATAAAGTAGCATTTTCTTCTTCTTGTTTCCTTTTGATTTTCATAGTATCTAACTAGATGTTGATTGTGTTGAGGATGTATGTTTGGAATTTTTCTAGAAGATTCCATAATTTTATCCTTGTAACACCTCACGGAGTAGGTTTAGAAGTTCTGTTTATAGGATCCATTAAACGTTTCCTTGTTTTGTCTTGGCCGCAGGAGTACCTTTTACAATATTCTATAATGCTTGTGAATGGCTTCTGGTATGCATCCCCATAGCTCATAAGGATTAGTACCTCATTATAGTAATCCCTTATACCCTTTAGAAAAATGGTCCTAACTATGGCTATGTCTAAGGTGAACTGTTTTGTCTTTTGATAATTGTATAGGAACCTTTCTAGGTAATCTTCCAAACTCTCCTTCTTAGACTGTTGTATTTTAAATATATCATTCCTAACATCTCTAGGTATGCAATAATCCTGATATTTACGGAGGAAAGTTTCTTTCATACCATCCCAAGACAAGATAGTATGTTCTCCTAGACTCATAAACCATCTTAATGCCGAGTCTTTAAGTGTAGCTGGAAAGAGTTTTAGTTTTTGTGCATTATCAGTGTAATTGTAACGTCTACATAGTAAATGAAATTCAAACAAAAATGAATCGGGATATTCTTTTGACATACCATGGAAGTGAGGTAGTGATGAAAGTGGGATATTGTTCATAGCAAGATCTCTGGTAATGTCTAATATTGGGAATCCAGATGTATCAGTTTCATTATTTGCATTCCCTTCCTCATCTACTATAGTTATGAACAACACGTTATAGGATGCATGTGATGTTTCCCCACTAAGTGATGGTTCAACCACTGGATTGGTTGGGATATCCAACTGTACCAATACTTTGTGTATTTCTCCAATGGCATATTCAACCTCTTCTACCACTACCTCTATGTATTTTTCATCTCCTCCTTCTGGTTGGGTTGCCAGTGCTTCCCTTACTTCTTGCTGTGATATGTTCTCAATTTGCACAGTAGCTTCAGATTCAGGGCCTTTGGCTATGGTTTCAATTTCTTCCTTTGAACTCTCTCCTTTGATAATTTCTCCTACACATAAATTAGTTGAATTAGCGTGGGGGTGTTTTCTTGACTTTTCTGTAACTTTGGGGTGTTTTCTTGAATTTTATGTAACTTTGGATGCAATAAATATACCTTTACTATCCCTACATCTATGCATAAAAAGGAATAATATATAATACTAACACAACACAAAATTTAACTACTGAAGGTAAGAGGACAACCCGACTTTGGAGCAACCCCACTAAAGTGGATTCATGGGATATTTCCTCATGTCTTACCATCTTCTCTCCACACTTAGGTCGTCCTTAAAACCAATCCAAAATCATAAAAGAAATCCAATTCAAATAATACCTATTACCATTTACAACTCCCCGAAAATGACGCCAAAATGTTGGTGCAATTACATGGTTAATGTATTGCAATCATTAATATGTCAATATGATTTCGTAATCAATAGGGTTGATGCACTATATGTGATGATAACAGATAATTTCCTACATCTTATGAGTATAGAGTACATAAGAAACACTCCAAAACCAATACTTTGTTTCACAATATTCAAACAATATTCTTCACACAGTTTAAACACTAGAAAGAAAAACTCATAAGAAAAATATCAACAAGCATGTAATTTAAAAGCTCTTGCTCAGGTAATGAATCTATTCGTTTACATGCTCATGAAAGGAAAATATGAACTTTGACTCTGTTTCCTATAGCAACTAATTTAACATCAATTTGTAATTAACTCTTTGCACATTCTTAAAAGGAAGATCATTCATATCCTAATCAATCCTAGAAGAAATATTAGGTGTAGTGAGATGCTCCATTGTAGGTTCATGTAGGGTAAGAGATGGAGATCTTAACTGTTCATGTATTTGCAAAATATAACCTAATCAATTATGGAAGAAACTCTAGGTGTAGTGAGATACTCCATTATAGGTTCATTTAGGGTGAGAGATGGAGATCTTAATTGTTCCTGTATTTACAAAATAGAAACAAACATTAAAGCATTCAATCTAACAAATGATTGTCCACACACACAGAGAAGAATAACAAATATTTACTCAAAAATCTATATTGCATTCAGATCTATATCGCACTTAGAAATTCTCATTCACTCAGAATTGCCACAAATCTATATTGCGTCGTGTAAGATGTTTTACTGAAACACAACATAAATAAAATTACATATTACGATCAAAACACATAATGGTTTTATTCACATAAACCATAATTATATTCACATAGATAAATATAAGGAATCTTACCTTGGTTGGGTTGGTGGGCCCTTGCCATACCAACAAGGCAGCGTTAAAAGAAACTTACAAAATGAAGGATTTGATCACACACATAAATTCCATAAACTATAATTCATATCATTACTTCAGCAACATGTGTACAATCAACAATATTCTTAGAAATCAAGTCTACAACATAACAATGCTGATTTACGTCTCTATCTATCTATCATATACAAGTCCCCCTATTTTAAAGAGAAACAACTGTTACAACCAAGACCTAGAGATAACATAAAATGATTGTGTAAATATCACAATTGGTTGATATAATGTATTTCATGGAAATGAATTCATCCTCATGACAAAAAGTGCATGAGGAGGAAGTGTATCATGGTCTTCAACAAACAAATGATCCTCTAGCCAACAAATTCCTTGGACCCATCGAAATAAAATTCATTCAAACACCCAAGCCTGTAGATGTGGAACTAGTACCATACGCGCACAACTGGAACAAGAATATTGGTACCAAACACACACAATCAAATACATTGGTACTAGACTAGCACATAAATAAGTACTAGACGAGCATTGAAATAGGTACCAGACGAGCACAACATTGGTACCGAACAATATGAATACTAGAGGAACATTGAAATGGGTACCAGATGAGTAGGAGTTGTGTCATAAGGTTTTCTTGGATCAATCAAGGTAATTAGAGAGCATTTAACATCAATAATTCAATTCCAATTATTAAGAAATATCATAAATTATTATTTAAACATAGGTTACCTCATGTATACACAAGAATGGCTAAAAGACATGTCTTTGAAGAAAATAGGAAAATGGTGCATATGTCTGAGGTAAAGTTGGTCAAGATAGAGGATAAGATAAGTTAATTGGAGGCATCATAAAGGAGACCCAACACTGCCTCCCAATGTTCTTTACCTGGATTTTTCATATACCTGCTCATAACTCCCACTGCATGTGCAATATCTATTATTGTGAAAACCATCGCATACATCAAATTGTCAAATGTTGATGAATAAGGGACCCTGGACATGTATTATATCTCCTCATGTGTCACGGGACACATTTCCTTAGTTAATTTGAAATGGCTTGCCAAAGGTGTACTAACCGGTTTTTCATTTTTCATCCTAAACCTCTCCAACACCTTCTCTATGTACTCACCCCAAGACAATGTCAATTTGTGATTTTCCTTGTCTCTTTTATATCCTTCATCACAAATGAATTATATAATTTATTCTTGAGTACATTTATATCCTGCATATTAGACCCTGCAACAAGCATGCCATCTACATACAATCGAAAGATAATATAACTTCCATTTTCTAGCCTTTTAAAATAAACAAAGTGATTAGAATGACATCTACTATAACCTGATTTTGTCATAAACCTGTAAAACTTCAAATACCATTTCCTTGGAGATTTTTTTAGGACATACAATCTCTTCTTCAACCTTCATACCAAATTCTCCTTTCCTTTGACCTCATACCCCTGTGGTTGTTGCATATAAATCTCTTCCTCTAAATCCCCATGGAGAAAAGTTGTTTTTACATCTAACTGTTCAAGAATAAAATATTCTACTACCACAAGTGATCCAAGAGGATCTCGGTGTCCACCCACCTTGTCCAACTGGCTCAAAACAATTTGTTGGAAACTTACTATTTTTAGCAGTTTTTTGGTTCCTGAACTTCCAAGGCCATTTTGAGGGCCTAAACGACGTTTTTTCATGATCAATCACGTCAGAGATATTCAAATTCTCTAATTGAACCCCCTAAATGAATAGCCTCGTCAATACCTTTCCAACGAGCTATCGTGCACCCTAAACAAAGATCGTATGCAAAAGTTACGACCCCAGGAAGTTGATGTACTAACTTACCCCAACAGGGCCCACATGACTTTTGGACCCTCATCTCCTACGGTTAGGTTTTTGGATGTCTAGGGTTTTGGAATTCATGTTTATTGTAAAAAGGCCTTCAGATCCTCATTTTACTCATTATCTTGTGAATGAGGATAGTCGTCACATCTCTTCTTATAGATAAGCTTCCACCCTTCTAGCAAGCTTGTTTTCAGTCTACATTTTATGGTTTTCAACATATTTCTTATTTAATAGAATTCGAGTTTTAATGTATCTTTGTTATTTTTCACTATGTCTCTATGTTAATATTATAAATATGTGTTTTCATTTCATTCTTCTAATAAATCTGGATTAGTGGTATTAGAGTGGTATGCTCCTTGTCATTTTTTTAATGCATGTCCCGACGCGGTCACTGTATAGAGAGTTGGGTATTGAGCTTGTTTCTCTTGACGAAAAATTATCTCTCTTGCCCAAGAAACCATCCATGGTAGGCAAAAATAGATATGATGGGATAGGAGATCCTTTCAAAAAATTTCTTGAGGAATCCCTTGAGCGACAAAAGAATGAGATGATGGACAACTTTGCACAAATCCTTCGTTGACTGCAGACACGCGATGCATCCAACTCAAGAGGAGGCACCACCCCCTTGAAGGTACATCTAAATTTTGATATTCCTATATTTGAAGTTAAATAGACGCGGATGTCGTAGATAAATGGTTAAACCTTCTAGAAGGGTATTTTTTTGTCCACAACTTTTCTGATAGAGAAAATACTACATTTGCGCTCCTCAAGGCCATCCCCCATGTCAAAGATTGGTGGGAGACTTTCTGTGATAAAAAGGAAATAGAGGGATCCACATTTTTTTTTTATTAATTGGGTTGGTTTTCATTGATGTCAACCCTTGAAGAAAGTCTGGTAGCGAATTCTGGTAGCACAATGGTTTGGGTAATGGACCCAAGTTTGTTTGATGGATAATGGTACGAGTTTTGATATATTTTCAAGAAATAATATTCCATATGGATAGTACATGTCATTCAATTTCCGGTGGTATGTGGAACGTCACATAACTCCTCACGGTTAGAGAGTTATGGCCATGTGAAGTTGGAGAAAGGTTTGGGTAATGGACCCAAGTTTGTTTGATGGATAATGGTATGCGTTTTGATATATTTGTAGGTAAGAATATTCTAGATGGATAGTACATGTCATTCCATTTCCATTGGTATGTGAAACGTCACATAACTCCTCACGTTTAGAGAGTTATGGCCATGTGAAGTTGGAGAACCCTCATGAGTCATCTAGAAGCCCCAAAAGGTCAAAGTAGTCAAAGTGGCTTGAGAGATTTTAGAAGGTAAATAAAAAAGTGAAGTGATGTGTGTACTATAAGTCAAAGTGAATACAAAATAAATTATTTAAATGATAAAGTTAATGGAGAAATTACTAAGTTGACAAGTGGTTAGAAGTTGAGACAAGTAGTTGATGAGTTGGCACATACATGAGGTGTATAGTTGATGATGTTGGTACATATTGATGAGTCATAGTTTATGTTTATTTGATGCATGATTGGTACATATTTTGTGCATGGTTGATGCACTCATTTCTGGTATAGGTTGAGGTACAGGTTGGTGCATGGTTGAAGCACTTGTTTATGGTACAGGCCGATTACAGGTTGTTTGGTACAGGTTGATGTAC
The DNA here is from genome assembly GCA_000966675.3 of Picea glauca. NCBI lineage: Eukaryota > Viridiplantae > Streptophyta > Pinopsida > Pinales > Pinaceae > Picea > Picea glauca. The sequence goes on along the minus strand of JZKD02S1119490.1, from coordinate 14,210 downwards.
TTGTTTATGGTATAGGTTGATTATAGGTTGATTGGTACAGGTTTTTACAGTGGTATATCCCACAATGATAGTGTGACAATGGTCCATCATTTTGCTTCTACACAAGGGNTTTTCACTATGTCTCTATGTTAATATTATAAATATGTGTTTTCATTTCATTCTTCTCATAAATCTGGATTAGTGGTATTAGAGTGGTATGCTCCTTGTCATTTTTTTAATGCATGTCCCGACGCGGTCAATGTATAGAGAGTTGGGTATCGAGCTTGTTTCTCTTGACGAAAAATTATCTCTCTTGCCCAAGAAACCATCCATGGTAGGCAAAAATAGATATGATGGGATAGGAGATCCTTTCAAAAAATTTCTCGAGGAATCCCTTGAGCGACAAAAGAATGAGATGATGGACAACTTTGCACAAATCCTTCGTTGACTGCAGACACGGGATGCATCCACCTCAAGAGGAGGCACCACCCCCTTGAAGGTACATCTAAATTTTGATATTCCTATATTTGAAGTTAAATAGACGCGAATGTCGTAGATAAATGGTTAAACCTTCTAGAAGGGTATTTTTTTGTCCACAACTTTTCTGATAGAGAAAATACTACATTTGCGCTCCTCAAGGCCGTCCCCCATGTCAAAGATTGGTGGGAGACTTTCTGTGATAAAAAGGAAATAGAGGGATCCACATTTTTTTATTATTAATTGGGTTGGTTGTCATTGATGTCAACCCTTGAAGAAAGTCTGGTAGCGAATTCTGGTAGCACAATGGTTTGGGTAATGGACCCAAGTTTGTTTGATGGATAATGGTACGAGTTTTGATATATTTTCAGGCAATACTATTCCATATGGATAGTACATGTCATTCAATTTCCGGTGGTATGTGGAACGTCACATAACTCCTCACGGTTAGAGAGTTATGGCCATGTGAAGTTGGAGAAAGGTTTGGGTAAT
>JZKD02S1119490.1:0-13252 GCA_000966675.3 Picea glauca | reverse complement strand
ATTGGAAGTTTATCATAAGCCTCAGTCTAAAGAAGATTTTATCACACAGGTTCTTCAAAATTATGAAATGCAATTGGTAAGCAAGAGGAGTTCTTCTCGTTTTAACTTATAAACTCTCTTCTGGATGGATTCTCCATCCATATGATCTTTATTTACTCTCTTCATACTTTACACCTCCACTGTATTCGCTCATACTATATTGTTACTCTTCCTCCATCACCCTATTATTGTAATTTTTCTTCCAGTACCAAACCCTCGCCCGAATTATGTTGCCTACACTTATTTTGAGAGTTGTTTTTAAGCCAGCATGGGGGTTGACAGGAATGAATCTGTGTTCCATGTGTAAAAATACATAGAGGAGTATCAAGCATGAAAGGATAAATTTGAAAGGGTCAGTTGAGTTCCTTTTTTAGAAATAATCAGAGGACATCATGAGGGGGTGTCCCATGCCTTTGCCTAGAGTTATGATGGAGAGAGTGTCCAATTGGGGGAACTAAAATTAACAATCACTGAAGCCACCATAGAAAAAGTGATGAATGTACCTTCTATCGGAGATAAGTATTCAAAGGCATCATCATTGATAGGAGCCTATGTTAGAAATTTTTGAAGCTCAAGCATCTGGACCTAGATTGGACAAAAGTTATCTCAAGGAGCTGGATCAAGGAGGAATATTGGACAATGTTTGTCTTCTTACAAAAAATTTTAACTTGTGAAGGGAGGTATGCAGTAATTTTCCTTTATCATTTAAGGATATTGTTTCATTTTGAGGGAGGACCACAAATAGACTTTCCCCATTTTCTTTGGATAAGTCTGAATAAAATGGTGAGAGGGGTTAAGTATACCTCTAAGAATCCTGAAACCAGTCCCTATCATCATGGGTTGGTGAAACTTCTTGTTTTCCATGAGTTGAGAAAACGAGATAGCAGTTGGAAGAAACTCCTCACAAAAAAAATTGCTCAAGAATTGTCTAAGTCTATAGAAGGAAATTTAACAGGGGAATATAATAAGTAGTCAAAAAGGAAGAAGGGAGAAAATAGAAAGAAATGAAATAAATCAAGTAATGAAGTAGATCTTATTGGCCCTAGTTCACCAAAATATGTAAGCAAATTGGACAAAGGAAAGATAGTAGTGTTAGAAGAACAGCCTGCACCTATGGTGGAACGATCATCCAAAACCAAGAAAATTCGCCTAGACCTATCCACTAAAAGAAAAACAAAAATTAGTGAGAAAAGGAGGAAAAAACAAAGGCCTGGTAGTGATGTTGGAGAGATTGCAGGTAGTGTTCTAGAAGTAATTGTTGAATTACCTCAGGAGCAGGTTGGAGAAATTGTAGATAGTGTTCCAAAAATGATTGTTGAAATACCTCAGGAGAAGGTTGGAGAATTAGAGAAGACCCTTGAATTGAGATTCAAAGGTAAGAAGAAACTTAGAGTCTATCAAGGGAGTTTTTGGCATGGTCTTCTAGAAGAAAGACAAGGAGTACACAAGAAGAACAAGATCCAACTCCTACATCTAAGTCTTCTAGAATAAAAACGAGGAAGGAACAGGGAAAACATAGTCGAGTTCCCATCTCTGAGCCTAAAAAGAAGAAAAGGAGATTGTTTGAGGAGGAAATTTCTATTCCTGTTAGGAAACTTGAGGAAGAATCAGGTCTAGCATGTAGAAACACTCAGAGTATGGCTAAGAAGGTGACAATTCCTCATTTTCCTTCTTTTCCAGAGGATCCAGTGGACATTCCAATATCACCATAGCTAGAAGATATGTATACAACAACTATTAGTGAAATTGAAGTATTAGTGACAGTGACACTAAAGGATTTGAGGGAAGTTAAAGCTAGGGAGGAGATAATTGAGCAAGCAACACTTGATCCTACTAGCTCTTCGACCAAACATGAATTGGTATTGAAGGTTGAAAGGCTTACAAAACAGAATGAAGAATTGAAGCAAGAAGTGGAGGAGTATAATTTTTTGGACAGGCACATCAAGAAAGAAAATGCACAGTTGAAGGAGAATAACCGAAGGTTACGGGAAGAGCATGATGAGGTATCTGCCAAGCTAAATAAGGTTTTGTTCCTAATATAGTACACACAAGTTATTAAGAGGGGGATTAAGGATGGAGCTTCAGGTTTTGATATCTTAAAACCAGGCAATTAATGTTCAAGCAAGGTGGAGGACAACACCAATTTTGCAATTTTGAGGACCAATTCAGCAATTTTTGTATGAGGACATGCAATGAATTGGGCATGGGGGAAATGTTGGGTCTCCTTTTTTATACCTCCAATTTGGTTATCGTGTCCTATATCTTGACCAGACTTTCCTCAGACATATGCACTATTTTCCTATTTTCCTCAAATGACATGTATTTTGGCCATTCTTGTGTATATATGAGGTAACTTATGTTTAATCATGATTTATGATATTTCTTAATAATTGGAATTGAATAATTGATGTTAAATTCTCTCTAATTACTTTGAATTATCCAAGCAGACCTTATGAAACAACTCCTATTCATTTGGTACCCATTTCGGCATTCATCCGGTATTCAACTCATCTGGTACCTATCTTTATGCTCGTCTGGTACCAATGTTGTGTTCATATGGTACCTATTTCTATGCTCATCCGGTACCTATTCATGTGTTAGTCTTGTACTGATATATTCGACTATGTGTCTGGTACCAGTCTTCTTGTTCCAACTATGCACTTAAATTTCTAGTTCCACATTTGCAGGCTTGGGTGTTTGAACGAGTTTGATCTCGATGGGTCCAAGGATTTTGTTGGCTCAAACATCCTTTTCTCGTTGAATACCATGATACACTTCATCCTCATTCACTTTTTGTCATGAGGATGAAATCATTTCCTTGAAAAATGATACATCAATCAATTGCAATATTTGTTCAGTCATTTGATGTTATATCCAAACTTTGATTGTAATGGTTTTTTCTCTTTAAAAGGGAGAGCCTTGTAGATGATAGAGAGACAGAGACATAGTTAAGCATTGTCATGTTGTATAATTAATTCTTGAAGACTATTGATTGTACCTCTGTTTCTGAAGTAATGATATAAATTGCAGTTCATGGAATCTATGTGTGTGATCACATCTTCCCTTATGTAAGTTTGTTTTAAAAGCTACCTTGTTGGTATGGAAAGGGCCCACTGACCTAACCAAGGTAAGCTTCCTTGTATTTATTTGTGAATATAATTCTAGTTTTTCTTTGTGTGGATAGAATAATTATGTGTTTTGATCATAGCATCTAAATTTATTTATGTTATGTTTCAGTAAATACATTTGATAGCATGAAATATAGATGTGTGGTAATTCTAAGTGAGTGAGAGTTCTGAGTACAACATAATATTTATGAGTGCAACATAGATTTCTGAGAAAATACATTTTATCCTTATGTGTGTGCAGGTAGACAATCATTTGTTAGATTGAATGTTTTGGTGTTTGTTTCTATTTTGCAAATCTAGGGACAATTAAGATATCCATCTCTCACCCTACATGAGCCTATAATGGAGTATCTCACCACACCTAGAGTTTCTTCCAGAATTGATTAGGCTACATCTTGCAAACACGGGCAAGTTCAAGACCTCCATCTCTCACCCTACATGCACCTATAATGGAGTGTCTTACTACACCTAGTATTTCTTCTAGGATTGATTGAGATTTATTTTAAGAATGTGTAGAGTGTTAATTGTTGCTAGATTAGTTGCTACAGGAAATAGATTCAAAGTTCATATTTCCCTTTCATGATCATGTAAATGAACATATTTATCACCTGAGCAAGCTCTTTAGATCAAATGCTTGTTTATGATTTTTTGTTTATGATTTTTGAACTGTGTGGAGAGTATTACTTGAAAAGTGTGAAAACAGAGTATTGGTTTTAGAGTGTTTTCTTATGTAGGCTATACTCATCAGGTATAGGAATTTATCTTTTATCGGAACATATAGAGCATCGACTCTATTGATTATGAAACTATATTGACATATTAAATGATTGAAATATATTAAACATATAATTGCACCAACACTGAACATAGGAAAGACTCTCATCCTAGGTGTGGGGTTTCTTGGAATTGTACATGCACAGGATATGCATGATCATTTGGTTGACGACCTCAGTTTCCCCATCCATATGGGGGTGGAAGGAAGTGGACTTGGTGAGCTTGGTGTCCAATAGTGACAAAAGGCTCGACCAGAATTTGTCGAAGAACCATATGTCCCAATATGAGATAATGGTTTGTGGGATCCCAAAGTGTACCCACACTCATTCAAAGAAAATCTTGGCAGTGGCCTCCACTGTGATTCTCTTATTTCAGGTGGCCAGAATCGCCATCTTGGAAAAGTGATAAACAACCACAAAAAAATAGTCATTTCCTTGCTTGGTGGATGGAAGGCCTAGCATGTAGTTCATTGAGATGGATTCCCAAGGCCTATCAGGAGTAGGAAAAGGAGTGTACATGCCTTGTTTATTAGTGGTCATTTTTTCAATAGCACATGCAGTGTAGGACTGGATATACTTCCTGACATCCTGTCGAAGTTGCGGCCAGTAGAAATGTCATCACAACACTACCATTGTCTTTTCCAAACTGAAGTGTCATGCCACCCAACTGGAGTGGGATTCCCAAATAATATTCGCTCACTCGCTTGATGGAACACATAGATGGCCCAGATGGCATAGAACCCCATCCTGAAGATGAAAATTAGTGACATTTTTTTTGCGCCCAACATCTGGTACGTGTTGGTGAAGTCAGGAGCTGACTCATAGAGGTGGGGCCATTTGGAGGTCTTGTGGACACAAGAAGAGAGAAATGTGGTGAGTGTCGCAACTGGAGGTCAGCTGAGGCAATCAATGAATCAGTTGATACTTATTGTTTTATACTTTATTTTGAGGTGGAACTGCTGCAAATATGTGGATCACTTTTGATGGTGCTCATTCTACAATTTTCCTTGTGTCTGTATGAACTGCAACGACTTATGATTAGTGTGGATGATTATCTCCTTCCCAAGAATGTAATTCCTCCACTGGTGGTAGGATTTCACAATGGAGTACATTTATTTTTCATAGGTAGGGTACTTACTGATGACATATAATATTGTCTCATTACGATAGGCCACATGGTGGCCATGCTGAGCAATTATTGCACCCACATCATTGTCTAAAGCATCTGTCTCGATCTTAAAGGGTTTCTTTAGGTCAGGTAATGAAAGAAATAGGGTAGACCATAAGCGTTGCTTCATTTCATTGAATTGTTTATGTTGGGACAGGCCCCACACAAATTTTCCCTTACCACCACCTATAGTTATTTCGCTGAGGGCCCATGCAATATGGGAGAATCCCAACATGAACCTTCAATAGAAATTGGCAAGGCCTATGAAGATTCAAAGATCACTAAGCGTGGTTGGGGATATCCAGTCATGGATGACTTGGATCTTGGCTAGATCAACATGCACACCATGCGCAAAAAATTTTTATCCTAGGAAATATACATTATCCATGTCGAAGGATAATTTTTCACAGTTGGCATATATCTTGTGTTGCTGCAGAGTGTGTTGAACCTATTGAATATGTAGTAAGTGTTCTGCCCAAGTCTTATTGTAGACAAGGATGTCATCCAGATACACCACCACAAAATAATTAGTGATAGGATTCAAGATATCATCCATCATCCTCATGAAAGTTGTTTGGGCATTTGTCAAACCAAAGGGCATGACCAGTCATTCAAAAATACCTTCTTTTGACTTGAAATCAGTTTTCCATACATTTATAAGTTCTATTGGGACATGATGGTAGACATACTTCATATCAATCTTACTAAAGTGTTTGGTCAACTTGATTTTATCAAGGAGATTGTCAATTCATGGAATTGGGTACCAGTTCCTGACTGTGATTTTATTTAGGACTTGGTAATCAATGCAGAGTCTCCAAGTCTTGTCTTTCTTCTACACTAGCACGATTGGGCCTCCACAAGGTGATGAGTTGGTTCGGATGTGCCCCTTGTGGAGAATTTATTGGATCGTATGTTTGATCTCCTCATTTTCTAGCAAATATTAATGATAGAATGGCCCATTGGGTAGTGGTGTGCCCGGGGTCAAATCGATAGGATGCTTGACTTGACAGTGCAGAGGTACCCCATTAGGTGATGAGAATATGTATTTGTATTCTTCCACAAACTTAGCCACTTGCTTCTTTTGCATGGATAGGTCAGCCATGCAGTCCATGGATGTGGGTGCAACATTTCACTCACTCTGAGGGAAAATCACAAAGAAGACAAACTTCCTAGTCTGAGAAATAACCTTCATGCATTGCTTGGTAGAGATCAAGGAAATAGCACTAGGTGGGACTACCTTGGGTATCCTATACAATTTCTTGTTCAAAGTAATAATAACATTATGAGGCCTAGACTCATATACAACATGACATTTCCATAAATAAAGTTGGCCCTGTTAGCACTGAAAGTCACACTTTGACTATTAAAGTTTAAGCTTAGTACCCATCAGTAGGTTTGTAAGGTAAGTTTTAAGATAAAGTGTCAAATGGATAAAACTCAGCCTAGCAATGTAAATCACAGAAAATTCTAGATAAAATGTATCAACAAAAGAGGTATTGTCTAAATTGGATCAGGGTTTTAAAGAGTTATGTGGATAGAAGGAAGAATTTAGTGAGAAATATGAAGTAAGTATACTATTAGCATCAAGAATTACTAGAAAACCAATGAAGGAAAATCTTTAGACACAAGAACTTCTTTAATTAAAGCTTAAACATTGAGAACAGTTATAGCAACATCACAACCAAACCTCCATTGAAATACAGCTATAAAATATCAATTGAAACATTCAATGATAGTAAATTTAGAGTAAGAGAGAATCAATATGGTAGGAAAGAATTTGACTTCTATTAGACAAAAATTCTCAAGTCTGATACACAAAAATCCAGGGTTGGCTCTGTTACATAAATACATTAAAAAAAATAGTTGCATCTCAACCATTCGAACCCCCTCAATGATTTCCAATGTCTCTCTTATATCCTAGGATTTCAATGAAAACTTTACAATTCGAATTCCCCCTCTTTCATAGGATTCTAGGCCTTGGAGATAGGTGGCAACAGTCAAAGAGACAAGAATCTAACAAACTATTAATTTTCAGGAAGTTGTTGGAAGTCATTAATGAATTGTTTCCAACTCACTGCATGAGGTCTTTAATGGAGCTAAAACTTAGGTACAGGTGTCCCTTAGCATGTAATTGATCTCTAAGAATTCATTTGAACCCTCCTTGATAGGTGGAAAACTCCAAACAAGGTGAATATCCAACAACTATGAAAAACAGAGAGTTTTCAGTGCCAGTTTGCAGTGCTCTGGTGTTTTAATTGTATCTCTCAAATTCCAAACTAGGTCAGGATAAAATTTGGTCAACAAGACAATAAGGATATCATTCTCCTCCAAAAACTATTTTAGATAAACCCACATCACCGTTTTATAGTTATGATCAAATATTTAGAAGCAGTTGCTACAGGAAATGAGTTCATAATGCTTATGTTTGTGAGTTTGCAGTACCTGTTTACAATTAAAACCAAAGCATCAATGTTCTTCTTTCCAGCCTTAGCATTTAAAAATGGAGTTCAATTCTTAATCAGTGAGGCATGTTCAGTTGAGGTCACAATAGTCACTTAAATTTCCACAAAAAATATCCGTTCTAATGAATCACTTTGTCTTTGCGCTGCAAATTGGTTGTGTACTCTGTTTTGTTCGTTTTTGGATGCTTGAATGCCTTTTTGGATGCTTGAAATCTTGGAAATGTTATGGAAGCAAGACTAAGGTTTCTTCAAATCGCCATTGTCTTGTTTTCATCCCATGAACTCATTAATACTTGGTGATCACATAATGGTGTAGGAGACCTTTATAGGTGATGATATCATCATTATATGATCATAGTTATAGAAAACATGCATTACCCTCTAAAATAAAATTCTTCAAATACCACCTGCAGATCTCTGATAGATAATCATTGTGTTGATGAAGGAAAATATCACCTTATCACTCTGACAGGTGCCCAACAAAGTTGCAAAAATAAACTTCAAGGAATTCTATTTTCCACCTCTTGCATGCTTGATTTCTTTTGGAGTGTTCAAAGAAAATGAATCTTTGTTGATATAACCTTGGAATGCAGGCTTAATATTCATTCCTTTGTATACATAAAAGGATTAATAGTCACCCCAATGCATCACAAAAAACATCTTGATTCATATAAAACCCAGCACTGGGATTTGTCAAGACTTATCCCATGTATTATGCCATTGTTATGTTTGTAACTATCAACAAGAAAACATATAGTATTTTTAAGATATTGACTGATAAACACAATGGATATAACATATCTTGTCATAAATTTCTAGCCTATGTTCCTTGTGGAGAATTCCAAAGGAAGTGAGAATTTACAGCTCTATCCCAACTGGAAAACAAATAATTGAGCTTTGCATTTCATCCCATGCTGCTCAAATCCTTTTTTGTAAGTATGAATTGTGATTTCTAAAGGAAATGGGAAATTATTATGATTTTAAAACATAATAACTGCTATAATTAGGTTTTGGAAATCAAAACAAATGCAAATCCATTTGAATAAATGAGGTCTTAGGAGGATAAAAAGTCTTAATAAATTGTGTTTCTTGGGAAGACTATGATAGGAAATCCGACATTTGTAATGCATACCAAGACAAAGATCAAGGGATTTTTGGTAAAAAATGGCAGTAAGCGCTCATTAAGAATGATGAAATAATTTGGAGGACATGGGAACGACAAAATATTCAAATATTTTTTTCAAATTTGGTGCAAATTGGTGAAGGAGCTAAAATTTTAATGGTGCGCATTTGAGTGCTAACAAGCCCAAAAGAACATCACAAAATTCAAGCGGAGAAACATCTTACAATACCTTATCTTTGAATGGCTTGATTTCGTATGATAGGTGACACTATTGGCTAACGGGACAATAGCTTCCTTGACAGAGTCATCCGATGTTGTAGGGTTGTGGGTGTGACGTTGTCAGTAGGGTTGGTCGCCTGAAAACCTATATTGATATGAGATTCTTCTGGCTACCACTATCAACAATGAAGTGCAACAGAGTGCCTTTTACCCACATCTATGAATGAAAGAGGTGCTCACCTTCCTCTATCTCATCAGGTTAACTGGAATGGATCTTGGTGGTAGAAATGATGGCACTAGGTTCCACATCAATGATCTGTCTCCCCTTTTCTGGTTCTGACTCAGAGTTGTAACCTGCATCTGATTCATAGGCTTTGACCTNTCCCAACATGAACCTTCAATAGAAATTGGCAAGGCCTATGAAGATTCAAAGATCACTAAGCGTGGTTGGGGATATCCAGTCACGGATGACTTGGATCTTGGCTAGATCAACATGCACACCATGCGCAAAAAAATTTTATCCTAGGAAATATACATTATCCATGTCGAAGGATAATTTTTCCAAGTTGGCATATATCTTGTGTTGCCGCAGAGTGTGTTGAACCTATTGAATATGTAGTAAGTGTTCTGCCCAAGTCTTATTGTAGACAAGGATGTCATCCAGATACACCACCACAAAATAATTAGTGATAGGATGCAAGATATCATCCATCATCCTCATGAAAGTTGTTTGGGCATTTGTCAAACCAAAGGGCATGACCAGTCATTCAAAAAGACCTTCTTTTGACTTGAAATCAGTTTTCCATACATTTATAAGTTCTATTGGGACCTGATGGTAGACATACTTCATATCAATCTTACTAAAGTGTTTGGTCAACTTGATTTTATCAAGGAGATTGTCGATTCATGGAATTGGGTACCAGTTCCTGACTGTGATTTTATTTAGGACTTGGTAATCAATGCAGAGTCTCCAAGTCTTGTCTTTCTTCTACACTACACGATTGGGCCTCCACAAGGTGATGAGTTGGTTCGGATGTGCCCCTTGTGGAGAATTTATTGGATCGTATGCTTGATCTCCTCATTTTCTAGAAAATATTAATGATAGAATGGCCCATTGGGTAGTGGTGTGCCCGGGGTCAAATCGATAGGATGCTTGACTTGACAGTGCAGAGGTACCCCATTAGGTGATGAGAATATGTATTTGTATTCTTCCACAAACTTAGCCACTTGCTTCTTTTGCATGGATAGGTCAGCCATGCAGTCCATGGATGTGGGTGCAACATTTCACTCACTCTGAGGGAAAATCACAAAGAAGACAAACTTCCTAGTCTGAGAAATAACCTTCATGCATTGCTTGGTAGAGATCAAGGAAATAGCACTAGGTGGGACTACCTTGGGTATCCTATACAATTTCTTGTTCAAAGTAATAATAACATTATGAGGCCTAGACTCATATACAACATGACATTTCCATAAATAAAGTTGGCCCTGTTAGCACTGAAAGTCACACTTTGACTATTAAAGTTTAAGCTTAGTACCCATCAGTAGGTTTGTAAGGTAAGTTTTAAGATAAAGTGTCAAATGGATAAAACTCAGCCTAGCAATGTAAATCACAGAAAATTCTAGATAAAATGTATCAACAAAAGAGGTATTGTCTAAATTGGATCAGGGTTTTAAAGAGTTATGTGGATAGAAGGAAGAATTTAGTGAGAAATATGAAGTAAGTATACTATTAGCATCAAGAATTACTAGAAAACCAATGAAGGAAAATCTTTAGACACAAGAACTTCTTTAATTAAAGCTTAAACATTGAGAACAGTTATAGCAACATCACAACCAAACCTCCATTGAAATACAGCTATAAAATATCAATTGAAACATTCAATGATAGTAAATTTAGAGTAAGAGAGAATCAATATGGTAGGAAAGAATTTGACTTCTATTAGACAAAAATTCTCAAGTCTGATACACAAAAATCCAGGGTTGGCTCTGTTACATAAATACATTAAAAAAAATAGTTGCATCTCAACCATTCGAACCCCCTCAATGATTTCCAATGTCTCTCTTATATCCTAGGATTTCAATGAAAACTTTACAATTCGAATTCCCCCTCTTTCATAGGATTCTAGGCCTTGGAGATAGGTGGCAACAGTCAAAGAGACAAGAATCTAACAAACTATTAATTTTCAGGAAGTTGTTGGAAGTCATTAATGAATTGTTTCCAACTCACTGCATGAGGTCTTTAATGGAGCTAAAACTTAGGTACAGGTGTCCCTTAGCATGTAATTGATCTCTAAGAATTCATTTGAACCCTCCTTGATAGGTGGAAAACTCCAAACAAGGTGAATATCCAACAACTATGAAAAACAGAGAGTTTTCAGTGCCAGTTTGCAGTGCTCTGGTGTTTTAATTGTATCTCTCAAATTCCAAACTAGGTCAGGATAAAATTTGGTCAACAAGACAATAAGGATATCATTCTCCTCCAAAAACTATTTTAGATAAACCCACATCACCGTTTTATAGTTATGATCAAATATTTAGAAGCAGTTGCTACAGGAAATGAGTTCATAATGCTTATGTTTGTGAGTTTGCAGTACCTGTTTACAATTAAAACCAAAGCATCAATGTTCTTCTTTCCAGCCTTAGCATTTAAAAATGGAGTTCAATTCTTAATCAGTGAGGCATGTTCAGTTGAGGTCACAATAGTCACTTAAATTTCCACAAAAAATATCCGTTCTAATGAATCACTTTGTCTTTGCGCTGCAAATTGGTTGTGTACTCTGTTTTGTTCGTTTTTGGATGCTTGAATGCCTTTTTGGATGCTTGAAATCTTGGAAATGTTATGGAAGCAAGACTAAGGTTTCTTCAAATCGCCATTGTCTTGTTTTCATCCCATGAACTCATTAATACTTGGTGATCACATAATGGTGTAGGAGACCTTTATAGGTGATGATATCATCATTATATGATCATAGTTATAGAAAACATGCATTACCCTCTAAAATAAAATTCTTCAAATACCACCTGCAGATCTCTGATAGATAATCATTGTGTTGATGAAGGAAAATATCACCTTATCACTCTGACAGGTGCCCAACAAAGTTGCAAAAATAAACTTCAAGGAATTCTATTTTCCACCTCTTGCATGCTTGATTTCTTTTGGAGTGTTCAAAGAAAATGAATCTTTGTTGATATAACCTTGGAATGCAGGCTTAATATTCATTCCTTTGTATACATAAAAGGATTAATAGTCACCCCAATGCATCACAAAAAACATCTTGATTCATATAAAACCCAGCACTGGGATTTGTCAAGACTTATCCCATGTATTATGCCATTGTTATGTTTGTAACTATCAACAAGAAAACATATAGTATTTTTAAGATATTGACTGATAAACACAATGGATATAACATATCTTGTCATAAATTTCTAGCCTATGTTCCTTGTGGAGAATTCCAAAGGAAGTGAGAATTTACAGCTCTATCCCAACTGGAAAACAAATAATTGAGCTTTGCATTTCATCCCATGCTGCTCAAATCCTTTTTTGTAAGTATGAATTGTGATTTCTAAAGGAAATGGGAAATTATTATGATTTTAAAACATAATAACTGCTATAATTAGGTTTTGGAAATCAAAACAAATGCAAATCCATTTGAATAAATGAGGTCTTAGGAGGATAAAAAGTCTTAATAAATTGTGTTTCTTGGGAAGACTATGATAGGAAATCCGACATTTGTAATGCATACCAAGACAAAGATCAAGGGATTTTTGGTAAAAAATGGCAGTAAGCGCTCATTAAGAATGATGAAATAATTTGGAGGACATGGGAACGACAAAATATTCAAATATTTTTTTCAAATTTGGTGCAAATTGGTGAAGGAGCTAAAATTTTAATGGTGCGCATTTGAGTGCTAACAAGCCCAAAAGAACATCACAAAATTCAAGCGGAGAAACATCTTACAATACCTTATCTTTGAATGGCTTGATTTCGTATGATAGGTGACACTATTGGCTAACGGGACAATAGCTTCCTTGACAGAGTCATCCGATGTTGTAGGGTTGTGGGTGTGACGTTGTCAGTAGGGTTGGTCGCCTGAAAACCTATATTGATATGAGATTCTTCTGGCTACCACTATCAACAATGAAGTGCAACAGAGTGCCTTTTACCCACATCTATGAATGAAAGAGGTGCTCACCTTCCTCTATCTCATCAGGTTAACTGGAATGGATCTTGGTGGTAGAAATGATGGCACTAGGTTCCACATCAATGATCTGTCTCCCCTTTTCTGGTTCTGACTCAGAGTTGTAACCTGCATCTGATTCATAGGCTTTGACCT
>JZKD02S1119413.1:0-12972 GCA_000966675.3 Picea glauca | reverse complement strand
CCTGTGGTCACGTGTCTTTAGGTTCTCAGAACCTTGAACCCCGATGCAAGTCAACGCTGACCTTTCACGTCCCTATCAGAGTTTCTCCATCGGGATTCCTGCACTTGCGATGTTTCAAACACTTCGCTTTACCAAACCCCGAACCCCGATATGCCGAAACACTTCTCTTTCTTCTTTAGCCCCTCCTAGCTAGACTTCCGGTCCACATGACTGCTAATCCATAATACCACAGTCTTACCTCCTGTCGGAGTTTCAGACTTTGCAGGATTGAAATGTATGGACCCTTCGTCCTCAGGATCCCCGATCCTCCGAACCCCGATATGTCGTTGCGCTAACACACACGCGGGTCAACTCTTTAACAATTGTACCCCATCATTATTTCAGATATCGCGGGATCGCGAATCCAAGTGCAAAGTTTCCTTCTGAGCTTCACTTCCCGAAACCCCGATGAAATCTGCCACCTGTCCTCCTCGCCGATTCCTGTGGTCCCCACTCTTTTAGCCTGTTGGGAAATCACGTTTCGGGGTTTCATGATTCCTGCTGCTATGATTCCAAAGAATCATGAAACACCGATTCCCGACGCACGTAAGGGTTGACTCTTCCATGTCACTATCCCCTCGTCGGCTTTTCGGACATTGCGAGATCGCGATTCCTAATGCAATGTTTTCTTTGTCCCCGAGATTTCCGAAATGCTGAACCCCGACTCCTATTGGATCTTTTGACGCATATCCGCCCTGAGATCCACGGCTAGGACTTACTCTCAGGGTTTCGAGACTCAAAAGGTCTTGAGTCCCTTGACTTCTGAAACCCCGATGCCTCAATATCTCGATGCCTCTCCAGGACTTTCCTCTGCTCACTAGGACTTAACCCCAGTGCAACTTCTGCTTGATCGAATGGATGACGAGCAACCCAACAATGATTCTATGGCTCACGACCCTCCGAGCTTAACCTCCCGATGTGGCCGTAACCTTCTTGTTACTCTAGTGGATCTGACGGCTAGCGGATTTTTCACGAATCCCCTCCATGAGATCCTGACTGTTAATTTCTTCCTCCTTGAGGATTTCTTTAAAATAACCAAGTGTTCCTCTGCGCTCACTTGTCCTCCTACGCGCAACCCTGCAACACTGGTTTTACATGCTCCACGGCACGAACTCCCTGTACAATCCTTCCATAGGTTCTGAAGGTTTTATCGCTCTTGAGCTTTCTCCAACTTCTCAGTCTCTTAGAAAAATATAACCCTTTGCACGCCTTCCTTGCGGCAACATGCAAACACTTCAAGTGTTTGGGTTTCTTTGACCCTGCGCACACCTGCAGCAGCAGTCCCTCAAAGCTTCTGCTCAGATTCACAACTAAGACTCTCTCTTAGCCTACACACTCCTTGCACGGCTCCAGTAACCCAAACTCACTTCTGGGTGAACGAGAACAAGAGTTAAACTACCTGAGCCTCCGTCAACACACACCTTGCGGACGTTTTCGACTGCACTCCTTTCAGGAATCCTCACTCAGATAGAGAAACAATTGAAACTCATTTCTTCTTCCCCTCAGATTTCAAACTCAAACATGAAATCACATACACAACAATAAAGCAAATGCATAACAGGAAAACAAACACTCATGAGCACATCATTTAACATCAACACACAGAGAACAGACACAAAACCATGGATTTGAATAAACTTCTTCTATTAATTCAAGATCTATACATGGATGTTATTCTACAGCTCTCTTCTATTCTCCTGTTCTCTTCCTGCTTCAATAATGATGCTTTTTTTTACAATGTACAATGAGGGTGAGACGTTCCCAAGGGGAACATACAATAAATTGAAAATGAAGAAAATCGGGCCATGTAAGGTCTTGAAGAAATTGGGGGAAAATGCTTATGAGATCGAGTTACCGGATGGGATCAGAATATCTCTGATATTTAACGTCTCAGATTTATATCCATATAAAGATGAGGAAGCAAGAACAAGTGGTAAGCAGCCAGAGGTTCAGTGGAAGAAGCAGATGCCAATTGTAGAGAAGACACAGATCGAACAGATACTGGATAAATGAGTGGGTAAGAAGACTAGGAGGAAAGAAGACTATGAGTATCTGGTCAAATGGAAGGGCCATCCAGTGGAAGATGCCATCTGGGAGAACAAAGCAGAGATACAGAAGCATGGATATACTATGCAAGAGCTCATGGACAAGAGCGCGTGAAATTTTTCAAGAGAGGGAGTATGATGCAGGAGCATCGCAAATATCAAGTGAGAATGGAACAAGTGCAATGTATTTTTGAGCACATGATAAATTGCTTGAAAATATTTTTGAAGTTGATGCGCCAAATATTTAATGCAGCCATTTATGAAGGAGTGCCTTTGTGTATTGTATTGGACCTTGAGCGATTCGCTCTCGTCCTTAGTATATAGGAGGAATTTAATCTAGTTAATGCAGGTAGATAGACTTGAATTCATAAATTAGACAGTTTTAGAAAGGAGGAGGGAAAATGAATATTCTCTTTCCTTAAATGTGCCAAAACTAATTCACCAACCTCAAACTGAAGTTGTCTCTTCCACTGGCCGACTCTGCGCTTATATTCGTGACTTGAATCTAGCAGTCGCTGCTTCACCTGGCCGTGAAGTTCTTTCATCGCCTCTGCGAACTCTTCAGCACTTGCATTCCTAGTCACAGTCTGTTCCAAAACCCTTGATTCAGAAACCCCTCTCGGCTGCATGCCATACACAATCTGAAATGGACTTTGGCATGTGGTTCTGTTCATTGAGTCATTATATGCGAACTCTGCCTGTGGCAATATACTATCCCAATGGCTGTGGTGATCTATCACCAAGCTTCTCAGCAAGTCTCCCAGACTTCTGTTCACCACTTCAGTTTTCCCATCCGTCTGAGGATGATAGGCAGAAATAAACATCAAGTTAGTCCCCATCTTCTTCCAAAGTGTCCTCCAGAAATGTCCCACGAACTTTGTATCTATGTCCGAAACTATACTTCTGGGTAAGTCGTGAAGTCGAACGACCTCTTTGAAAAACATATTTGCGAAGTGAGTCGCATCACTGGTTTTCTGGAATGGGATAAAATGTGCCATCTTGGAAAACCTATCCACTACCACAAAGACTGAATCAAATCCTCTTTGCGTCCTTGGCAATCCCAATACGAAATCCATGCTGATTTCATCCCACGGCCTCTCGGGTATGGGTAATGGTTGATAGAATCCTGCATTCTTATTTCTTCCCTTTGAATGCTGGAAAATTCTGCATCTGTTTACAAACCGCTTGAACTTTGACCGCATCCCTGTCCAAAAGTATGACTCGCTCAGCTTCGCGAATGTCTCATCATGACCGAAGTGTCCGGCCAATCCTCCGCTGTGTTTTTCCTTCAGCAGATTCTCCCTCATGGAGAAATTTGGAATACACAACTGATTGCCCTTGAACAAAAATCCTTCCTGGATCACGTACTCTATCCACTGGCTTCTGTCTCTGAGAACTGGGTTCTCAGTGGCTCCGTATGCTTCTCTAAAATCCTGATCATCTGCATACATGTCCCTGAGATCATCAAAGCCTAACATCCTGACTTTGAACTCCTGCATCAACAAACATTTCATGCTCAAAGCATCAACCACTTTGTTAGAAGTACCCGAAATATGCTTAATTACAAAAGTGAAATTTTGCATGTATTCGACCCACTTAACATGCCTCTGATTCAACTTCTCCTATTGAGTCACAAATTGTAATGCATGGTTATCACTATATAAAACAAATTCCTTTGGAATCAAATAGTGCCTCCATTTTTTCAATGCCTGTATGATGGCATAGAATTCCTTATCATACGTGGAGTACTTTTCTTTTACCTCATTCAACTTCTTGTTGAAATATGCAATCGGTCTATCCTCCTGACACAAGATCGCTCCTATGGCAAATCCGCTTGCATCACATTTTACCTGAAACATCTTTTGGAAATCCGGAAACACCATAATGGGTTGTTCCGTAATCTTTCGTTTCAACAAATTGAAACTCTTCTCAGCCTCTTTAGTCTAGTGAAAAGATTTATGTCTTTTCTTGACTGTATCCATCATCGTTGTGCTAATTCCACTGAAATTTCTGATGAAATTCTGGTAGAAACTAGCCAGTCCATGAAAACTCCTCACCTCAAAAATATTTCTTGGTGATGGCCAATTTTTAATTACCTCCACCTTATCTGGATCCATCTTCAATTCATTCGCATATATAATAAACCCCAAGTAAATGAGTTCTTTCTTCATAAATGAATATTTCCTCATGTTTATCAACAACTTCTCCTGCTGTAGCTTCTTCATTACCGTAGCTAAATGCTTCAAATGTTCTGCCTTTGTTTTGCTGAAAATTAATATGTCATCCAGATACACAATGACAAACTTCCCGATGAATTCCCTCAGGACTTCATTCATTAACCTCATAAAGGTACTCGACACATTTTTCAATCCAAACGAAATGACAAGCCATTCATACAAACCTTTGTTTGTCTTGAATGTTGTTTTCCACTCATCACCTTCTCTCATGCGAATTTGGTGATATCCACTCTTCAAATCAATCTTTGAAAAAAAATTTGCTCCACTTAAGAAATCCATCAAATCATCCATTCTTGTCAATGGGAATCTATACCTGATAGTTATCTTGTTGATGGCCCTTGAGTTGGTACACATTCTCCAACCTCCATCTTTTTTTGGATTGAGTACTGTTGGAACGAAACACGGGCTCAAACTTTCCCTGACCAAACCTTTGTCCAACAACTCCTGGACTTGTCTTTTAACTTCTTCATTTTCTTGTGGCGTCAACCTGTACGCGGCTTTATTCAGCAAACTATCTCCTGGTATGAGGTCTATATGATGACTCACACTCCTCATCGGTGGCAACGAACGAGGTAATTCATCCACCACGATGTCAATGAACTCTTCCAGTAGTTCCTGAATTTCTCCTGGCAAATCGTCTACTCTCGTGCTAGTCAAAACGATCCTTGGTTTCTTGACCATAAAAAATTGTGGATCTTCTTTCTTATTCACCTCCATAAGAAGCTCCTTCCCACTCATGAGGAGTACAATATTTCTCCCTTCTGGTTTTACCTCCTTATATTTTATTGGAAGCAACATGTGTGTTCTCCCATTCTTCTCTAGAGTATACATATTCATATTCCCATCATGAATTACGTTCCTGTCATATTGCCATGGTCTTCCCAACAATAAATGACAGACATCCATAGGAATAACATCACAGAGTATTTTATCATTATACCCTCCTATTTTGAATTCAACTAAACATTGTTTAGTGATATTTACTTGATGTCCCTTCTGTAGCCATGAAACTTTGTATGGACTCGGGTGATCAGTCATCTCCAGCTCCAGCTTCTCTACCATATCGGTTGAAACGAGATTATCTGTGCTACCACTATCCATGATAACCTTGCATACCCTGTCCTTGGTTTTGCAAGCAGTTCTGAAAAGTCTGTTTCTTTGAGCTGAGTCCTCCACCTCCTTCTCAGGTGTTAAGAGAACCTTACACATCATCAATGACCTTCCACCTTCTGCATCTTCTGCTTCAACATCTCGCCTCTGTGCCTCGGCGATGTGAGATTCTCCTCCATCCTTCTTTTTATCTGGACAGTCGAATGACTTGTGCCCATTTTTTCCACATGTGAAGCATGTGATTACTCCACCTCTTCCTCTTCCTCTACCTCTAGTACGAGGAAACATGTCATTATCAACATATCCTCCGCTCTGCCCTATATGCTACCCTCTCTGTTCAACATGCTAGCCTCACTGTGAACTTCCACCTCTCTCGGTTCTAGTCTAAGGATTTTTCCAGTCATCCTTGGGCTTCTGGTATTTATCTTGGGCAACCAATTTTCCTTTGGGCTGACTCCTGCCTCGACCTCGCTGACCTTGCTTACGGCTCAACTTCTCTTCAGATTTCAAAGCCATTTCATAGGCATCCTCCACCGTTTTGATGGTTTCAATACTCATCTCATCTTGGATATCGTATCTCAGGCCATTCATATACCTGGAAACTTTCTCATCATCGCTCTCTCGATGACCTGCCCTGATGTTCAGTCGATAGAATTCCTCCGTGTATTCTTTTACTGTCATCAACTTATGTCTCAGGTTTTTCATCCTCCTGAATAGATTAATTTGATAGTCCCTGGGGATGAATTTCACCTTCATTTTCGCGATCATCCTATCCTAGCTTTTGATCTTTTTCTTGCCCTTCCAGCGTCTGTCAGCTTGTAGTTCATCCCACCATAATGTTGTGTGTCCCTTCAATCTCGTGATAGCATGCCTGAATTTCTTATCCTCTTCGACATCTTCATAATCAAAGTATGTATCCAGAGCTCTAATCCAATCTAGAAGCTCTTCCGCATCCAGATTCCCCTCATAAACTGGAATGTCCATCTTTGTTTTTGCACCGACCTGTGCAATAGCTTTGATTAGACATTCATTGGATGCATCCTTGGCTGCAACTTCTTCCCCATGTTCAGCTTCAACTTCGCCCTCTGAATCGCTAAGATGCCCCGCACTGGTTGTGCATCTTTGCGCTGTCTCCATATCTTCGAGCCTAGCTCATAGATCACGTATCTCTCTTTCCATTTCTAGATTCTGCGCTTGCCTATCCCTTCTCCTCGGGTTTTCTGTTTCCTCTGGATTGGGTGACTGTCTATCCCATCTCCTTGGTGGCATGGTGAATTTCCTTCTTCTCTGCTATAGAAAGAAAAGAAATTTTCTTGCTCTGATACCACTTGACGCAGTTGCACCCTCAGGCATGTCTTCTCACAGGACCTTCTCCTTCCTTGGCCCAAAGAACTGAAAATCTCTTCTAATTCCCTATCGGGAATTTTCCACACCCATAGAATCTCCACGAGATCTCCCTATTCCAATCGGGAAATCGGACTTCGCAGTTCACGAGGCCTGTGGTCGCGTGTCTTTATGTTCTCAGAACCCCGAACCCCGATGCAAGTCAACTTTGACCTTTCACGTCCCTATAAGAGTTTCTCCTGTCGGGATTCCAACACTCGTGATGTTTCAAACACTTTGCTTTACCAAACCCTGAACCCCGATATACCGAAAAGCTTCTCTTTCTTATTTAGCCCCTCCTGGCTAGACTTCCAGTCCACATGACCACTAATCCATAAGACCACAGTCTTACCTCCTGTCGGAGTTTTGGGCTTTGCAGGATTGAAATGTATCGACCCTTCATCCTCAGGATCCTCGATCCTCCGAACCCTGATATGTCATTGCGCTGACACACACGCGGGTCAACTCTTTAACAACTGTACCCCATCGTTATTTCGGATATCACGGGATCGTGAATCCAAATGCAAAGTTTCCTTTTGAGCTTCACTTCCTGAAACCCCGATGAAATCTGCCACCTGTCCTCCTCGTCGAATCCTGTGGCCCCCACTCTTTTATCCTATCGGGAAATCGCGTTTTGGGGTTTCATGATTCCTTCTGCTATGATTCCCAAGAATCACGAAACACTGATTCCCGATGCGTGTAAGGGTTGACTCTTCCACGTCACTATCCCCTCGTCGGATTTTCGGACATCACGAGATCACGATTCCTGATGCAATGTTTTCTTTGTCCCCAGTATTCCCGAAATACTAAACCCTGACTCCTCTCGGATCTTCTGACGCATGTCCTCCCTGAGATCCACGGCTAGGGCTTCCTCTCGGGGTTTCGAGACTCAAAAGGTCTTGAGTCCCTTGACTTCTGAAACCCCGATGCCTCAATATCCAGATGCCTCTCCAAGACTTTCCTCTGCTCACTAGGACTTAACCCCAGTGCAACTTCTGCTTGATCGAATGGCTGACGGGCAACCCAACAGTGATCCTACGGCTCACGACCCTCCGAGCTTAACCTCCCGATGTGGCCATAACCTCCTTGTTACTCTGGTGGATCTGACGGCTGGCAGATTTTTCATGAATCCCCTCCACGAGATCCTGACCATCAATTTCTTCCTCCTTGAGGATTTCTTAAAAATAACCAAGTGTTCCTCTGTGCTCACTCGTCTTCCTGCGTGCAACCCTGCAACACTGGTTTTACATGCTCCACAGAACAAACTCCTTGTACAATCCTTCCATAGGTTCTGAAGGTTTTATCCCTCTTGAGCTTTCTCCATTTTCTCAGTCTCTTAGAAAAAGAGAACCCTTTGCATGCCTTCCTTGCACCAACCTGCAAACACTTCAAGTGTTTGGATTTCTTCGACCTTACGCACTTCTGCAGCAACAATCCTTCAAAGCTTCTACTCAGATTCACAACTGAGACTCTCTCTTAGCTTGCACACTCCTTGCACGACTCCAGTAACCCAAACTCACTTCTGGGTGAACGAGAACAAGAGTTAAACTACCTGAGCCTCTGTCAACGCACACCTTGCAGACATTTTCGACTGCACTCCTTGCAGGAATCCTCACTCAGATAGAGAAACAATTGAAACTCATTTCTTCTTCCCCTCATATTTCAAACTCAAACATGAAATCACATACACAACAATAAAGCAAATGCATAACAGGAAAACAAACACTCATGAGCACATCATTTAACATCAACACACAGAGAACATACACAAAACCATGGATTTGAATCAACTTCTTCTATTAATTCAAGATCTACACATGGATGTTCTTCTACAACTCTCTGCTATTCTCCTGTGCTCTTCCTGCTTCAATAATCATGCTTTTTTTTTACAATGTACAATGAGGGTGTCTATATTCGTTTTCCCTTCTTCTTTCTAAAACTGTCTAATCTATGAATTCAAGTCTATCTACGTACATTAACTAGATTAAATGCCTCCTATATACTAAGGATGAGAGTGAATCTCTCAAGGTCCAATACAATATACAAAGGCGCTCCTTCATAAATGGCTGCATTAAAGATTTGGCGCATCAACTTCAAAAAGATTTTCAAGCAATTTATCATGTGCTCAAAAATACATTGCGCTTGCTCCACGCTCGCTTGATATTTGCGATGCTCCTGCATCATATACTAATATGCAAAACGTGGATATTAAGAAAATATTACAATACATGTTGGATTCATGTATTATTCAACCAAACATGAGTTCATTTTCAACTCCAATAATGATGGTGAGAAGAAAATACAATTCTTGGAGGATGTGTCATGATTATAGAGATCTAAACAAAATCAACATAAAGGATAAATTCCCTATTCCAAATATTGATGAGCTATTAGATGAGCTTCATGGAGTGGCTTATTTTGCAAAGCTAGATCTTAAATCGAGATACCACCAGATCAGATTAAGAAAAGACAACATTCCCAAAACAATTTTTATAACTCATGATGGGTACTATGAGTTCTTGCTCATGCCTTTTGGGTTGATTGATGCTCATTTGAATTTTCAAATCCTTATGAAAAAAATCTTTCAACCCCATATTCAAAAGTTTGTGTTGTTTTTTGTGATGATATACTTATCTATAGAAAATCATGGGAAGAGCAAATTAAACATGTGGATCAAGTCCTGCAAATTTTTTAGAACAATCAATTGTATGTAAAAATATCCAAATGTTCTCTTGGGAAACAAGAAGTAGAATGTTTTGGTCATATTGTTTCAAGGGAAGGGGTTAAAGTGGACCCTCGAAGATCCAAGCTATAACAAGATGGCCTACTCCTAATAAAATCAAGAGTCTTAGAGGATTTTTGTGTCTTATAGGATACTATCAAAATTGTTTTAAGAATTATGCATGCATTGCAAGCCCACTCACATATATCTTGAAGAAAATTTCATTTGTATGGAATGAACATGCTACCTTGGCATTCTCACTCTTAATAAATGTTACATATTCTACACCAGTATTCACAACACCTGATTTTGGAAAAACATTCATAGTTTAATGTGATGCATATGAAAAAGGAATTGGAGGATTATTGACACAAGGGAGACCATCCAATTTTGAAAGTAAACAATTAAAGGGAAAATACTTGGTGAAATCTACATATGAAAAAGAAATGGCAACAATTTTACATGCAATAAAAAAATGGAGACAATATCTCATTGGGAGGCATTTTAAAATCAAGATAGACCATGATAGCCTAAAGTAATTTTTGGAGAAAATATTGTCATAATAAGAGAAACAAAAATGGGTATAAAAAATGAAGGGTTTTGACTTTGAAATAATCTACAAAAAGGGGAAGGACAATGTTGTTGCATATGCCCTTTATAGAATAGAAGTAGCCTCAAGTTTATATTCCATTACATCTTCCATTCTATTGTGGTTAGAAGAAGCCTGCCATGAATGGAAAAATGACAATAACTAGAGACATAAAATGCAATGTATTAAGGAAGATATGAACTCTATGGAACATTGGGAATGGAAGAGAGATATTCTATGGTACAAGGGTAGAATATTTTTATGCCCTCATTCAATGTTGAAGCAATATATATTAAGGGAGTCTCATGAATCTCCAATGGTAGGACATTCAGGGTTCCTTAAAACATATCAAAGGATCAAAAAATATTTTTTGGGGGAAGGAATGAGAAAATACATTCAAAAATTTGTAAGAAAATGTTAGGTTTGCCAAAGAAATACAGGAGAAATTGTAAAAATTCCAGGTTTACTTCAACTTTTACACATACCTAATCAAATATGGTAAGATATATCAATGGATTTCATCATAGGTTTACTGAAATCAGAAGGTAAGGATGCCATTTTTGTGAAATTCAAAGTACATATACAACAAGTCAAGTGGCATAAGTGTTCTTGAAGGAAATTAATAGACTTTATGGAATTCCTAAAGTAATAGTAAGTGACATAAATTCCAAATTCGCAAGAAATTTTTGGAAACAATTATGAAAGATAAGTGGAACAACACTAGCTATGAGCTCAACATATCATCTACAAACAAATCATCAAACATAAATAGTTAACAAATGTTTAGAGGTTTATTTACGTTGTTCTTATTTATACAATCAATCTCAATGGGTAAAGTGGATTCCTCTAGAAGAATGGTGGTATAATACCACCTATCACACATCTACTAAGATGTTCCCATTTGAATCCCTTTATGTATATCCAACCCCTAGAATCTCATATGTTTTGCAGGACTATTCTAAATTGGAGGAAATAGAGTCACATATGGAAAATACTAAAGAAACATTGAAAATTATTAAGGAAAACCTTCAAATTATTTAAAAAAACATGATGAATCAACAAGAAGATCAACATTGAAGTGAAAAAAATTTGAGACTACAACCTTATAAGCAATCTACTCTCAAATAGATGAAGAATTAGAAATTAGATCCAAAATTTTATGTACCTTACAATATTATTCACAATATTGGACAAGTTGTGTATCGGTTAGATTTTCCTTCTTCTTGAATTCATAAGGTTGTTCATGTATCTTTCCTAAAAAAATGTTTTGGGACAAACTGTGCTAGTGCAGCCAAAACTTCTAGAATTAGATGAAGAAAGGAAGTTGACCCTTGAGATGAAAAACATTATATATAAGAGTTCTATATCTATATGAAATAGAACCATTATGGAGTTCCTAATAATGTGGAAGAATATGCCTCCAGAAGAAGCTACATGGGAAAATGAGCAGTTCATGAATAAATATCCTCGATTAAAAGTTGTTGGAGTAGGAAATTTTGGGGTTCAATGCAGCAAATGAGGCAACTAGATGGACCAAAGGAAGCAACACACACAGGGAAATAAGGGAAATCAACCCGAAAAAGGGAAAAGGAGGTAGCGCTCCAGGAAAGAAGGAAGATCATTGCATAGTCAAAGAAAGGAAGGGTTGGATCGAAGACTAACCACGTGGAAGTAAGTTAGAAAGTGGGAAAGTGGAGTCCACTTAGAATTAGGGTTTTGAGTCATGATGTAAGGGTTTTTACCCACCTTTTTGTATAAATAGAATATGTAGGAGGTATCTAGAGGTGTATAATTGTGTCTAGTGTCATATCTTATCTAAGAGTTCATGAGCGAAGTACTTTGAGCATCGTTTTGAGTCCGAGTCGAAGTATTTGTGTTGTTGAGAGTTGTGGAGTTCATATGGAGTCAATGTTTATATGTAGTTGAGGGTCAGGTCGCAAGTTGTGGAGCTTGGTGCGACGTTGGTCAACCTCACCAGTACTAAAACTATGATGTGATGCACGCAATGCATGACTTTTTGATGAAGAATAAATAAGAAGATATTTTTGGACGTATCCCCAGGGGGTGAACCATGGTAAAATGGTGTATGTATGTGTATTGTGTTGATTTTATGCTTAATGATGAATGAATGGTTAAATGAATGCATCTGTTAGATTTTCTTTACAACAAACACTAATGAATGTTATTGAATGGATAAAATAGTAGATATGATGAATATTATGGTAGAATGCATGTTAAAGTGGAAGTAGAAGTAAAAGAAACATCCCCAATCCCTTCCATGACTACAGACATATGTGTCCTAAATTCACCCATAAGCCATCTCGGGTGAGACTGCATTGTGCACTATGTGCACGATGTAGTCTTTTGGTTTACCAGAAGGGCTGGTGGTGAGTAGGGTTTTTTTGGAGAACTAAGCTAGAACTCGGGTCAACCCATACATCCAAAAAATGGTTTCTTTTCCAGCTGGAACTCAGAAGAACATCCTGGAGGGGATCTGGTGAAGAAAATGTAGTGGTAAAAAGGGATGTCAGGCCATGGAATCCTATGAAGCAAGAGATTGAAATATGGTTGGAGACAAAACAACTCGAGTTCATGCAGAAAGATAACAAAAGTTCCATATATACACTGCACCAGTATCTACATAGGTATGTGTTTACTGATTTGCATGAGGCATATTTCTGTTATTTTCTAGAGTTATTATAGGAGTGGTTATTGAGTTTGAAGGATACCCATCCGAATAATCAGATTATTCCATTAGAGTGGACTACTAAGAACATTGCACGTTTGGAAAGGGTTAATACTAAATTCACATGCGTAGTGGATTTTTGGTTAGACAATATTACTACA
>JZKD02S1119402.1:0-12972 GCA_000966675.3 Picea glauca | reverse complement strand
ACCCTGGATGGTCATCCTAAAGGCTAGACTAGGGGAATGGGATGGATGAGCAGGGTTTTAAGATGTAAGAGTGATAATATGATGGGAGCGGACGATGGTTCTGCAAACCCCCCTTAGTGGCTAACTAAAACCCATGAATACCAACTTGCTAAGCTACCCCATCAAATACCCCAACAATGGTCAAGTAGATTAGTGTAAGATCCAAGCAGTTATCTGAAATGAAAGAGATATAATGCATACATAAGAAGGTTATAATGATCAAATATGACACATACCATGATACCTCGGACCAATTACCTCATGGAGCAAGAGACTTTTCTGATACAAGCTCAGGCTGGTAGTGA
The DNA here is from genome assembly GCA_000966675.3 of Picea glauca. Taxonomy (NCBI): domain Eukaryota; kingdom Viridiplantae; phylum Streptophyta; class Pinopsida; order Pinales; family Pinaceae; genus Picea; species Picea glauca. Next base: position 12,628 of record JZKD02S1119402.1, on the reverse strand, counting down.
TGGAGGCTGGTACTGCTGGCAGAACGAAGCTGGCTGAGAAGAAGATGGATGGGTCCTCCAGGACCATGCTCAAGTCAATCTGCTCTCGTACTCCATGTCTAGGACCATGTGGGCCTCGAGACATGATCTCCTAGTTATCCCTAGATATCAGGGATAATAGGTCTCTCATTAACACTTATTAAAAATGACAAACACTAATTAATTATCTTATAGATACATTTTCAAATGAAGGATATTGGGTTTTGGATTTGTTCTCTGGTTCGGGTAAGATTTATGATATAATATTTATGAAATCATACATTGAAAATGACGCAGTGCAATGCGTTTTTATTCAACAAAGAATTAATGTTATTCGAGCTCTTCCAGATGAAACTCAAGAAATTCTCTTTATGAATCAAAGGTGGAAAAAATATCACAAGAAACTCAAGTACCATTAAGAGGTATGCTTGGAAAATATCACATTGGAGAACTTGTGGATATTAATAACTCAATGGAAGAGAAACATGAGCCAAATGAGCCAATGGAAGCACATAATTATGTCCAAGAAAATGACAATGTATCTATTGAGAATGATAAATTTGGGATATATGACATTGTTGATTAGTTTTAGGATGCCCTTGAAGAGAATGTTGAATTTTACAAAATTTTAATGAGTTATAATTATAATGTTTTGACTTTCATATTTTAAAATAAGAATAAATATGCATCTATTGTTGTTTTATAATGAATATGTTTTATTATTTTCTCTTTACTTTTATTTTTATGTGATTTAATAGGATAGAGAAAATGACATTGTAAGTTTTTAGTGTAAATCTATAAAAATATCATAAAAAATCTTAATTTTTATTATTTTTTTTCCATTTTTTTTCTGTTCAATTTTGTCCATAAAAACGCTTTATGTGACACTTTATTTATAGTGGAAAGATTCCAAAATGTATAGGTTTTTTGTTATAAGTTTCTTTGAAATGTATAATTTTTTGCTAAATATTTAAAGATTGTGTTATTTAGCTATAATTATTTTCTATATATTGAAGAAAAAATAAAAAGTGTGTTAAAAATACAATTTTACACTATATTTAAAAACTATGGCACCATGAATTAAATATAATGAGATATAATTGTATGAAAAATCTTAATTTAAAAAACGTGAATCATATATAAGATTTTTATAGCATTTTTAGTATCATTAAAAATCATAAAATAAAAATGTTGGTACAAAGAAAAAAATAAAGAATTTAGAAAAAATTGAAAATAGTTGGAAACAAACATTTAAAAAAAAATAAAAAAAATTGATTTAGTAAAATTTGAAAATAGTTAAAAAAACAAACATTTTAGAAACAAAATGTGGATCCGTTATAGACAAGAAGATTTAAAATAATAAAAAACTACCTCAAAATTAAAAGGGGTGCTACCGGTAGCACCATTTTTCAAAATGTTATAAAAAATGGGACCCTTGAAAAAATGAGAACTCAGAAAAGTTCTAGTTAAGTTGTTAATATTTTTGAAAGACTTGGAACACATAATACATCATTGAAATTACCATTATCTACTGAATTGTTCCAGATCCTACAACACTAAGAAATCTATCATCACCAACAAATATTTTCTTGTTGTTACATTCATTTAGAGTAGAAAATATGTCTTTATCCTTATCCATATGATAAGATGCTCCATAATCAATAAGCCACTCATAAGAAGAAGAAGTATAAGTTGTATTGAAGGAGAAACCAGAAGAAGAAAGTGCATGTCCATGAGAAGAAGAAGAAGAAGTAGAATCAATATTGATGTTGTGCTTATTCATTGTTTCTTCTAAAGTTGCCATCTTCTTGAAATATTCAGACTCATGATGACCATCTTTATCACAAAAGTTGCAATGTCTGTCAATATTCTCATTTTTGTATTTTTCTTCTTTGTCACCATTAGGAGCTGAAGTTGTCTTAGCAGTTTTGGGACTCTTTTGTTGCTTGTTGTTGTAGTGAAGATGTTTCTTCTTGGGATTCTTGGGTTTATCTTTCTGCTCGAAAACTAAGGCTTTGTTGGAGGTATCTGCAGTGTTGATCACCCCAAGTTGTACAAGATTATCTTTCTCTTTAATAAAAGAAGAACAGAAGGACTCAAGAGTGTTTTTTTTATAAGTTGTCCCTAGAGCCTCTCTCATGGCATGAAAAGTATATAAAAACACATAATATGCACTATCTAGCTTAGAGAGAATAAGATAGATGCAATGCTCTTTCTCCATCTTTATCTCACATTCTTCACATACAATTCTGAGTGTTTTTAACTTAGATATATAGTATCCAATGAAAGAAAAATCAACTGGATTTAAAGTCAGTACTTGATTTTCTAATTTTGTGCTCAAATAATATTGATTTTACCAAACATGGTTTCAATATTTTCCCAAGCTTCATCCAGATCATCAATTTATTTAAGGTGGAACTTTAAATCAGGAGAGATGGATAGTCCGATTAGTCCATGTGTTGCGTCACTCCTATTATCCCATTTGAATTTCTTATCAACGTTAGTGGGTTCATTTTCCTTTCCAAGGTAATCTAGTACAAGCCTTTACTTCTTAATAAATCCTCCACGTGAGATTTTCATTGTAAGTTGTTGGTCTTAGTAAGCAACAAACTACTAGAAGAAGCCATATTAAATATGTAGATAATATGGATTTAAAAACTGAAAATGATGATCGGGATGGAATTTGAGAATGAACTTTGAAAAAAAAAGTAACAAAAAAAGAGACTTGAACTCAGGACCTCTTACTTAATAAAGAAACTTTTAACCAAATGGTCTAGAAAAACATATTGTATTGTTTAGCAGGAGGATTTGAGGTTTTGTTGTTGTTGTTGTTGAAGACGGCCTTGGAGAGCATGTCAAAAAAGAACTATTTTCACACAAGAAAAAAAATTCACTTTTCGATGACAATAAGGGTCAGATATTGGTTAGCTTAGCCGAGAGATGCACCTTTTCCTATATGTTTTTGATTTTCCAATATCGCACAGGGTGCGGGGAAAAGAGAAATACACAGATCTAAAAGAGTAGCAACTCAGAAACAAAGAATATAAACCAAAATAAAACTGAAATAATACTCTGCAAAAATTTTAAAAATACGTATTCAGGATTTATACCTCTGGATCTGACTAAAATGGTCGTATATTGGGAAAACAGAAATTTTTTTGAGTGAAACAAAAAAATTTCCTAACTGAAAAGAGTGCTCAGGATGCAATGAAACAATCCTCTCAGCCCAAAAATATACAGAAATAATAGAAAATGGAGATGAGGCAACTCGGCTTCACGATCTCGATCTACAACATGAGCAGGTCTTCAAACATGCTTTGATACCATGTTCGACAACACAGGTATTCCAATAGAGGACAAACACCTTCGATAACCACTCACACAACCAGATCAAATGTCAACACACGAATGTTTTGACGTAGTAAAACCCCTACAGGGAAACATCCACGGCCCCAGCCAGCGCAACCACTTGGAGCAGTTTATTAATGCAAAAGAAAAAGATTACAGAGAGATTTTACAAGAGATTTTCTCACAATCAAGCATCAACAATTGACCCTCCATGCTCTTCAAATAGAGATCATGGACTAATCATGTGTTAAGCCACGGATCAAAGGTTGTTAAGATCAAGGAAAATATGATTTTTCAGATCACTCGATGTTGAGAACATATCGTGATCGTCGGATTTCCTAACTACAAATGCATACTAAAGAAAAACACTAAGAACCACACTTTTACCTAACGACAGATTAGACCAGGTAGATATTAAATAAATCGTAAGTGTCTAAATATACTAACATGACCATTGTCAGAAACTGGTGCCCAAATTTTATGGTCCTTATATAGTTCTCAAGCACTCGGGACAGGTGGCCTATCAATTATCGTTTCCCAGTCATTCTAATCTCCATCATGTTTTTCATGTTTCCTAATTAAATAAGGTGATTGGAACTAAGTCCTAATCTCAAACAAGTCTTCTTGATTTGGATGAAGAAGGCCCCATTAGATTGCATCTACAAGTAGTCTTGGTTTAGCATGAGCGTTGTCTTCATCAGCACACCATCAAGGAAGTGTTAGTATAGTGGAAAGACACAACTCCAATAGATGCCACCTGGAATCCAACTACCATTCTGCAACAATTTCCTCATCTCAATCCTTGAGGACAAGGTTGTTTTTGAAGGGGGGGGGCATGTTAGGGACCTAACCTCCCTAACCCCTCACATAGGTAGAATAATATATTTTAGATGTAATAAAGACCAATATTAATAAGGCCTAGTAATAAGCAAGAATAATTCAAATGTAAGAAAACCTAATAGAAGCTTTTGCTTTTAGAAGATCTTCCTCGAGATTGTTCTTTTGGTATATAGATTTAGTATAAATAGGAGACAATGGCATGGGAATTTTTGTCTTGAGAATTATTGTAATAGAGCGCTACTTTGTTGGAGGTTTCCCCCTCGAAGAGGAAAGTGAATATTGTTTCCTATCAATAAAGGTATTATTTTGGTGTTGTGGTTTCATCTATTGTGTTGTTCTGTTGTTATTCTCTGCAATATTTTTGTTTTCAACTATTATAATATATCTGGTACCTTAAAAAAGATTATTTTTTGTCTATCCTTCCATGATTTTATTACCAATAGTTCATTTCTCTTGTTATCCATTAGATACTCATGTTTCAATTTTGCAGTGTAGTGCATCTGAGGAGGATCTAATGATGCACTCAACAAACTTCGCAATGAAATATTTTGACAAATGGTATATAAGTATTTAATGATGTAATTAATAACATTTCAACTAAATATTTTGAACCATAATTTTTCCATGTAAATATAAATAACACGAAGGTCCACATTAACTACTGTGTTTAACCATGTACACAATACATATAAACCGAAAATGGAAAAAATGTCAGCATTAAGCCAACCCATCATAACTATTACGTGGCAATCCATATCTGCCATGATAGTGCACATCTTGGTGGCCATCACATGATAGTGCATGTGTTGTTGACCACCTCACATATAATGTCCTCAAAATAGTGCATGTGTTTGTGGCAACCTCCCTTTCATGACATATTAATGGGCAAGTGTCACTTTCTCTACCCTACCTTTCCTTCCTACCCTTTGTCTTTTTTGTTTGTCCAGGTAGTTGTGGCTAGTGTTTTCAAATCTATCTCTGAACTAGCTCTCTATCATTTAATCATTTCCACTATTGAAAACCAACCCTACTCGAAGTTAGGATTATCAGTAGGATTCCCGATCCAGATTCATTTTATTACCAACATGGAGGATTTAGGAAAGATTATGGATTTGAGATCAGATTTAATATTTGTGAATTGTAGTCCCTCTGCTCTTCCATATTTCTATATGCCCTGAACTTCTTCATAAAACAACAACTCGAAGCTAATCCAACTCCCTATCTCCCTAGATCCTAAATATCCATGACCAAGGACCAAGCCCTGCTTATTTCATCTATCTAGCTATAAATGTTGTGTTAACCTAACATATGGTTCTAAAATGCATGTTTCCTTGAGTTTCCCTCTATGTTATTTTTCTACACTCAGGTATAACCCTCTTGCTAGATGGTTTCCCGGTGTAGTTAGAGTTTCCTAATAAAGTTGAACCTGACCTGAATCCATCTTTGCAGAAATAAAATATAGATAAGAAAACCCTAGATAGCTTTGAAATGGAGTCATTTACCATAGGGAGCCGTCAAAGGGTATCATCATAAAAAGGAGCTAAGGTAAAGGAAATAAATTTCATCCGTACCTTCGACAATTTTTAGGTTCACCAACAATTCTTTTTGGAAGGCTATAACAGGGTGGGTTTTACCTGGACGCGGCTCGACATAATGAAATACATTTTGCATAATGGGTCAGAAAGTAAATGGGAACATCAGCTTAATACACTAGGTGTAGGCACTTTCCATCCAGGGAATATCACAACTATGTCCATCTCTATCATGTGTTTAAAGAAATTTAGCCTTTTCCAAGGTAAACTCTTACGTTGGTCTATTCCATTGTACAAATTTTGGCTGGAAAAATAATATAGAGTATTAAATGGAGGATTGTCAAAAGATTTGATCTAATTATCAAATGGTGTAATTTTACAATTTTGTTAAAGCAATTTTAAAATTTTCTTTATGCCAAGTTTTTTCGGGAATATAAATATTTTAGTACTAGTTAAATTAATTAAATATTACAGAAATATTAGAAATGACAAATAAAATTTTATGTAAATATATATTGATAAATGGTTAGACATATATAGCTTGAAAAAAATTTATTTGATTTGTTATTATTTTATATGAACTATACATTTTTTAGTATACAACAATTTGGTGTATGTGACCCCCTTGTTTGTGGGACAAGGGACCCCCTCCACCCACTAATGTGATTCGATTGATAAATCCTATGAAGAGATGCATACCCTTCCCCCTTTGGATTTGAACTTGTGACCTCTTAGGAGGAGACCATTAGTCCCACTTGGATTGTAGATAAGGTAAACTAAGGATAGTGTCATCATATCATAGCATGCAATGTTGCATTCTTAAAAGTGACTATATGAAACCTAAAAATCCCAAATAATAGGTTTTTTTTAAACACAAGGGATTTTATAATTTTGATTTGGCATGAAAACACTTTTGACTCTTTAAGAAGGAATATTACTATTAATTATTATAGAAAAAAAGTTTTATTTTTTTAATGCAATACTAAGCAATTTATAATTCTACCACACTTTATGGTAAAGTGCGACTTGGAAAACTAAAAGTAAAAATATTGTTGTTAATAAAATTTTAATATGGATAAAAATAGGATAATAAAAAATCTTTCTAATATTTTAAGCTACATAATGATGATGTTGATTAACATCCACTAACACCGAATTGGTCTATCAAACCTTAAGAGGGTATGTGACTACTTGTGATTCTTTAGAATTTTGTTTCTATGCTCGAAAATCATTAAGAGAAGCTTTCCAAGATCACCATAGTTTTGTTGAGTTAAGAGGTTAGGAAGGTTGGTAGTGGGACGAATATTTTGAAAATGAGATCTAATATGGGTATATGATAGACAATTTAAGAGAAAGTGAATTTCATCTTCAACCTTCTTAGTGTCACAAAGGTTACACACTCTCTCATCCCATGGAATTTTAGGAATTGACCAACACCCAGTTTCACTATGGAGCTCGTGAGATTTTTTTCTTATCTTAACAATGCTTATTTTTTTCTTTACATTTGGCAAAACAAATAAATAATTTTGATCTTCTATATTAGTTTTGATTACATCCTTCTAATACCTTTATTTTATTTTTTCCTCTAACTCTTTATCACACCACATTTTCTCCTTAAATTTTGATTTGACGATTTTATAATAGTATATTTATTCTACAAATTTGTGTCTTCCATGATTCCCCAATAGTTTATCCAAGACCAGACATATTTATGCCATCTTCGCTTGAGTCGATGGTGGTTACAACTCGATTTTGAAGCAATTTTAGGGAGCCTCTTCTTTTCCATGTTGTTTAACTTCTTCTTATACATTAGGTGTCTAGTCATAGTCATGCTCTCAATGGGGGAGAGGCTTGTTTCTAAGAGGAGGATGGGATAGGTCATATTTCCTTTAATTTTGAGATTATAGGTTATAAAATTCTTTTGTATTTTCTTTATCTTTCTCTAGGATTCATGAGAGATACTACAGCCCCAAACTTCACATCCATAAATAATAACAGGTGTAACAAGAGTCTCAAAGAGGAATTTATTCTTATGCCAAATCCGAAGATCATCTGATTTACAATTGTTTTCAATACCATAATAATCTTTCCATCCCCCACTAATCCTTTTCTCAATGCTATAATTCTAGTTGATCTTGCAATGAATATCAATTCCAAGATATTTGTATGAAGTCACTTCCTCCAAGTTATTTTTGTCATATACAGAGGTATCATAAGTGATCTTATTGGATTTAATAATAATGACCTTAGTCTTATCAATATTAACAATCATACCCATATTGGAGCAAAAATGCTTGAGAATTCTTAGTTTGTTTTCAAGATCATCAGGACTCCTTTCCATAAAAATGATATCATTAGAATAAAGAATAAGATTGATGACTATACCAGTGTGAGTAGGGCCGACACAACCTACTTTTTCCAAGCAATATTCTAACTTGTCAATGTATATGCCAAAAATGGTAGGGGACAAGGGACAACCTTGTTTGAATCCAATATTGTAGTTAATCTCTTTTGACCAACCCTCAGTGTTTTTAAACTTAGCAATAACATTCTCATACATCCTTATCGTAGTATCCCTCAATTCGAGAGGCACTTTTATCTCTTCCAACCTATTCCAAAGTTTTTTCCTAGGAACCATCTCAAAAGATTTTCTAAAGTCAACAAAACAACAAACAATATTGGTTTTAGTATTGCAGAACTCCTTTGCAATGATACTAAAGGTAACAAGATGGTCCATAGTTTAATGATATCTCCTAAACATGGCTTGGCCTTCATCTCTTTTACCATGATTTTCTAGCCAATGGCTACTATTATTTTCCAAAATAATTCTATAAAGCTTAGATAAAATCGGGCTAATCATAATGGTCCTATAATTAGAGGGAATGTTTCTATACCCATTTTTAAAAATAGGATCAATGAGGATTTTCATCCATGGTTTAGGAAAGTCCTTCTTGTCTTCTAAATTGAAGATCTTTTGTATGTGAGGGATAATCATAGAACCTCAAATTTTAAAATTTTCATCTTGGTAATGTTCAATGTCCTTAGCTTTCCCATTTGAAAGCCGCTTAGCCCCAAAATCTATGTCATCTAAAGAAAAAAATTCTTCCTTTGCAGGGACAATAGGAATGGTGTCCATGGCATTAGGGAACTTGTAAATAGTTTTAAGGTATTAATTATAGTCCCTTAAGGGAAACCTATTATTTTCTTTAGTATTTTGGTTTAGAATTTGGCTCCAGAAATTCTTAGGATCCATCTTATATAGTTGTTAAAGTTCCTCTTGCCTTTTATTGATATACCACTTTTTTTTCCTTTTAATTAATGATTTGTACGTATTGATCTTATAGACTTTTAAGGACTCATTAGAAGCATCCATAATGGTTTTCCTAATAATTTTACATTCTTTATCATACCAAGGGTTGGTCGTTCTATTATTTTTTTTATAGGACACCTCGAAAGAGAACGTGTTAATAGAAGTGGAAAGGGTAGTTGTAAAATTATGATAGAGTTCTTTAATGTTGTCCTTATAAGTTAGGAGATTTAATTTACTATTTAAATTCTTTAATAAAATTTCAAATTTACTTTTGTCAAAGAACAAATTCCTTTGATTATCAGAATTCTCTTCAATGGCATTCATGTGCATGGAAAAGTTTAGAGTTAGGGTTAAAGGTTTATGATCAGAGTCTGGATCATGGTCATTTAAAAGGTCAAAAGTTCCTATTTGTTTGGAAATGGGGATATCAAATATCACATAATCTACGACACTATTACCTAGACCATGAATACAAGTCATCTAGTTGGAGTTTGGCCACTTCATTACTCCATTGCAAATTATTAGGTCTTGAGAGTTGCAGAGCTTGACCAACTTAGCACCAAAAAAATTCTCAATTAGGTATTCAGAGCTTCTTTTGTAGCTATTATATCAAACAAGGTCCTCATATAGCCATAAAGGATTATGGTTGGAATCAACACTTAAAAGAGTATATTGTTTAGTTGCAGTCCTATCATTAAAGTCTCCTAGAAGAAGGTTATTACATTCATTTTTCAAACTATAAATATCTTGTTATAAATTATCTTAGGGACAATTTATATATATATTGTTTTTCTTATAAAAAGTAGAATTGATATTAGATGCAAAATAGAAAATTGCTATATACATGTTCTTAGCATTGGTGTCTGAAATTTCTATCCAAATGTATTGATTGAGAGGGTTGATCGTATGAAGTTGAATGTGAGGAGAAATTCTCTTTCTAATATAACAAGTTATGCCTCCTATCCCTTTACGGCAGGATTTTTTATTCCATGCTTACCAGAAGACACATCCTTCTATGTTAGGGTCCTTAGAGTCCTCATGCTACCAAGTTTCAACTAGACAGATAATATCGATATCACCGGGGATCCAACTTATCATAGGACCTTTGCACTATGGAAATCCATGAAAGTTCCAGAAAAGGATCCCAAGTGTCCCAAATACTTATTTATTATTATCCTTTTGGTCTCCATCCCTAAAAATAGCTTTTCGATTTCTAATTATTGCTCATTTTCCTTCTTTCTTGGCTTCCTTTACCTTTTGAGCTTCCTTCCTTAATTCAACTTGGTCTTCGGGAATGAGGTCTTCACTTATACATATTCCTGACCCTTTTAAGCTTAGAGATTTACTTAGTACGCTATATCTATGTTCATTGCAACTTACTTGGACACAGACCAACCTATCTTTGTGATCAATTATTTTTCCTAGCCTCTTTGCTTCTATGAGGTAAGTTGTATTGATTTTTCATTTATTATTTAATTCTTCTTTTACTATTTCTAGCGTATCCTCCTCTTGTTGTTCTTTTATACCAAAAATTATGAGGTTCAAGGTTCTTTTGTTATGCTCATGGTCCAGTTCAATTATCTTATTCATTTCCTCTTTGATGGGTTTGAGATCCAATTTGTTTTCCAGATTACTGAGGGTCAAATTGTTGGTTAGTTTTTTTCTATATCTTTAATCCGATCTCTCAACTTGTGATTTTCTTCAACCTCTCCTTCTTGGGTTGATTGTTTATGTTTTTCCATTTCTTGAATTCTATCCTTCATTGCCTGCAATTCACTCTTGAACCCTAAGAATCTATCCTTTATTTGATTTTAAATGGTATCTTTGAAGAGTATATATTTTTTTATCAATCATTTCCTCTAGTTCTATATGGAGTTTTATGTCTCTTTATTCACTCCTTGCTATATGCCTTGCCATTTCAACATCAATTTGATGAACTCCTCTCTAGTTTCCTTGAGTTATTTTTCCATCTCCTCTATGCTCATATTCTTGCGGTCTCCTCTTGGACCTTGTCTATTTCCTGCAATAGACATTTTCTCCTCTCCCTACCCTCTTGAAAAGTCTGTGAGCTTCCACTTGCTCATTGTGAGCTATAGTTAGCCTCTGCCAAGATCTCCTCACTTAGCCTCTAGTTCACATGTTGGAACATTTTCTCTGAGATTTTACACTGTTGTTGAGTGTATGTGCACACGATGCGCTTGATTCTTCTCCTGAGAAGTCCTTTCTCTTTGGATTGTTGTACTTCAAATTCTCACCTTAAGAACTCCAGAAGCTCCCCTTTTCTCCAAGAATGCAACTAGTCCTTCTCTTTCATCCCACCTGGATTTTTGTTGCCTGTTGCAAACTTGAAAAAAGTTCTTCACACAAAGAATCGATACTCTACCCCTCCTTCTTTTCCTTCTTTCTACAAACAAAAATGTGCTCTGATACCACTTGATGCAAACCACCACCTATCCTATCGGTTCACATGACCTCCCCATCTAGAATCATTTTTTTGAGGAGACGAATTAGCTCTTGTATCCCTATTGGATCCCCTACAATGTTCAAAGGTCCCTTTGGTTTCACTTAAATGCAGTTTCATATAAAAATAGAAACTCGTAGACGCTTTTCTCTAAGCCCTTTTTTATATTGACATCAAATTTTGGGTGCTAGCCCCTTTTCCCTGGAAAAAATCTCATATGACCATGGGCTAAGACCAAGCGCTTAGCTGAAAGGTGCTTATTAAAGTCTTCGTTGCGTTGACACTCTGGAACTTTGGGCTTTCGAATATTTACTGACACAACCCTTTAATTCTTCTGAACCCCGAATTGGTGAACTCTTGAATGAGTCCAGCCATTGACGATCCACACTCCTCCCACAACCTGTTAATTTTTCAAAATCCCAACTCAGTTTCAGTCTCACTGATTTTTCAGTCAAATTTAAATGCCAAACTCAGTTTCAGCATTGTTTTAGCATATGTTACAGCCTGGTGTTTCAGCATATACTACAACCCTGTGTTTCAACATATACTCTAGCCTGGTGTTTCAGCATATACTCAGCCTGGTGTTTCAGCATATACTCAGCTTGGTGTTTCAGCATATACTCACAGTGGTGTTTCAGCATATGACTCAGCAGTGTGTTTCAGCATATGACTCAGCACTGTGTTTCAGCATATGACTCAGCACTGTGTTTCAACATCTGCTACAACACTGTGTTTCAACATCTATTACAACACTATGTTTCAGCATCTGCTCACAGTGGTGTTTCAGCATATGACTTAGCACTGTGTTTCAGCATATACTCACAACAATGTTTCAGCATATGACTCGGCACTTTGTTTCAACATATAAAAAAAACTTAACAGAAAATAAATTTCAGAACTGAAACATGAGGATTCTGGACATCGTTTTCAATGCAGAAATAAAATATCAGCAATATGCAAAACTCAGAAAATATAGACACAAATATTTTCGGTCTAAAATCGAACCTGGAAAAACCCACAAGGGGAAAACCAGTGAGAGAGGGCTTTGTATTATTTATGAGCTTCTGAGAAATTCTTTTACAGCATATTCATCTTTAGATATTTACACAAACTTATCTG
>JZKD02S1119391.1:407-12972 GCA_000966675.3 Picea glauca | reverse complement strand
ATTATGTATTCATGTCCACTACAACATTGTCACCCATTCCTTCATCTCAACTATGATTACAAGTGATCCGGGGTTCATTCCTACGTGCATATAATTATGTGGTACTAGCTCTAGAAATTTCTTTAAGTCTTCCAGGTCATGGTCTGCATACCTTAGGTTCCCTGTCGCACCTAGCATATCTCTATTAACAGTGACCCCATGTGGAATCATTGATGTAACCATGTCTTATTTCTCCTCCTTATGTATTGTGACTTGTTTTTCTTTCGTCTTTCTTGGTGGCACATAATTTGTGGGAAAATTCACCAAAATTGGATCTGCTTCTTCCTCCCTTGAGACTTCTTGCTACACTAACATTGTTTCATTCTCAGTGTGTTGTTTCTCTATTCCCAATGTACAATCTCCTATATTTGGTGGAGCCATAGCTCTCTGCAGTTCAATTCTTCCTTCAACACACTCAAATTTATTCCTTCCTTAATGTTGTCTCTCCTCTGATTCTTGGTTCTCTCAAATGTGCATGCCACAATAACCTTTTCTCATCACTCTTGCTCTGATTTTATAGATTTCTCCCAACTTTTATATTCCTATTCACGCCCAAACTTCCAGTCCCATCTGATTGTACTCATGTTCAATTACTTCCATATTCTGCATTAACTTCAGATTATTCGATGGATCATGGTCTAGATTTTCTAGCTTGTCAAGATCTTCGTCGCTTCTTTTCATTTATGACTACATGTTCCCATTTTCTTGCCATGATGTTTTCTCTTTGATGCTTTACCCATCCTCTTTGTAGTTAGTTATCTTGGTTCTTCCCTCTCATTTTTGCATGAAGTTCCATTCTCCTTCCTTTCCATGACATTTTCTTATTCATTGCTAGTTTGACTCTTTGAATACTTCCTGATTTAGCACTTTATTTCATTTTCTTTTATTTTTATTTTTCTCTATAATACAATATAGTATAAGTACTATAGTAACATACTATGTTGTTAGACTTAGTGTGCAGAAGCATGGTTATCCATTTATAGTTTTAGTCGACTAACATTTACCAGTCCTTCCACAATTTCCTTATTCAATTTCTCTAATTGAACAACACCTACTTCTATCAAAAATATTATCACATATGGACCCAACCAGTGCATTTGGAACTTTCGAGGGTGCTGTAATAATTTGTTGTCATAGATAAAAGATAAGTCTCCCATCAATAAGTTATTATGTTTAATGTGTGTGTCATGCCATGCCTTCTCATGTGTTTTCTGCACTTGCTGATGAAATCCTGGAACAAAACGCTCTTCCTCCATTTCTACTAGTTGTGTGAGTCTTTTCTCTACTACACCAGAATTTGTAATCTTTATCAATGTGACAATGCACAGACTCGGTACAATGAAGTCCATAGGAAAAAATGCTTTGTGGCCATATACTAAATAGAATGGTGTATATCCTATCATCTTCTTATATGTAGTCATATATTCCCATAACAGTACAAGAATCCTCAAATCCCATTCATATCTATTTACATTACATATATTCATTAGTGGATGTTCTAGGATATTGTTGAATTCTTCAATTATTCCATTCACCTAAGGATGATAAGGTGCGATCCTCTGGTGGTGAATCTGAAACTCCTCTGTCAAAGAAGAAATCCTTATATTTAAGAAATGTGTCCCCTGATCACTCATAAGGATTCTTAGACATCCAAACCTTGCAACAATATTCTAAAAACGAAATCATGCAACAGTCTCCGTGCTGCAATATTTGATCAGTTTTTCTTCAGCCCATCTGGTAAAGTAATCTATCACCATAATTATATATCTCGCTCCTAGCCTTTTCACCAGTGGGTTGATCAGTCCAACAAAATCTACTAGAAATTTATCAAAATCCCACAATGTAACTTGCGATACCAAAGGCATATAATCTCTTCTTGATGTCTTTCCAACTCTCTGATAGACATCACAGGTCTGACCAAATTCCTTATCATCCTTGTGAAGGGTGCGCCACCAAAGTTCTATGCAAAAAATATTTTGAGTCATTGGTTTTCCTACATTGTGGCCTCCCACAACTCCTTCATGTTCCTATGATAATATCATAGGTATTTCATGCTCTAATACACATCATCGAAGAATACCATATATGCCTAGATTATGCAAATTACATGTTATAAGATGATAATATATCGCCTTTACTACCAACTGTTTCTTCTATGCAATTGAAAATATGGGTGGGGATACTCCTATTCTCAAAAAATGAACAATATCTGTGAATTAGTGATCAACCATGTGTACTTCAAACAAGTGCACATCTAGTATACTTTCATTCAAATTCCCTACATCTTCCCTTGTTAGTATGCATGAAAAATGATCAGGTCCTTGGTTCAGTTTCCCTGGTTTCACAATCACTTCAAATTCATACTCCTGAAATAGTAGTAGCCATCTTCATATCTCCCCCCCCAACACCATCTTGTTGACTAAGTATCTCAACAAAAAATGATATTAGACATCTTAAAATGTGATCCTAGTAGATAATGTCTAAACTTTTGTAGTGCATATACCATTTCAAGTCCTTCACACTCTGTACTAGTGTAAATATGCTCAATAGTTGAAAATTTATTGTTGGAAAATGCAATGTGGTGATCCAACCCTCCTTCCCTTGGTTGAGCTAGAACTATGGCTAATTCTATAGAGGATGCATAAACATGGATATGGAATTCCTTCTTCCAATATGGTAATACAAGAATCGACGCGGTAACCAGTTTCTGCTTCAAAGTATCCAATATTTGTTGACATTCCTCATTCCATTGAAACTTAACCTCTCTCTTTATCAATTTCATCAATGGGGCTATGATCTACACGTATCGCCTAATGAAATTTCTGTAGTACCCCATATCATCCAATGTCGCTCACAATTTTCACACTAACATAGGTGGTGGAAAATCAACAATCACAACAATATTTACATGGTCAACCAACAATCCTTGTTTGCATACTACGTGACCCAACATGATTCCAAATAGTGCGCATAAAATGTGATTCTTCAAGTTCAGATAAATATGGAACTTTCTATATCTTTCCAACATTAAGTGCATAATTTCAACATGGTCTTTCAACAAACTAAATAATGTCCAATCATCCAAACCAATTTCTAGGAATTTATGAATAAAATCTTTAAACACTCCTACAACCACTCGGGAAAAAACTTCTAGTGCATTTTTCAATCCAAGTGACATGGATGTATATTGATAGAATCCCCATTATGTCACAAATGTTGTCTTATGTCTATCTTCCTACGCAATATTAATCTGGTGATATCCAGAGAATCCATCAATAAATGAGTAAGCTTCATATCCTCCTACATTCTCCTACACTTCATATGTAAATGGTGTATGAAAGGGGTCATGTAAGAATGCATCATTCAACTTCCTAAGATCCACACAAATTCTAATCCACTTGTTTTATTATCTTGAATCACCATAGGAATGATCCACTCTAACTCTTCGATAGGTTCAATAATGCTATATTCCAACATCCTATCTATCTCTACTTTCACTTTCTTCTTATACACTAGGTTCAATCTATATAGTCTCTTATTTACTCTCTTGGAATTTAGGTTCAAAGGAATCTTCATATCTCCTATATCCCTAGCAATCCCTTTCATCTATGAGAAAGTATTTAGAAATAGGTCTTGGTATTCGTGGAGTAAGTCATCAATCTTCTCGACAATTTCTTCATTCCAATAATCTCCAATGTTTGCAAACTTAGGATATCCTTAGACCCTACTTTTTTGTTCTACACAGAGCATCAGAGTTGTCAGATTCCTACAAGACGGGAAGGCCCTATCACGAGCTATAAAATTAAGACATTGTGTTCTCCCTTTCATGAAACTTATTCACATTGAAAGAAAACTTCTTTGCCTCAAGAGATCACCTTTTCTCTCAATCGTGTCGTTTCCGAGTTTGATGCCACACATAATACATGCAGTGCATAGTCAGTTCTCATCCTTCACATTGGAGGAAAAACATCTCACATAACATGCCCTTTTCCAATGTGTGTGATAAAATTTATCCAACTACACTCTTCTAAGGTTATGATAAAAATTTGTCCCTTTTTCCTAATCATTATGGTTAAATTTTGATTTTTATCTCATATAAGTTTTATGTCATAAATCCTCCTATTACAAAGGATTTTTGAGCATATGTGGACCCATTCATAACTTTATAAAATCCTTAGAAAACCTTAACTATTTTGTTGTTTTTCTTTATTACTTTGACAAAATGAGAACCTTAAAAAATCTTTAAAACATATGTATATAATTTTTTTAATTGTTTTGCATTACTACTACAAAAGAAATTAGAGAAAAATAAAAATTTCAAAGATGTTTTAAATAATATTTATACAGTGCCTCCTCTAAAGAGTTTAAGAATGCATTCTCTTAGGAATGAGTGGACATTCCTATAGAGCGTGCACACTCTTAATAACATATGAGTTCTTTTAAGAACATCTGCATGTTCTTTTGAATTCATTTTTTTTTGGCGTGATTGAAAACATGTATGTTGACTTGGTTGCCTCAGATTTAGGTTCTGATGAAAAACCTAGTGGTTCATTCTTCAAATTGATAAAAACCTCCATTTTTGTAAATACCACACTATATCTTTGTTTTGGACGTTTTTTTTCTATAAGCTACAAAATTCAGTAGTTAACAAAACTAGATACATAGATAGAGTTGACTATGCATATTCCAAATATATAGTTTTTTTTTTAATTAATATTGTTTATTGTTTTTTATCTATTTTTTTCTTCGCATATATCAAAATCCTAGAAAGCATAGCTCTCTTATTTGTGCTAAAACTTTTTGTCGGCTTAACCATTTCTAAATTGAGTTATATGTCGCAGTATAGAAGACCGAAATCTATGATCTAAAAAAAATAAAAAAATTAGTTTGATCACATTGAGACTCACTTAGCGTGCATCAACAAAATGTGTTGTAATTTCATGGATATATTGAATTTGATAATTTTAAAAATATATAAAATTAATATTGTAAATTTCCAAAAAATACACCACACTAGAACAATGGGTTCTCTACAATTATACAAGTTTTGGGGATGAAATTTCATCATTAAGGTACTCAACCCCTGCATGAATAAAGACACATACTTTATATTTTGCTCGAAAAACAACATACTACTATTAGAAAAAATCAAATTTCACATAGTTATTCACAATTTCTATGAATAAAAGTTGTACATTTGGAAAGTTAATTCAATTTCCTAAGTTTAACTTCTTACACCCTATTCAAATTCATTGTAAAAGTAACTTGAATAACCCCTCCAAGTTAACAGACTATTTGTTTTCCATGTTTGCATTGCCCATAAAGTGTCATGAGAGACCATCATTAGCTTTCACATACCCTTTAATAAAAAGAATTGTAATTTACAAAATTCATTATAATATATATATATATATATATATATATATATATATATATATATAATTAAAATTGTAAAATAAATAAAGATAAACTTTTGTTAGTGATTTTTATATTAATTTACAAAAAAAGACATTGCTACATGATAGCTCTTTTATGATATTTATTTTCATACTTTACACTCAGTGTAGCTAGTAGACATTTTACTTCTACCACTATTGTAAATATGAAATTTATTAATATCCAAAATAAAGACAATATTGTCACTTCTGTTGCGATGATGCATCTTTTGAGGGTATGTGTTTCTCTCTTGGTTGCTGGGAAATACCAAGGATACTTCGTCCCAACTACACCTCTTCACCCTAGTGACCTGTCTAATGTGATTCACCGAAGAGTTAGGCATATTCCTCAAGCCACCTCCAAAAATGCATCCAAATCTACCTTAGCTCACCACATGACTCATCTAAGAAGTTCACCCCAAGCTCTTCGCACATTCCCCCAACCAAGATGTCCCAACTGCTACATGACTTTTTTGAATTTGCACCACTTGAGCTGGGGATACCTTCTTTTGGATTGAGTTTGGGGGAATTCTTGTTGCATTTTTGAATGATGCATGTGAGTTGCGTAGTATTACAGTAGAGGAGATGATGAGTCTTATTGATGGGCATTTATGACACACCGTCAACTGGAAGGAAATAGTCCGGTCTGAGGTTGTCTAAATAACCCAAGTCATTTGGAATAACTACCCCTCACGGGTTTAACGACTCCGTTAGCCAATAAAGGGATCTAATCTAAATTGTGAAAATAAAATAACTAACTATGCATTAATGAATATCTACTATATACATTCACTATCCTCACTTTTATATACAACATATACAAATAAACAGGTGCAAGATTTACGAGAAACCTTTTAAACCAAGGTTGTACAAGATAACCAAATCTTAGGAAAAATTAAATAGATCTAGAACATACTACTAATCTAATTTTAATCTTGAAACTAAAAAAAGAAAATAAATGAATGTAAACAATAATGTTTCAACTTAAATAAACAAAGTATTTAAGCTTAAATGTTAATTTACATTCACAAAACATAAATCAAAACAAATAGGAAATCATTAACCTATCACTGGCCAGTATTTAAAAAGAACTTTTGGTTGCGCCTTCTTGTATAACGTTGCTCCAACAACTTACTTGTTAAGAGAAATCTATAGCAGAAGGTTGTGTAATTCTAAGATTGTGACAGTGTCAGGATGAAAATCACTTTGACTAACAATTTAAATCTTATTTAAAATTCAAAAAGAACAACTCAAATCACGATTATTAGTGAAGATATAATAAACTAATCGACAATAAGAAAAATCTCAATTGAAGAATTATATCTTTACAAATCCAAATTACATGAATAAACTCAATATAATACAAGATTTGTATCAAAATAATACAATCAACAAGACCAAGATAATTGAGATAATAGACTGTTAAAGATTGACAAAATTAATACTTAAATGATAACAATTAACCATGTATTGATAAAGTAGACTTAAGCTAATTTAAAACAATGCATTAATTACCCAAAGAATGTGAACCATAATCAAAAGATATTATAATAAAAACAAAACTCTTTTACTCACAGAACAAAAGTCATTAATCAATCTCAAATTTCATATTCTTCTTTGAAAATACTAGTCCATTCTCCCAAAAACTTCAACCATCCGTTACTCCTTTTGAAAAGAATTTTTTTTACAAAATAAATAATATACAAAAGAAAGGATAAAAATCCTCCTAAGAATTTCTTCAATCCCTCATACTCTGAACTTTATCATATATTTATGCAATGAATGAACAATCATCTCGGCGTCACTAATAATTTTCATCACCTGAAATTTGTCTCAGAAAGAGACCACAATGTCTCTCAAATTGTGCATTTTTTGTGGAAAAATATTGTGAGTAAGTTGAATGGGTCCATTCTGCAGATGGGTTTTAGTCGTTTCTTGATATTCCTCGCGGTTTAGCTGCAATCAGTCCCGCAAAATTGTTTGTCTATTCTTTAACACATTTACAAATCTTATTTGTTGTTGCTCATAAATTATTTGCAACAATCCAATGTTATTTTTGGATGAATTATCTTGAACATATTTAGATAAGAAAATCAAGTCATGATTAGATATTTACCAAATATATGATAATAGAAACCTGTGAAACGAAAATAAATCAATTTAATAACCTAAATATAAAAATTGTGAATAAAACAAAATCTAGAACAATAAATTTAAATGATTTTAAACTAAAAGCTAACTATAAGTTGTAAACAAATATTGATTATATTTTTCTTTAAAATATGATCTTAAAATTCTAGAAGCTTCAAGTTGATGGAGAGGAGAAAAATATTAATTTTGGGTTTTCACAAAATCAGGCAAATGATAGATAAAAAAAAATATTTTTTATTTATTTTGAAATGAGATGCAAAATAACAAAAAAACTTAATTAATTAAACCCACCGAATGATTTTGTGAAAATGAGAAACCAACCAAGATATTATTTGATGAAGTATTGAACCCATTATTCAAAATAGTCAAACTTGCTAATGAGCAAAAGACGAAAACATAATCATAATTTAAACAAAAATAAGGAGTTGATAAAAATCAATGTTTTCATTTAAAATAAGATTTCTATGCTCGTTTCTAAATTTTGACATATACTCTTGTAATGAATGTCTCATACTATGGTGAATGTCTTAAGTTTGTCTCAAAGAAAGCCAAGGTTTGGAACTATTCGAAAAGGTTGATTTTGTAGCTCATTGTAATTGTCAAGATTCAAAATAAAATTACAAAAACACAAACTTTTAGGGAAGGGATTATAATATTTGAGACATTTGCATAACATACTATGTATTATCACAGATCTAAGTTTGTTTCTTATTCATTCAAATTTGATCAAATGTGAACAAATGTCATGGAAAAGATGTGTCACAATAAGCTTTCTTCATGTAAAATCATTGCTATTAATCCATATTTCACTCATCAAAGGATGAGATCAACTTGAAAAATGAATATGCAAGCATTGTGGAACAAACAAGAAGCCAGATACTTAAACATTGTAGATAAGCCAGAAAATCAAATATTCACTTCATGAAAGAAAAATGAAGAATCAATAGTGAGAAGCACAAAGAATCAATCATTTAAGAAAGGAAACCATGAAATGATTGGCTTTAATTTAGGCAAGATAAACCAAAACAAATGAAAAGCGAGCTTTTTCCAAGATTCTAATGGAGGTCCTTTAAATTTTGTAAAAAATTAGGGGGAGTTGTTGGGGCCCAACAAGTCTCTAATGGATGCATGTTTGCGGTGCTCTGCAAAAGTTGTGAAAAATGTTACAAAGGACGAGTCTTGGTGTGACGAGTCTGTGAATGAGTGTCTTAGTGAAGTGATGTGAGTCGTGTGACTCTCCCAAGTTGTAAACTAGTAGTGCTCATATTGTAGCAGTTTTGCAATAATATCACTTCCCTGGTGTTAGGCACAGTTTGTATTGCACACACTATATCTATGTGTCTCTTGTTTATTTCCCAAGTATTCTCTTAGTTTCATGGATGTATTCTTAAATGACTAAGAGTTAAGAATTTTAACAAAGAGTAGGAGTGTGACTCACAAGTATCCTATGATGGAGAATGAATATGATCTAAGTGAAGAGGTGTAGTCCAAATGAAGTATCATTAGTGTTGCCAAGTAACCAAGTGAGAAAAGTATGTACCACATTATAGCTCTTGTATATGATATATATTTTCATACTTAGATTGATATTGAGTATAAATTTTACTAGTTGTCTAAATGTATTTTAGAAAGGGTGTTGTCTAAAAGTTCTATGTTTTGGTACTTTTAAGTGGAATTGGGCAATATAAATCTAGGTGAAAATGACCATTTTTATTGCTCAAATTACAATTTTTAATGCATAAATGGTTTTAGCATAAAAACCTCTAAGACCCTAGAATTATATAGACTTAAACACTCAAATCTACAATTCTAACTGAGACAGCACTCAAATTATACAAATTCAAACACTGAAATCTACATTTCCAACAATTTATGATGAACAGAATTGACCAGCAGATATACCAAGAAAAAAACAAAAACCAAAATGTGAAAAGTTTAGAATAAGAATTTTGGACAAGATTCGCCTTTCTTGTCGTTTCCACATTCCATTTTTCTTCGAGCTCATTTTCCTATTGGCTACACTTGATTCTCTTTGGTTCCCATAGTGCCTCAATTAGCGCCCCTATGGAATCCATTTCCCTTGATTTGACTTTATTTCTTCGTACGAGCCAAACGAACTCCATTTCTATGTTGGCCATGGCTTTCCACATGGAGCCTGTAATTGCAGTTTATTTCTTTGTGAGAGTGAAATAGAACTACGTTTTATTTGGTTTCCTTTGCTCTGTGTCCTTTTCTATGGGGCGTGCAATTGCACGATAGTTTTATGTTCTAGAAAGAGAGTTCTGATATCCTTAGACCCTACTGTTTTGTTCTACATAGAGCATCAGAGTTCTCAGATTCCTACAAGACAGGACGGCCCTATCACGGGCTAGAAAATTAAGACACCGTGTTCTCCCTTTCACGGAACTTATTCACATCGAAAGAGAACTTCTCTGCCTCAATAAATCACCTTTGCTCTTGATCGTGTTGTTTCCGAGTTTTCTTATCGTTTATTTAATTGTTTTTCTTTACTACTAGACAAAATTAGAGAAAAAAAATATTCACAGATGTTTTAAAGTTCGAATCTCTAAGTCCATGTAACAGGGGGAATGGGTTTGGCAGTGGAAGCCTCGTTTCTACTTTCACATCAAATTTAACATTAAACACCAGACAATGCTGCAGACATCCCAATATCCTGCACTTATCCCAATGGAAAAATATATGCTAGAAATACACCCTTGAATCTATGCACATATGCATCCTTTACCCAAAGTCTGTTGGAATGTTAAATATAATGTAACCTCAACAGGCTAACTGTACATTGCCAGCTGTCCTGGCCAGCTGTACTTTCTATTCTTGATTTGCTTGAGCCTATTTAGCTCAGTTATTTCCCTTTGCATTACACTTAATTCTTCATGTACTCGTTTTGTACTCTTCTTCTTATATTCTAATATACTGTTTTCTGTTCTATTCTTTTCTCTCTGCATTTCTTGATTCACAATTTATCATGGTATCAGAGTTGTAGAAGTAAGCCTCTTCACATAGGCTAGAGAGTAACACGATCCTCAAATAGCGCAGAGATTTCACGGATCTTGAGAGCAATTCGACACAGACTTTTCACAAGGTTTGGAGAGCTGTCTTTCATGCTCTCGAAAGATCCTCGCAAGAAACTTCCACGAGTAAGCTGACCATCATACACTCAAAAGATCATCGTAAGAAGCTCACGCACCAAAGCAGAGAGTACAACGCTCAAAAGATCGAGGAAGAAGAGAGTGCAGAAGAAGAAACTTTAAAGTTTCTTGTAATTTTTAAGAATCATCAAAGAATTCATGAAGAAGAGCTTCAGAAGGCAGAAACATTGAAGATTTCACGGAATTCGTTCAAATTTGTGAAAGATTGCTGCAAAAGGCAGCATCGTTTAAAGCATTTTGGAAATAGCTCAAATATGTTAAACATTGCAGCAGACAATGCCAAGTTTCAAAGAATCTGTGTATTTCTTTCAAATCTTTGAAAGATTCACGAATCTTTCTTCCACATGAGAAAATAACGCATCACATGTGCAAAGAATAGCCATTGAGGCCGTAAGATTCATCTTGCGAACGGATCCAAAGCGGGAAATCCAGTTCAGAAGGGACGAAGAGAGCACGGAAAAGACAAAAGAATTTCATCCATCAAATCTTGCGCAAAGGACCGATAGCAGCTGGATCAGCGAGAAGGTGTACGAGGTTTAGACCTCTAAAGAGCACATGAGAAATTTCAACTTGTGAAGTCGCGAAATCCCGAAATCATTTGGATCGTCCATCAAGAAACATGTGGCGAGATCTCGGCGTTTCGCTGACTCGCAAGGTGTAAAGGTCAGAAGACTGTCATGAGAATTTGCGAATCACGAGATCATGAGCTATTCTGGACCGTTGGATCACGAAATATCATGAGTCGTCGATCTTATCCCATCGCAAAATCAGGGATTGGGAGTTGGACGAGCAAAGGAGACTACTCTCCAAAACCCCGATACACGAAATCCCGAGATCACAAATAGAAAAATCCTTAGAGGATTGCGAGTCGTCCATCTCAGAGGACAAGTGGTGGCAGATCCAAGTGCCATTCACATTTTGGCATTTCGGAATTCGAGATATTGGAGATTTTGTTGACGAAAGGTCACGACACTCCATAGCGAAAGTCTTGAAATCTCGAAAAGATCACAGTCATCCATTCGTTCGGACATGTGGCGGAGATAGAGGAAACCATCGGCATATCGGCTACCGGGGTTTCAAGTTGACAAAAGATTTGGAGTCGCAAGTCACGAAATCACGAAACGAAGAGGACTGTCCATCGTAAGGGAACGCGTGGAAACAATCAAGGCCTTCGGGGAAAGTCCTGAAAGGAAAACACCATCAACATTTTGGGAATCGGCTTTTCGGGAGTCGAGAGACCAAGTGGTCGCGCGTTTGAGTCGCGAAACCCCGAAAGCGACTGCGGTCATATCAGGAGAGGTCATGTGGACCAGAGGTATAGCCCAAGGGGCTAACTGAAGTTAACATCACTTCGACAAATTGACATTTTGGAGTTCGCAGTTTGGGAAACTCTGGGACAAGAGTTCTAAACTCACGAAATAACGAATCGCGAAATCCCGATAGGATCTGGACCGTCAGATCACAGGAAGATATGGAATGTTAAATTGTCCAAAGGCATATTTCGCATTTCGGCAATTTGAAAGACAGAGAACCGGAAAAGCCCATAGTGCTTTAACATCAAGGCACGTGGTCACATTGCACGGTGACTAAGACAAAATTCAAGGCCGATAAGCTCTCTTCGGCCATCAGCAAATCGGCGTTTCGGTGATCGGAGGTTGGCATGACAAGAGATCGGAGGACTCGTATAACAAAGTTCCGACGTCAGAATCGTGAAGCC
The DNA here is from genome assembly GCA_000966675.3 of Picea glauca. Lineage (NCBI taxonomy): Eukaryota > Viridiplantae > Streptophyta > Pinopsida > Pinales > Pinaceae > Picea > Picea glauca. The sequence goes on along the minus strand of JZKD02S1119391.1, from coordinate 460 downwards.
AAAAACTTGCGAAATATTGAACGCAGAGTTCTGAAGTCACTGCAAATTACACG
>JZKD02S1119379.1:172163-185980 GCA_000966675.3 Picea glauca | reverse complement strand
GTTAGGATGATCCCACTAAATCATGAAAGCGAGTAAGATCCAAACCATTCGGATGCCACCTCACCATATAATTTTCTCCTTCTAGAAGATTCGAGAAAACACTTGTTTTTCCCACATGTAGGCATTCTTGCACCCTGCCTATAGAGCAACCTGTGAGCATCTCACACCCTAGCTATGGTGCAACCTGCGAGAATCAGGCATTCTCGCACCCTGCCTATATAGCAACCTGCGAACTTCCTTTTTAACAAGGTTTTTACAAGGGAAAATGCAACTTCTTTTCTCAGGAAAAGTTCTTTTCCCTTCTCTCTTCAAGAACTCAGGCCACTAACCCCTCTGAAGGCAACAGATAGGTTTACATCATTAACGGTCATAGGGATGATGAAAATAATGTGTAACATAGGAACAACATGCCTATGAAAGCCTTATCGAGCAATGGTTCCAAGTAAGTACTAGATTAGATAAATTTCATTTTTGTTTTTATTCAGTGAAATCACAGTCTCAACAATTCACTCTGTTCTTTTTTGGAGATTTCTATTTTTCATTCGTAAAAATGAAAATGAACATAATTTTACTACTGTTATGTGAATGGCTCCAATGGAAGTTTAATTACACGTAACTAATTGTTAAATCTAATTAGCATAGAGTAGGTAGGGTAAATGAATAAAACCATGCTTTTGTTTTCTAGCTCTTGTTTTTGTTTCGAATAAGTATGCTCTCTTCCTGCACCTTGTTGCGAATTGGAAGATCAGAAAGTAGAAATCAAAGGAATGGCTATGTGATGTTTTGAGGAATGTTTTGGTATTGTTTAAGATCTGAACAAAATGTCTAATGGAAATACAAGGGTCCCATTCTGTCGCTATTTGGTGCCAGGCGTTCGCCGTTGTGTGAGCTCAGTGCAAGTGACACATCTATCTATTAGCTGGGATATTAACCGCGAGGGTTCAACTTGACAACTAGCTTCGAAGAAGTAGCATTCCCGGGCCAACTATTGTAGCCTATCCTCCATCTATCCATCGATGATCTCGATGGCACACAGTTGAGCACTAGGTTTGATCATGCACCTATCAATTTGGGTTATGTCCACCGTGGTCAGTTGAGAGATATTAGTTGAATCTCTCTCTTCCTTTTATTTTAGATCAAGTGAGATCTGTTCCATATTCATCTGTACCAAAGTCTCAGCGTCGTCTCCATTGTTGATGCCCAATAGCTCGCCGTCTATAGAATTTAAAGCCTCTCCAAGGAATGGATTATCTTCAGGGCTTGTTGCTTTCCCTCGACAATGTTATGCTCCCATTCCTTTAACATAATATTTCCCCTGGTTTGTTCCGAGACAGTGAGCCTGTGAGTACCTACGGAAACTCTATTATTCATGGCTATCACCGCCTCCTGGAAGGCAACCCAAGCCGCTCATGCATCTCTTTCCCTGGCAGCTAGGTTCTCGGAAACCTGGTTTACCAACAGACAGTTCTCTCGGATCGCTCCCATTTTGGCGAGCAAATTCTGTTGAGCCGAAGAGACTCTGCTTCGAATTTTGATTGCCTAGGATTTGAACCTCTCAACGTTGATCATCCTGCTTTTGGCAATTTCTACCCAAGCCTACATCTCTTCAATCATATTCCTCTGTTGGCTCGCCTGTATCCAACCGTCTCAGACCGCTAGATGTGCTTGCTCGAGCTTGGTTTTGAGCACCTTTATTTCATTTTTATCAGCCAATCGGGCCAGATCTATCTCCACGCTCACCTGGCCTTTAGCATTTTCTGTGGCTGAAGACAAACTGGCCTCGAGAGTCCTAATCAGGTGATTTTTCCTTTTGAGTTGGTTCTTTAAAAGTCGAACCGAAAATTGATTCGCCGATGCATACGCTCCTAACATCCCTGCGATCTCTGTGGTGAATTGCTCATTCTTTTTTTTTTTTTCCGTCAATCATAACTTTGAACTTCTTAGTAGTCGACTCTCCCTCTTGGTAGAACTTGCTTTTCACCACCGATTATCTCTTTTTATCAAAGAAAAATTCATTCGGAGGAAGTTCTTCTGCTCTTATGGGCCTCAGCTCATCATTGAATATCCATCCTTCTTCGATATTCCCCTGTGTTGACTGCAAGGGGGTGACATAAGTGATAGGTTCCCCGATTTGTTTTGCTGATTTTTCTGGAGTATCGACAGGGTCCTGCTTCTTTGGCGGGTCAGGGGTCTTTGTCTCGGTTTCCAGATTCTGTTGCTTTGGCGGGTCTAGAATCTGTGCCTCTGCTTCGAAATTCTTTGTTTGTTCTTCCTCGTCCTGGTGTTTTCCAGGGTCAGGAGTTGCATCCTTAGACCCTTCAGCATCTTTCGGTTCCATCTCGGAAACACCTGGACTCCCCCCTCGCAATATAGTGGGAAGACAACTTCATCTATGTCCCTCGAATTTCAATATAGCGGCTATGTCTTCGGGTGCTAAGGATAGAATCTGGGCTAGAACTTCCTTGTAATACCTCGCCCCTTGGAAAATGTCATCCGAGGGTGAATTCTCATGCTCAAACCTTTTGAGCCCACAATTAGCTAAATGGTTGCTCACAACCCTTTGTGGATCAAGTTTCTTATACTCGATGGGGACCAACTTCAGGTCTTCCAGGGCTGCAGCCTTAGCTTTGGCATGCCCAGAATATAATAAAGAATAAGAATTCAGCCGAATGGGAAAAGACGGCCATACCTTCTTTGAGTACCCTTTTAATTCTTTACTCACCCCACCAATTACTGTCTGTCGGGAGACCTGGCTACAAGCCATCTTGTCAGGAATGAACAATGGTAGCACATGCGGGGGAATAGCAACCCCGAACACTCTGAAGTATGAGAAATCTACCTCCACGTACCAGCCCGCTATGCCACTTAGATTTGCTACAATGTTGTCCGAGATACGCGGTGGTGGGTGACCAAAAATGGCGATATGCAGGGGCACCATCACCCAGTTAAAAATTTCGTATGCGAACTTCTCCACTTTATTTTCCCATAGCTTTTCGTGATACACATGTATGGGTCTGGCTTCAGCTATAGTCCAAGCCCAACTCATCAATGGAAATGGTGTCATGGAACATATCGTGTCTATAATATATGTGGACATGAAAAATGAGGATGACCTCCCACTTTCCTTCTCCTCCCGATACTCTGTGACTCGGTTGGCCAAACTATCCGACAGTATCTTTGCCCAATTAAAATAGCAACCTTATGCAACTCAAAACATTAGAGGCACCCACACAATGAAAAAATGTGATGTGTCCTCTCTCCCATACAGCCGGCATGTCATCATGGCCACATATTTATATTGTGGCTCCAACGAAGCAATTGAATAAACGCCCTGGTCATTGGCTCAGAATTTCGCGGTGCACGAAACCCAATTCTTTATCAAACCTGGCATGGTTTTATCATACTAGGTGCACTCTTTCTCCTTGAACTCCTCTAGGAACTCAGCGCCATAGGTGTAATCAAATGTCGTCGAGAGCTTATACATGGTTTGTATATGTTCTGGCCTAAAATTTTCGACCGTGACTCGCTGCCCGTTCATGATAGTCCTGGTGGGTATGTCTACGTGATCCAACGCCCATCGGATCATGTCATAATATGGGAGAAACCGTGGTCTGGCTGCTACCCTGTGCATTCCAGATTGGACAACTATCTTGTATTTGGTGTTCAGATCATCCTTTTCATTGTCATCGGAGTCGTCTGAATAATCGACCAATTCCAATTGCAGAGTGTCTGAAACAAATGACCAGTTGGGGACCGAGTCGACACTTCGAGGTGAAGTGTCGGAGACATTGTCTGAGCCTTGTCCTGCGACCTCAACATTCGCCTTTGCTGCTTTCTGCGGAGCCATAGCTGAAGCTTGTGTTTTCGCTCTTCTGCGATAGAACTGCGTATACATGCAGAAATTAGTTTACTCGGAATTGATGAGCTCTGCGTGCTTATGAAAATGCTTTCGTTATAATAAAAATAAACTCTTATATATATTTGAAAACTCGGTACTTTTCAAAATAAGCCTGTCAAATCGTAATTAGAAATAAATTTATTGCGCAAAATTCGATCTTACATGCGTAGATTTACCCTATTTCTCCATAAATGTCATAAATTTTTGGCGGTTTGATAGTCAGTCGAAGTATGGAGAGAAATGGCTACCTTGGGAAACGTGCAGGCCTCGAGGCGCGGGATATATCTTGCTTTAGCTTGATCAATCAAATCTTACCAATGTTAATCAACTTCTCGCCATTTGTTACATCGTGGATTTCCTTTTAACACTTTGAGTCTCCAACTCGCGAGATCGCGAGGACCGACTTTGGCTTAATTAACGGTAATTGCGATTTGGGGCATAATTAATTTTATAATCATTTTATTTGCCTTATCGTAACTCGGAACCTCACAGACAAGTTTCTGGGAGATTAGTATGCCGAGTCGCGAAACCGCGAGATGGCGATAATTAAGACTCAATTAAGGGGAAGAAAATCTTGGATTAGGCGATTAATTAATCATGTTATAATTACATCGTGCCTTCGTGAGTCGAGGATTTAGACGCTGTGACTTTTGAAAAAGTTAGTGCTGAGTGGCGAAATGCCGAGAACGACATTTACCATAGTTAGTTTTTTGCCTTTGATCTTTGACATGGGTTATCCAGATAGGACTTCACGTTCTCGGCTCTCGGGGCTGTAAAAATAAAAATTCGGACTTGGCGAACGTCGAAGCGCGAAACCTCGACGACGTCTAACCATGAGTTAAAATATTCTACCCTGGTTACTATCTTGAGTGAAAATTTAAAATGACTTCGCTGTTTTGTGACTCGGGACGTGTGAACTCATGGATTATAGTATCCGACTTGCGAGATCCCGAAGTAAAACAAAGAGAGCGAACATTCTTACGAAAGTGGACTTGTTTCGAGAGTAGAAAAGCATCGTTGCTTATGTGACAAGGTTGCAGAGTTTTCAAGATCTCGGGGGAAAATAAGACCATCTTTAGCTTTCAAGTATCAAAAAATGAAAATTGTGACGGGTTAAAAAACAAGGGCGGTTCCAACAGCTACAATGCAACAAGATCTTGGTTCTGATTCAGTAGATGAAGGAAAGATCATAGCGGTTGGAGTACAAGGTAAATATTCCCTTCATGCTAGTTCAAGTTCCAATGATGAATCTCATGTTGATGAATGAAAGAGGAATGAGTTATTTCACATAAGAGTTGTATCTAAACACACTAAGATAGATACATTATTTGATCTAGGTTCCTAAGTAAACTTAATATTTGAAGCACTTGTCAACAAGATGGGTCTTGTAACGAAACCACATCCAAAGCCTTATCCTCTTGGTTGGGTATGTGATAAAGAAAAACTAAATGTCACCAAACAATGTAGGGTTAGATTTTCTATTGCTTCAAAGTTGATTGATGAAGTGGATTTGGATTTTGTACCACTTTATATATGCAACATAGTGTTGGGAAGTCCTTATATTTATGAGAGAAAAGAAATCTTCTTTTGTCATGAGAACAAATACCAACTTACTAAGGGGGGAGTGGAATATATTGTTAGAGCTCACAACATGAGGGTAAATACAACACTTGTTAGTGCAGGACAAATGAAAAGACTCATAAACACTAATAAGAGATATGTACTCATGGTTGTAAGAGAGAAAGATGTCGGGACATCCAACGCTTTCCAAGGATGTGATATGTCTCATAAAAAGGAATTAATTGATATTGTTTCTAAGTATGATGATATTTTTCAGGAACCGGATGGATTACCTCCTAAGAGGGAAATCCAACACGCGATACATCTTCAACAAGATTCTCCTCTTCCTAATGTGGGCATTTACAAGATGTCATTTGTGGAGAAGAAAGAGATTAAGAAGAAGGTACAAGGTTTATTGGATCAAGGGGTCATCAGGCCCAGTTCATCTCCTTGTGGTTCTCCAATCGCGATGGTTCCAATGAAAAATGGCACATGGTAACTGTGTTTCAATTACCAGGCCTTAAATAAAATCATGGTAAAAAATTGATACCCTCTTCCTCGTATAGATGATTTACTTGATCAGTTGAAGAATGTTGTTTGTTTCACTAAGTTGGATTTGTGTAGTGGATATCATCAAATTAGGGCCGTAGAACAAGATGCATGGAAGACTACCTTTAAAACCAAACAAGGATTGTTTGAGTGGTTAGTTATGTCATTTGGGCTTTGTAATGCTCCGATAACTTTCATGCATGTGATGAATGATGTATTCAAGCCTTTCCTAGATTACTTTGTGATTGTGTATTTAGATGACATTCTTATTTTTAGTGGGACTTGGGATGAACATGTGAGGCATGTAAAGAAGTATTGGATACTTTGCAAAGGGAAAAGATGTATGTAAAAATTTCTAAATGTGAATTTGGCAAGACTGCACTTGTATACTTAGGTCATATTGTAGGAGGAGGACAATTGAAAATTGATCCTTCCAGAATTGATGTAATTGTAAATTGGCCTGAGCCAAAAAGTGTAACCAAGGTATGAAGCTTCTTAGGTGCAGTCCAGTATTGGAGGAGGTTCATTTCAAACTTCTCCTTTATAGAATCCCCTTTGCATGCCTTAACCAGTGTGAAGAACACTTTTCAGTGGCAAGGAAAACAACAAAAAGCTTTTGACACTTTGAAGGAGAAGATCAGTACCGCACCAGTATTAGCACTATTGAATCTTCAACAACCTTTTGAGATCGAGAAAGATGCCAGCAGATATGCAATGGGTGAATTATTGATGCAATATAGTAATCCTATTTTTTACCACTCTGAAACTTTTAACCAAGGTATTGTTAACTATCCTACATATGATAAAGAGTTGTATGCATTAGTTCAATGCGTAAAGAAATGGAAGCACTACTTGTTAGGGAAGGAAACAATTATACATATAGATCACCAACCCTTACAGTATCTCCAAGCACAAACCAAACTGCAACAATATTGACACTACAGATGGATGGGTTTTCTACAACAATTTCATTTGGTAATCAAGTACAAGAAGGGTACAAGTAACAAGGTAACCGATATGATTTCTAGACCTCCCATTATTGCTTCTATTATTTTGAAGAATACTTCTTTATCTCATGATATCTATGTAGAAAAATATGCCATTGATGAATATTTTAAAGAAGTATATGAGAAGCTAACCCATGGTGCATAGGTAGAGAACTATTGTCTATAGGGAAAACTACTCTACCATCTTGGAAAGCTATGTATTCCTACAAGTGAACGAGTCCATGTAATACGAGAAGCATACACTTCTCTTGTGTCTGGGAATTTTGGGGTAGGAAAAACTATGGCTCATTTGCAAAGGTTTTGTTATTGGCCTCAAATGAAAGAAATTGTAACTAAATATGTAAAGGGGTGTGTGATGTGTTCTACTTGTAAGCCCACTAATAGAAAATTGGGGCTATACACACCACTTCTTATTCCATCCCATCCATGGGAAATCATTTCCATGGATTTTGTAGGGGGTTTACCAATGACCAAAGGGGGTCATTCCTATTTGTATGTTGTAGTGGATAGGTTCAACAAGATGTGTATCTTGATTCCATGTAAAAAGAAGATCATTGTTGAGAAAACTATTAATCTCTTCTTTCAATATGTTTGGGTTCACTTTGGGTTACCCACATCCATTTTTTGAGATCGAGATACTCGATTCCTTGAGGATTTTTGGACTAGCTTGTGGAGAATGATGGATACAAAATTGAAGAGGAGCACTTATTTCCATCCACAAACCAATGGACAGACATAGGTGGTAAACAGTGTTGGGTATGTGTTATATTCTTTGCATGCGTGTGTGTGGGCGCATCAGATTCTTGCATCTAACGATCCCTCTAGTAGTGATCTTTTTGTCGTGTGCACCGGGCACTTCCTAGGGGGGTCCCAGGGGGGGCTAGGTATGGCCCCCCTTTTTTACGTGCAGTGTTCGAGACAATGCCCCGATTTTTTTTTTGGGCGTTTTTGCTATTTTTAGCGGTTTTCTAAATTAATCCTGGATTAAGGTATTAGGGTTTTGGTATCTATGGAATACCTAAAACATTGTATATATATTGTATGGTGAATGGTGAAATTAATACAATAAAGCATTGAAAGGTTTTCTCCTGGTTAAGGGTTTCCGGTATAAATCTCTGTGTACTATGTGTATGAGCCATTGATTAATTTATGTTTTTCTTAAGAATCTATATACATTGCTTTACTTCATAGGTTTAAAAATTACAAACAGAACAGTGGAAATTTTTCTTCAAGGCTATTGCAACAATCATCCCAAGTTATGGGATGAACAAATACCTTATGTACAACATGCTTGCGACTGAGCTTTACATTCCTCCACTCAGAGTTCACCTTTTGAGACATATTTTGGGTACCTACCCAAGGTTCCTTTGGAATTGATGTATGGTAGAGATGCCAATGTGAATGAAGAATGAAGAAAGGAAAGAGCCCGCAAGTTCATCCAGAGGATCCAATAGATACACTAGGTAATTGGGGAACAACTGGAGAAAAGTCAAGCACAGTATAAAGCTCGACATGATAAACAAAGGGTTGATCATTAGTTCCAATTTGGAGACCGGGCATGGCTTCACATCAGCAAGGAACGATTGAAGGGTGAAGGAAAGAAATTCAAACCCATCTGATATGGACCCTTCACTATTTTGAAGAAAAGCGACACCAATGCTTTTGGTTTAGATCTTCCACCTTATATGCAAATTTACTTAGTTCTGAATGTAGAGAACTTGAAACTTTTTTAGCCTCCCATGATCATGGATCAGGATGAGGAAGTTTCAATACCTTTAGTTGATTAGTTTTCATTTGATTACTTGGATGAATTACAGAAATATATCATCCTGTACATAAGGATGAGGACGTCACACATGGGTGATGTTGATTATCTTCGAGTAGGCCTAAAAGGCACACATCCAAGTAAGGTAAAGTGGATTGAGAAGGAAAAAGTGAGGGGACTCTTCCCTCACTTATCTGTTGATTGATGAAAGCTTTTGGTGGTCCAAAAATATCTCAGTGGGAAGGTGTGATCCAAAAAATATCCACAGAAGGATAAGAACCACTCAGAACTCACAGAGGAAACTCGGAATGCTTAGAATGGCTTCAACAGACAGAGAAAGAGAAAAAATTAAAAATTCCCAAAACTCAGTGAAGATGACAATATCGCGAAGGGCGCATCACAAGATTTCTAACGATGCAAACGACTCGTCAAACAGAGTTACGTATCGAAAGATATTCACGGTCAAATTTTTGTTCAACCTAATCTAGTTAGCAGGGATGAGTCAGCATCCGTACTGCTAACCTCAACACCAGTACATATGACATCATTGTTCATACAACATATGTGGAAAGCGTAGAGGGTGACACATATCATGATGATGTGGCAACACCAGAGGCTGCCACATGTCACTCATTTTTGGAATTTTTAGGTTGACATGTGGACCAATAAAAACATGTCACGTGGCAGTCCGTACATGACACATGGCATCCATACAATATGTGGAAGGATGACATGGCATCTGTATGAAACATGGAAGGGTGACTATACAAAGAGGTAATGTGGGCCAATGTTTGGCTGCCACATGGGCCAATCATGGGTTGCCACGTGATAGTGGGAAAATTCCCAATGACGCCCAACAACCAAAAATCTAAAAAAATATATATTAATGGAAGTCCACCAAATCAGGCAGCGGTTCCACCAAATCTGGTAGTGGTTCCACCAAATTTGGTGGCATATTCCGTTGTCCACCAAAATTAACCGCCTCCGCCAAAATCTTTGTCATTTTAGTGGCCTCTTCACCAAAACTATTGTAACCATATGCTAAAAGGGGAGGCCTGTGGGTATGATCCTAAGACCTCCTCCTAACCAACGTTTTAAATAACCTTCGCCAACCAATATGCCCAACAACCCTTTAATGCATAACCACCCACAAATATTATAAAAAGGGGGTTTCTACCAGTGTACGGGTGAGGAAGAGACCAAGGGTGTGGTCGTACAGATAGGGCAAGAATTTCGATAATTTTTTCTAGTCATTAGTTACAGGTGCAGCCACGGAAACCAAGAGAGGTTTGTCTCTTGAGCTTGAAAGTGCCAGACTCGGATCGAGGCGTGGAGACAATCATTTTTAGGTAATTTGACGCCACAAACGCAATGGTGATGTTTGTTTTCTTATCTAAGCAAATATTTTGTAGCTTAACTCTAGAATGAGGTATACTTATGTATTTTGCCCAATTCTTTTGTGAAGTTAATAAAAAGGCCTACCCATTTGAGAGCGAGACCCAGAGACGTAGTCCAGCAGGAAAGAACTTTGTTATCAATTTTTTTTTTATTCATATTTCATGCTTATGTCTCTTTCCTTTTGAGCCTTTCCTTCTTTATGGCGCACTTTAGTTTATGTTCATTTAATACAATTCATTAATAAGTCACCAGATGAAAATATCTTGGATCATCAATAGTGCTAAGGTGCCATCATGATATAATCCACCATCATAGACACAACCACTATATTTAAATGTCATCATGATGTTGTTTACTTTCAGTCAATCAGACTAGTGTAAATGATGTGGTTTAGTTTCTGTAGAATAGAATTAATTGTGAGTTTTTGAAAATATTCTTTAAGAATAGAGTCCACTTAAAAGAGTTGTTTTTAAGGAAATATCGCCTGCTTCCGTTCAATAATTTCTTACTTAGAGTAATGTGCTCATTGTTCATATATTTCTCTGTATATTTGAACTAAGTTTCACTATCCAAACATAGTTCAATTTGTTTATAATTTCTTTCTAAAATAGAATTGTAAATTGAAGATAAAGTATCGATCCCTAGGAAAAACCATCTTCCTTCCTAGCTAAATCCACTTTCCAAATTTCTTAAGTAATTAACACTCGTTCTACCTTGACTCATACTATGTCAAAACTCTAAGTTACTTACCCTGTTGATAATTTAATTGAGGGAAATTAAGGTATATAGTTTACCCATCATTTTTGGCGCCATTTTTTGGGAGTTGTCCAAAGGTAGAAAAAAATTAGGAAGTAGATTATTTCCTAGCATTAGTGCTAGTTTGGTGGTGGGGGAATGTTAAGACGAGAGGTAAGAACTTGTGCATCTGTTATAGAAGGTTCCCCCAAGCCCAATGGTAGTTTTTGTTTTGATTTTTTTCTTTCATGAACAAACCTAGGGACTCAAAGGGTAGATATGTTAAAACCAATCCAAAACTTCCAACCAAAGTTTCTTATAACCTTTTTGGAGGAAGAAATATTCCACCTATAAACTCTGTAGAATAGTATCAGAAAGTAAAAGTAGGGGATAAATCGACCCATAAATCTATAAAAGTTTCAGAAGAGACAAGAACTAAGGAAACCATAGAACAGAAGGTCGAGAAACCAACAATAGTAGGACAGGAGGTAAAACCACTCGAACCTTCCAATTTCTCATCATCAAAACCAACAAACACAACTTTTTCCTTTTTACCACCATCAGGGGATTCTAACTTTATAGATATCATTGACCCTGAACAAGTGAATTCCCTCTTTGGAGGTTTAACAAATTTAGTTGTGTCAAAAGTTGAAACAACAAATTTTGAACCAATAGTTTCAACAGGCTCAAGCAAAGTCCCTGAAATCCAAATAGCAGACGATTTCTCCTATCGAAGAAACATCTCTCCTGAAAAAGAACTTTGGGATGCCTCATCGTATCCAAGAATAAAACCACAAAGGCATTCTCTTTTTGGGAACCAGAGAAGTATGGATGAACATGAGGACCATAATCATGTGAGACATGATGAGGGAGAAGAAGTAGGAAACCAAACAAAAACCACTTTTGGATACCACACAGAATGTTAATATGAAGAACAATCCAATTTTTGTACTACCTACCTTTTATGGTAAGAGAAGTGAGGATCAAGACACATTCCTGTTTGAGTTTGACATCTTGTGCAAGATTTATAACTACCTACAAGATGCTCAAAAATTAAAACTATTTTTTGCCACTCTTAAAGATTCTGCACTTAGATGGTTCATGGGATTAATTAGTCTAGTATCGGATCTTGGGAAGATATGAATACCATATTCTTTAGGAAATACCAATACTATTAAAAATATAAATATTCTCATAATGATATCTTTAAAATTCAACAATTAGAAGACGAGAGTCTTGAAGATTACATGGAATGGTTTTCCTATATCTCACAAAAATCAAAATATAATGACCTTCTAGACGATGCAATCATAACTCTTTTTCTTAAAGGAATTTTGGAAGAATATATGGAAACACTTAATCTGATGGCATCGAGAGATGTCTCCCATAAACCATTTTTTGAGATTTGTGACATGTGTAGAAAATACTCAAGAAGCAAGGATAAAAATGGAAAGGGTGTTTGGGATCCCTATAGTAGAAACTCAAAAAGAGTTACTTCTAGTGGGATTATGAGGATGGAAATAGGAAACCTGTTAGAAAAATTTAAAACTAATATTTTAAGTACAATAGGTTCCCAATTGGGCACTTTAAATATTAAGAAAAAATAGGAGGAAGAGAATGTTGTGATGTGCATATTATATCCAAGGTACAGGAGGAAGCATTCCTCAAGGGAATTCCCATTATACAACATCTCAGTCCGTGGCTTCTGTACTGAAGATCATCCAACTGAAAAATTCCCATCATTTCCTGGTTTATTATCCATTTATAAAGGTGGGGATCTTGGGGAATCTTATCACACACCTAGAAGACCATAGCATCCTAGGAGTCAACCTACATACCAGGATCCACCACCTCAAGCTCCACTTTATTACCAACAACCACAACAGTGGAACTTACCAAATTGGAAAAATTGGTCTTCACAGTATGCATCACACCATCCTTGGCTACAAGGATGGAGGGGAGGAAAAACCCAAGGAAACACTCAGATTCCACATGTTACTATGCCCACTCATCCTTATCCACAGTTACCACCAAATATTTAGCAACTCTTTCTAGGTTTTGTTCCTCCACCTTTACCTCCTATTCCACAACAACTTCAACAATTTCAAAATGCAATTTCCCCAAGACCAACATTATTACTAGCACAATCGGTGCCTAACCCAAACAATAAGCCAACTCAACCTCTTCATAATTTTGAGTTGAAAACTTTTCTGACATATGTTATTTCTCCTGTTCCATTACATGAGATTCAACTAAGGTCAGAAAAAGTTTTGGATAAACAGAAACCTTTAGTAGTCATCTATGAGGAAGAAGAAGATGAAACTCCTGACCAGACCACAGATGATACTAAATGGGAGGATTTTATTATTCCCAAAGATCAAGAAAAAAAGCATCCTCAAAGTGAATCCTTGCAAACTACAAAAGATCCTCCCTATACGGAGAGATTAGCAATCGAAAAACCAATGATTCGGCCAAAATTTGACATTATAAACTAAATAAAAAATATCTGTGTCACAATTCCCTTGTTACAAGCAATAAAGGATATCCCAATTTATAGTAAGGTAATTAAGGAATTGTGTATCAAAAATCCAGGTAGAAAACGTAAAGACCCTCCAATAGTGCATCTGGTAGGAGACTTGTATGAGTACATATTAGAGAATCCTAGGGTCACAAAGTATGCAAATCCTGGGAATCTAGTAGCAACAATAATCATTAATAATATTCCCATTGGAAATACTCTCATGGACCTAGGGGAAACCATTAACGTTATGACTTTCACTACCTTATAATTGTTGAATCATGTTGTCAGTGATGCCAAAGGATGATTTATTGATTGATGTCAAGGAATTGATTGATGCCAAAGGATGATTGATTGATGTCAAAGGTCAAAGGTTTGATGTCAAAT
>JZKD02S1119379.1:148250-172153 GCA_000966675.3 Picea glauca | reverse complement strand
TCAATTCTGGAAGGATCAATTTTCAATTGTCCTCCTCCTACAATATGACCTAAGTATACAAGTGCAGTCTTGCCAAATTCACATTTAGAAATTTTTACATACATCTTTTCCCTTTACAAAGTATCCAATACTTCTTTACATGCCTCACATGTTCATCCCAAGTCCCACTAAAAATAAGAATGTCGTCTAAATACACAATCACAAAGTAATCTAGGAAAGGCTTGAATACATCATTCATCACATGCATGAAAGTTATCGGAGCATTGCAAAGCCCAAATGACATAACTAACCACTCAAACAATCCTTGTTTGGTTTTAAAGGTAGTCTTCCATGCATCTTGTTTTACGGCCCTAATTTGATGATATCCACTACACAAATCCAACTTAGTGAAACAAACAACATTCTTCAACTGATCAAGTAAATCATCTATACGAGGAAGAGGGTATCAATTTTTTACCATGATTTTATTTAAGGCCTGGTAATCGAAACATAGTTACCATGTGCCATTTTTCATTGGAACCATCACGATTGGAGAACCACAAGGAGATGAACTGGGCCTGATGACCCCTTGATCCAATAAGCCTTGTACCTTCTTCTTAATCTCTTTCTTCTCCACAACTGACATCTTGTAAATGCCCACATTAGGAAGAGGAGAATCTTGTTGAAGATGTATCGCGTGTTGGATTTCTCTCTTAGCAGGTAATCCATCCGGTTCCTGAAAATATCATCATACTTAGAAACAATATCAATTAATTCCTTTTTATGAGACAGATCACATTTTTGGAAAGCGTTGGATGTCCTGACATCTTTATCTCTTACAACCATGAGTACATATCTCTTATTAGTGTTTATGAGTCTTTTCATTTGTTCTGCGCTAACAAGTGTTGTATTTACCCTCATGTTGTGAGCTCTAACAATATATTCCACTCCCCCCTTAGTAAGTTGGTATTTGTTCTCATGACAAAAGAACATTTCTTTTATATCATAAATATAAGGACTTCCCAACACTATGTCGCATATATAAAGTGGTACAAAATCCAAATCAACTTCATCAATCAACTTTGAAGCAATAGAAAATCTGACCCTACATTGGTTGGTGACATTTAGTTTTGCTTTATCACATACCCAACCAAGAGGATAAGGCTTTGGATGTGGTTTCGTTACAAGACCCATCTTGTTGACAAGTGCTTCAAATATTAAGTTTACTTGGGAACCTAGATCAAATAATGTATCTATCTTAGTGTGTTTAGATACAACTCTTATGTGAAATAACTCATTCCTCTTTCATTCATCAACATGACATTCATCATTGGAACTTGAACTAGCATGAAGGGAATATTTACCTTGTACTCAAACCGCTATGATCTTTCCTTCATCTATTGAATCAGAACCAAGATCTTGTTGCATTGTAGCTATTGGAGCCGCCCTTGTTTTTTAACCCGTCACAATTTTTATTTTTTGATACTTGAAATCTAAAGATGGTCTTATTTTCCCCCGAGATCTTGAAAACTCTGCAACCTTGTCACGTAAGAAGCGATTCTTTTCTACTCTCGAAACAAGTCCACTTTCGTAAGAATGTTCGCTCTCTTTGTTTTACTTCGGGATATCGCAATTCGGATACTATAATCCATGAGTTCACACGTCCCGAGTCACAAAACAGCGAAGTCATTTTAAATTTTCACTCAAGACAGTAACCAGAATAGAATCTTTTAACTCATGGTTAGACGTCGTCGGGGTTTCGTGCTTCGACGTTCGCCAAGTCCGAATTTTTATTTTTACAGCCCCGAGAGCCGAGAACGCAAAGTCCTATCCGGATAACCCATGTCAAAGATCAAAGGAAAAAAGATAACTATGGTAAATTTCATTCTCGGAATTTCGCCACTCAGCACTAACTTTTTCAAAAGTCACAGCGTCTAAATCCCCGACTCACGAAGGCACGATGTAATTATAACATGATTAATTAATCGCCTAATCCAAGATTTTCTTCCCCTTAATTGAGTCTTAATTATCGCCATCTCGCGGTTTCGCGACTCGGCATACTAATCTCCCAGAAACTTGTCTGCAAGGTTCCGAGTTACGATAAGGCAAATAAAATGATTATAAAATTAATTATGCCCCAAATCGCAATTACCATTAATTAAGCCAAATTCGGTCCTCGCGATCTCGCAAGTTGGAGACTCAAAGTGTTAAAAGGAAATCCACGATGTAACAAATGGCGAGAAGTTGATTAACGTTGGTAAGATTTTATTGATCAAGCTAAAGCAAGATATATCCCGCGCCTCGAGACCTGCACGTTTCCCGAGGTAGCCATTTCTCTCCATACTTTGACTGACTGTCAAACCGCCAAAAATTTATGACATTTATGGAGAAATAGGGTAAATCTATGCATGTAAGATCGAATTTTGCGCAATAAATTTATTTCTAATTACGATTTGACAGGCTTATTTTGAAAAGTACCGAGTTTTCAAATATATATAAGAGTTTCTTTTCATTATAACGAAAGCATTTTCATAAGCACGCAGAGCTCATCAATTCCGAGTAAACTAATTTTTGCATGTATACGCAGTTATATCATAGAAGAGCGAAAACGCAAGCTTCAGCTATGGCTCCACGGAAAGCAGCAAAGGCGAATGTCGAGGTCGTAGGACAAGGCTCAGACAATGTCTCCGACACTTCGCCTCGAAGTGTCGACTCGGTCCCCAACTAGTCATTTGTTTCAGACACTCTGCAATTGGAATTGGTCGATTATTCAGATGACTCTGACGACAATGAAAAGGATGATCTGAACACCAAATACAAGATAGTTGTCTAATACGGAATGCATAGGGTAGCAGCCAGACCATGGTTGCTCCCATATTATGACATGATCCGATGGGCGTTGGATCACGTAGACATACCCACCAGGACAATCATTAACGGGCAGCGAGTCACGGTCGAAACTTTTAGGCCAGAACATATACAAACCATGTATAAGTTCCCGACAACGTCTGATTACACCTATGGCGCTGAGTTCCTGGAGGATTTCAAGGAGAAAGAGTGCACCTAGTATGATAAAACCATGCCAGGTTTGATAAAGGATTGGGTTTCGCGCATCACGAAATTCTGAGCCAATGACCAGAGCGTTTATTCAATTGCTTCGTTGGAGCCACAGTATAAATATGTGGCCATGATGACATGCCGGCTGTATGGGAGAGAGGACACATCACATTTTTTCATTGTGTGGGTGCCTCTAATGTTTCGAGTTCCATAAGGTTGCTATTTTAATTGGGCAAAGATACTGTCGGATAGTTTGGCCAACCGAGTCACAGAGTATCGGGAGCAGAAGGAAAGTGGGAGGCCATCCTCATTTTTCATGTCCACATATATTATGGACACGATATGTTCCATGACACCATTTCCATTGATGAGTTGGGCTTGGACTCTGGCTGAAGCCAGACCCATACATGTGTATCACGAAAAGCTATGGGAAAATAAAGTGGAGAAGTTCGCATATGAAATTTTTAACTGGGTGATGGTGCCCCTGCATATCGCCATTTTTTGTCACCCACCACCGTGTATCTCGGACAGCATTGTAGCAAATCTGAGTGGCATAGAGAACTGGTATGTGGAGGTAGATTTCTCATACTTCAGAGTGTTCGGGGATATTGTTCCCCCGCATGTGCTACCATTGTTCATTCCTGACAAGCTGGCTTGTAGCGAGGTCACCCGACAGACAGTAATTGGTGGGGTGAGTAAAGAATTAAAAGGGTACTCAAAGAAGGTATGGTCGTCTTTTCCCATTCGGCTGAATTCTTATTCTTTATTAGATTTTGGGCATGTCAAAGCTAAGGCTACAGCCCTAGAAGACCTGAATTTGGTCCCCATCAAGTATAAGAAACATGATCCACAAAGGGTTGTGAGCAACCATTTAGCTAATTGTGGGCTCAAAAGGTTTGAGCATGAGAATTCACCCTCGGATGACATTTTCCAAGGGGCGAGGTATTACAAGGAAGTTCTAGCCCAGATTCTATCTTTAGCACCCGAAGACACAGCCGCTATATTGAAATTCGAGGGACATAGATGAAGTTGTCTTCCCGCTATATTGCGAGGGGGGAGTCCAGGTGTTTTTGAGATGGAACCGAAATATGCTGAAGGGTCTAAGGATGCAACTCCTGACCCTGGAAAACACCAGGACGAGGAAGAACAAACAAAGAATTTCGAAGCAGAGGCACAAATTCTAGACCCGCCAAAGCAACAGAATCCGAAAACCGAGACAAAGACCCTTGACCCGCCAAAGAAGCAGGACCTTGTCGATACTCCAGGAAAATCAACAAAACAAATCGGGGAACCTATCACTTATGTCACCCCCTTGCAGTCAACACAAGGGAATATCGAAGAAGGATGGATATTCAATGATGAGCTGAGGCCCATAAGAGCAGAAGAACTTCCTCCGAATGAATTTTTCTTTGATAAAAAGAGATAAGCAGTGGTGAAAAGCGAGTTCTACCAAGAGGGAGAGTCGACTGCTAAAAAGTTCAAAGTTATGACTGACGAAAAAAAAAAGAATGAGCAATTCACCATGGTGATCGCAGGGATGCTAGGAGCGTATGCATCGGTGAATCAATTTTTGGTTGGACTTTTAAAGAACCAACTCAAAAGGAAAAATTGCCTGATTAGGACTCTCGAGGCCAGTTTGTCTTCAGCCACAGAAAATGCTAAAGGCCAGGTGAGCGTGGAGATAGAGCTGGCCCGATTGGCTGATAAAAATGAAATAAAGGTGCTCAAAACCAAGCTCAAGCAAGCACATCTAGCAGTCTGAGACGGTTGGATACTGGCGGGCCAATAGAGGAATATGATTGAAGAGCTGTAGGATCGAGTAGAAATTGCCAAAAGCAGGATGATCAACGTTGAGAGGTTCAAATCCTAGGCAATCAAAATTCGAAGCAGAGTCTCTTCGGCTCAATAGAATTTGCTCGCCAAAATGGGAGCGATCCGAGAGAACTGTCTATTGGTAAACCAGGTTTCCGAGAACCTAGCTTCCAGGGAAAGAGATGCATGAGCGGCTCGGGTCACCTTCCAGGAGGCGGTGATAGCCATGAATAATAGAGTTTCTGCAGGTACTCACAGGCTCACTGTCTTGGAACAAACCAGGGGAAATATTCTGTTAAAGGAATGGGAGCATAACATTGCCGAGGGAAAGCAACAAGCCCTGAAGATAATCCATTCCTTGGAGGAGGCTTTAAATTCTATAGACGGCGAGCTATTGGGCATCAACAATGGAGGCGACGCTGAGACTTTGGTACAGATGAATATGGAACAGATCTCACTTGATCTGAAAGAAAAGGAAGAGAGAGATTCAACTAATATCTCTCAACTGACCATGGTGGACATAACCCAAATTGATAGGTGCATGATCAAACCTAGTGCTCAACTGTGTGCCATCGAGATCATCGATGGACAGATGGAGGATAGGCTACAATAGTTGGCCCAGGAATGCTACTTCTTCGAATCTAGTTGTCAAGTTGAACCCTCGTGGTTAATATCCCAGCTAATAGATAGATGTGTCACTTGCACCGAGATCACACAACGGCGAATGCCTGGCACCAAATAGCAATAGAATGGGAGAAATGGAGCGATTGCCATCTCCTCTGTCATAACCGAAAATTGTGTGACTATTGAGATTCTACCTGCTTTGCAAGAATTGTATAAATGTATCACAAGAAGAAAGATAAAGGAGCTGGACCCTTTTTGAGATTTTAAAAAAGAGTTTTTACATTGAGATTTAATACAAGCAGATCCAAGATTCTCAATTCTGTCACTACTGTATTACAAGTTTGCTTTCTTGTTCCTCATTTTCAATTTCAGTTCATATTCATAATTGATGTGCTTCGTTATACTTTAGTACGACCACTACTATAACGAATAAATTTGGGTTTTATGTAATTGTTTATTGTATTTCCTCTGCACCAGCTATCAGCGGTGTAAGACCAATCTGCAGTTTCAGAATTCTACATGTATTTTTTGTTACATCGGTTATTTTCTTACATATTTTCTTCTCCCGTTTACTTCATGAGATTTTCCCCTGGTAGGAACCTGACACTATAAACGGCTCAATGTTTTTCTCCCATCTCGCCCCTTTGATTAAAATATAATACAGTTATGAGAACGTTCCTTAGATTTGCATTCGTATTTTAATTCTTCAACTGTAAGTTCTCTTTTATAAGAACAAGCTGAGACAACACTCAACCTTTCTTAAAGTTTTCCTACCTGTATTGTTCCCCCCATGACAGTTCCTATACAAACTCAACCTAATGTTCAACCTGGATTATTGAACCAAACACACATCACCTTAAATCTCTTCAACACAATCCTTAAAACAACAACTAACCGAGCCGAACTTGAACAATCGTGAGCAGCCATTGAATGAGACATAACTATCTAGGAACAGTTCGAAGCCAGGCAACCTCAACGAAGAAATCTCCCTTAGTCTCTTTCTCCGAAGGTTGACATATTCCCTTCTCCATATTTTAATCACTTTCGTATGCCTTGACACTTTACTCTTGAGCCTTAAGTACAGACTCAGGAACAACATCTTTCTGGCCCCATTGCCGGGGACCGAAGTTACAAAACCTTTTTCCCTGGGAAAACGACATTTTTTTTTCGTTGAAATTGTTACCCTTTGATAGTGAACAAAGAGTACACACCTTTTAAGGCTTTTTATCTTTCACTTGGCGACTCCATGAAGAAATAAACTGGCATTCGGTCAAAGGAATACCAGAAAAAACCCGGATGGTGAGCAGATTACGCCAGTTACCGATCCTGAAAAAATTCTAAAGGCGAGAGGCTCTTTTAAGCCAACCGCTGCAGTTTACCAACTTGAAATCCCATCACTGAAGGCTGAGAGTCCTTTTGAACCCTCGACCTCACTCGGTCCTTGCTTTGATGCTAAACATTCAACGCCAATCTGCTCAGAAATTAGGAGTGAGATTCATCCAACAGTCCCCTTGATACAGAGAGGAAAGGGGCCTCTTGAAGGTTCGTTGGCTTTTAAAACACCATCTTATCTTCAGTTGAATTTCTCGACTTCTCCAAATCTTGAAGAGTGTGTTACACACTCATTTCTCACATCCGTCGGTTTTCCCAATTCCATCTCTTGCAAGTCCGAGGAACCAACTCCTCGCATTCTTGATCTTTCCTCACCAGAGTCTCCTCTTCGTGAAGAAAATAAAGTTTCCCTTTTATTTTTTGAAAACCCCCTTTATAACTTTCCACAAGCAACGATGGCAGCCGCTGGAGGAGGAGGTGGAGGGTTCATAGGAGGAGGCGGAGGGTTTATCGGAGGAGGAGGGGGAGGAGTCCCTTTAGGGGGAGGTGGAGGTGTCCCTCTAGGAGGAGGTGGAGGTCAAGGACCTTCCCCCCCTCCCAAAGTTTTCACGAAAGTCACAGCCAGATACGCCCCATTAGTATTGCCTGTCCCCCTACACAATCTTCCAGAAAATTACATAAAAAATTTACCAAAATTCACCGGAGAGGGGGATCTGAATGCGTCCGAACATATAAATTTTTTCGACCAATTCGCAGATGTCTTCGGTGTCGAACACGAAGATGTATATTTGAGACTCCTTGTCTAGAGTTTTGAAGGTCAGGTCCGAGCTTGGTTTCAGAGCCTACCCACAGCTTCTATCCTGTCATATGATGCTTTGGAAGATGCTTTCCTCAGACAATGGGGCGAGCGAAAATACCATCTCTATTATCTAACCGAATTTGGGTCTCTGAAGAAAAAGAACTCAAAAATAGTTATGGAAATCATTCAAAGATTCAACAAACTATACAATAAAATCCCAGCTGAGGTCAAACCATCCCAACCAGTGGCCAAAGTGACTTTCGCCGGAGCTTTTGAGCCGGATTTCGCACTGCTTTTGCGAGAGTGAAGGGGAGCCACCTTAAACTGTATGCAAGATGATGCGGTAGAAATAGAGTCTAACATGATGGATTCGGGTAAACTTAAAGCTAGAGTAGAGACCGGAAATCGAGATACCAATTCCTTTAGAGAACAAGCTAGTCCTTCAGGGTCCAATAGATCCTCAGACGATAGAGTGGATGATATGGCTAGAGTGATTAAAGAGTTGTCAAATAAAATAGCCAGAATGGAACTCGAACAGGCTAAGGCTGACTCTTACCCCAAAAAAGATTTCAAGAGGAACCTAAACCCCCAGAACCAACAAAAACAAATAAAAAGGGAAGATCAAAAAATACAAGCTCCCTTAAAGAATGAAAATTTTATAGGAGATAACGATTTTCAAGACTTCGAGGACTCAGATAATGATGTCACTAACTTCGGTGATGAATGTACTCAACCATATCTGACTCGCGAAGACTATGAAAAGTCTCTAAATATGCCAGAAACGTCAAATGAGAATGAAGAGGGTGATCACACTGAGAACTGTGAGTCCCAACCAGAAACTGAGATAATGATGGCTGAGTTTCAAACAAGATACAACCTGAGATCTAAGAGTAAGCCTACCTCAACGACTCAACCTAAGAAAATCCTTCAAAGAGGTCAAGCTTACGAGCATCCTTTGGACCAGACTTTACCACCCGACACCAAAACTAAACTAGTAAGCGTTGAAGAGCCCGAGGTGGAAAAAGTTGGAATTCAAACATCGGGAACAGAACTCGTAAACAAAGCTACGTTTTCGACTAGGACCATGAGCGATAAAGAATTCCAGAAAAATAAGTCAGAAATAAAGAATTTGAAAGTCTCAACTGGAGAAACAGACAGAGTGAGCGGAGCTTTCAGTTTTGAAAATGAGTTAAACAAAATTAAGATACCAATCCCTTTGGTGGAATTAGAGAAAAACCCTTGTTATCGCAAACAAATTACCAAAATGATAGGTGTCTCGGAACTAGAAAGCTAGTCTGATGTTATAAACTTGGAAGATGATAGACTTAACATCACTTTTGGTCCCCACTTTGAAGGGTCCAAAGACAACATTGCTCCCTTTTATATCACTCTGAATATACATGATCAGTTGCTACATAATTGTATGTTAGACTCCGGAGCTTCCCATAATGTTATGCCCAAGATTATAATGGAAAATCTAGGTCTCCAGATCACAAGGCCTTATGGAAATCTATACTCTTTTGACTCAAGGAAGGTTAAATGTATGGGGATGATAAAGGATCTGGTAGTTACCCTGGCACAGGTCCCTGTTAAGAGTATCCTGATGGATGTGGTTATCGCAAATATCCCCCCTAAGTATGGCATGCTGTTATCTAGGTCATGGGGAGCCAAGTTAGGGGGTTCTCTTCAATTAGACATGACTTATGCCACAATCCCTGTGTTCGGTGGTCAATTCACTCGTTTGTACAGAGAAACAAGATTAGCATATACGGTCAGTGACCCTCAAAACCCACACAACTTCCCTATTTACATTGCAGACCAAGATCTGGGAAATTGCATTTTGTCTTTTGATGATGGTCTAGATGGTGTTCCAGAGGAAATAGATACGAAGCAAGAAGAGTTAAATCTCATGACAGAGGATCTGTGTAATACTGGTATCTGGAAAATGTATTTCGACAGTGCTTCGTCTACTGAAGGGGAAAGTGCTGGAGTGCTTTTGGTGGCACCTGAAGGTAAGTTCATTGTTCCTTTCTCCTGTCGTTTGCAGTGGGACATAGATTACACTAATAACGTATGCGAGTATGAAGCATTGATCTTAGGGTTAGAGGCTACCAAAAAACTAAATATAAAAAACTTGGAGGTATATGGTGATGCGGAATTGATAGTAAAACAAGTAAACCGACAGTACCTAGCCAGGCATCCCAGAATAAGAGCGTATAGGAATTGTGCTTGGGATCTCATAGAAAAAATTTTCTCATCCGTAAATATCCATTTTATCCCTCGCGCAGAGAATCTACATGCTGATGCATTGGCAAAGGCAGCTTCAACCTTTTCTCCTCCCACGACTTTTAAACTGAAGTACCACATTGAAATCAGATACAAACCCTCCATACCAGACAATATCTGACACTCGCAAGTCTTTGAAGATGAAGAACAAATTAAGAATTTCCTTACAGCAGTAGGCGAATTCTCTGAAACTCAAACTGACCAAGAGAATCAGAATGATTCGATGTGGATCATGCAAGAAGGAGAGGAACCTAAAATCTTCCGAGAAAAAATTACGGATCATCATATGCTGGTCCTTAAAAGCATTCAGATTCCCAAAGGATTGATTCCTTTGGAAAGACTTTTTGATCAGAATGATGTACCTGTAAAGTCCACTTTGCAGCCTCAACCAGAAGAAGTGGAGGACTGTGATATAGGAACCGAAAAAGAATCTCGGATGGTAAAAATATCGAAGTTCCTCCCTCCAAAAGAAAAAGTTAAGTATAAAGACTTACTCAGACAATATAAAGATGTTTTCTCCTGGTCCTATGATGAATTGAAAACATACAACACTTCCATCATTGATCACAGGATACCCTTGAAGCTAGGGGTCAAACTGTTTAAGCAAAATCTTAGGCAAATTAACCCCATTCTGTTACCCGTGATAGAAAAGGAAGTTAAAAAACTCTTGGACATGAAAATAATTGTACCTCTGAGATACTCGGACTGGGTAGCTAACCTAGTCTTAGTCAGGAAAAAGAACGAGGAAATCAGACTGTGTGTGGATTTCTGAAACTTAAACAAGTCGTCTCTCAAAGATAATTACCCGCTGCCCAACATGGACCATGTTTTAGAAAAGGTTGTTGGAGCTAATCAAATGTCTATGATAGATGGTTTCTCTGGTTATAATCAAATCGCTATGAATGAACAAGACAGGGAAAAAACTGCTTTCACCACACCCTGGGGTACTCTTATGTATGACAAAATGTCGTTTGGTTTGATGAATGCAAGGGCCACTTTCCAGTGAGCTATGGACATCACTTTCGTGGGAGAAATGGACAAGTTCATAGTTATTTACCTCGATGATCTGACAGTTTTCTCTATAACTGTCGAAGAACATTTGATGCATCTAAAACAGACTTTCGAAAAGTGTCGCAGGTTTGGCCTATCCCTGAACCCAAAGAAATCTCATTTCGCTATGCGGGAAGGTAAGCTTCTAGGCCATATTGTATCCAAGGAAGGAATCAGGATTGATCCTAAGAGGATTGAAGCGATAGATACTATCACTATCCTGAGAAATATAAAAGAAATACAATCATTCTTAGGAAAGATAAATTTTCTATGAAGTTTCATTCCCAATTTCGTTGAAATTGTCAAACTGATTACAGGAATGTTGAAGAAGGATAGCGGGGTAAATTGGACCACCGAGGCCAGGGAATCATTCATGCATATTAAACAAGTTATAATCGAGGCCCTTATGTTAGCAAGTCTGGATTATCTGAAAGATTTTCTGATTTTCTCTTTTGCTTCTGAACATACCATTGCCACGGTACTCCTGCAGAAAAATGAAGAGGGGTTCGAACAGCCGATAGCGTTTTTTAGCAAAATCCTTAGAGATGCAAAACTGAAATATGACATAATAGAGAAACAAGCATACACAATGGTAAAAGCATTGAAGGAATTTAGAACTTATGTGCTACATTCAAAAATAATTGTGTATGTGCCTACCAGTTATGTAAAAGAGATATTGGTACAGCCGGACAGTGATGGAAGAAGAGAGCGATGGCTCGCTAAAATACAAGAGTTCGATCTGGAAGTTAAGCCGACTAAATTGATAAAGGGGTAGGGTCTGGCCAAACTCTTGGCTGAGTCGAATTTTAGAGCTCTTGATATTAATTGCCTGCAAGAAGAAGACGAAGACACACACCTGCATGAGCCGGAGGATCAAGCAGATCCAAGGTCGAAGAAAAGTTCATATCGTTAGGCTGGTATAAATACATAGTGTTCTACTTGTTAAACCTGAAATTCCCAAATGAACTATCACCAGCCAAATACAGAAATTTAAAACTCCATGCTGTAAAATATTGCATTGCCGAAAATCAGCTATACTGGAAGGATCCACTCGGGTTCCTGCTAGTCTGTTTGGTTGAGTCAGAAACTTCACAGGTTATAGAGGAATTTCATGAAGGAGTCTGCAGAGGACACCATGCATGGAGATCCATGGCCTACAGGATCTTGAGGGCCGGATACTATTGGCCGAAACTATTTTCAGATGTCAATGCCAAAGTACATGCGTGCAACCCTTGTCAAATATTCGCTGGTAAAAAGAAACTCCCTGCACTACCACTCGTTCCAATCAAAGTTGAATCTCCATTTCAACAATGGGGACTAGACATCATAGGGGAAATTAATCCCCATTCCAGTGCTCAACATAAGTGGATCTTAACAGCCATAGATTATATTACTAAGTGGGTGGAAGCCATTCCAACCAAAAGGGCAACAGACTCGGTGGTGATCGATTTCTTGGAAGATAATATCTTGTCAAGATTCGGGTGTCCCCGAAAGATTATTACCGACAATGCCTAGGCCTTCAAATCTATGGCTATGATCAGTTTCTGTCAGAAGTATAATATCGTTCTCAACCATTCCACTGCATATTACCCCCAGGGAAACAGATTGGCCGAATCATCTAACAAGAGCCTGGTGAACATAATCAAGAAAGTACTGGATGAAAATAAAAGGTCTTGGCATGTACACTTGAAATACGCATTATGGGCAAACCGCATCAGCACTAAAAGGTCTATCGGCATTTCTCCGTTTCAAATGGTCTATGGGACAGAGGCGGTCCTACCTATAAACTTAGCACTACCAGTGATGAAGTTATGGCAGGATCAAAACAAAGAACCCAATCATGTAACCAAGAGAATTAACCAGTTGATTGAGTTTCAACAGCATAGAGTTGAAGTTGATGAAAAAATGCAGAAGTACCACGATGAAATGAAAGCATTGTTCAATCTCAAGGCAAAGGATAGGGAATTCCTTCCAGGTGACTTAGTACTAAGATGGGATGCAAGAAAAGAGGAAGCCGCGAAGCATGGTAAATTTGACCACCTTTGGTATGGACCATTCAAGGTCTCGGCTCCAGGAGGAAAAAATTCCTTCCTGCTGGAAAACATCGACGGAGAAGTCCTCAATGCCCCTGTCAATGGGCGATATCTGAAACATTACATGACATATAATATATATATATATATATATATATATATATATATATATATATATATAAATTTCGTGTACATACATACATTTTTATTTAAAACATTACCCTTTTGGTTTTCTATTTGCTTTTTCGACATGTTTTGAATAAAGTTCATATTTGCTTTTTATAGGATTCCAACTGCTTGCAAAGCTAGCAGGAAGAGTAATTCACAAGGCGGTCTCGGAAATAAATCGGCAGGAAATAGGTGATACCTAAAAAATAGCTTCATAATGAACAAAGAGAGTAAAAAGAAAAGGTAAAGGTGAGCTTTCTCAATACACATGTTATGAAAGACTATTAAAGTAAATCGAGGTAACGTCATTCGAACTACAATCTCGGCTAAAATGTTGGATAACAGGATTATTTCTTGGCTCGATACCCTTTGATTTAAAATAATTTGAATGATACACTAAGTCTAAAAGAAGTCAATAAAAAATAACTGTCCCCAAAGATATCTACAAGAGCCAGTCTCGAACTGTTTTGACCTTCTGTATTTTCAATCAATGAATCGTTGCCTTGTATCCTGCCTATTTTTGGGTCTAACTTTTGACAAGCTTCCATTTTTTCATTTCATTACTTAGGAGTAAAAGTTTTTGTTTTAGCCTCTTGAGTCTCAAAACAGATTGTGGAAAGAAAATGGGTCTCCACAACTACTTGATCCCCTGCTAAGCGAAGGAACGTTTAAGGTGATCCTAACTTTCCTAGGTTTTTCAACAGCATCGGAAGAATCAAATCTTGCTCAAACAGGATGCCCCTTAAAAAATTATTTTCCTTGTCTCCCTAAGAACGAAGGTGTTGTGAGGGTCAAGGGAAGATTGGTACCGAGTAATCAAAGTAAGTTGACAGACCTCTGATGCAAAATATTACACAGATATCAGCACTGATACAAACTGATTTCCCCCATCTTTGCGCTCAAAAAATAAATTATAAGACAGGTGGTGAAAGGAAATTCACAAACTGATTTCCCCCACCTAGTCCAAGAAGACGATGAAAGGAAATTTAGAAATGATTGCCCTCGTCTTAGCATTTAAATGCATAAATATTTTCTGAGGTGGTGAAAGGAAATTCAGTAAAAGGGACCAGATAACTTCACCGGGGTACTGAACAGGTTCGCTGGCAGTGAAGCAATGTCTGAGATATCTGTAAGGCTGTTATACATGAATATCACTCTACTCTGGTAACCAATTCTTTCTAAAAACTTGATCCACATCCCAAATTCAGACGGGACTTCCCGATTAAAAATATATAATCTCATCCTTTTGATTCAAGCCAAGAGCCACAAGATCTGTTAAGTCTCCTAGAGTCATTTCGACTGTCTCAAAACATACCCAAAGTTAGCAGTGGGAAAGGGAAAATTGTGAAAGGGACTACAGCTATGTTTGAAAAAAGAATCTGATTTTGAAAAACTTCTCGAGGTAAAAAACGGAGTCTTTTCACCCCTTCAATCCTTTTTTCTTTGGAATTTTTCCACATGATTGAGCTTTTGACTCCATTTACCCAATATTGGCACGTGGTCTACTATTCTTCCCGCCTCACAGGAAGGCGGGATCCCTAGTTGGAGCCTATGTTGGAGCCGCCCTTGTTTTTTAACCCGTCACAATTTTCATTTTTTGATACTTGAAATCTAAAGATGGTCTTATTTTCCCCCGAGATCTTGAAAACTCTGCAACCTTGTCACGTAAGCAGCGATGATTTTCTACTCTCGAAACAAGTCCACTTTCGTAAGAATGTTCGCTCTCTTTGTTTTACTTCGGGATCTCGCAAGTCAGATACTATAATCCATGAGTTCACATGTCCCGAGTCACGAAACAGTGAAGTCATTTTAAATTTTCACTCAAGACAGTAACCAGGGTAGAATCTTTTAATTCATGGTTAGACGTCGTCGGGGTTTCGCGCTTCGAAGTTCACCAAGTTCGAATTTTTAATTTTACAGCCCCAAGAGCCGAGAACGCGAAGTCTTATCCGGATAACCCATGTCAAAGATCAAAGGCAAAAAGATAACTATAGTAAATGTCGTTCTCGTCATTTCACCACTCGGCACTAACTTTTTCAAAAGTCACAGCGTATAAATCCCCAACTCACGAAGGCACGATGTAACTATAACATGATTAATTAATCACCTAATCCAAGATTTTCTTCCCCTTAATTGAGTCTTAATTATCGCCATCTCGCAGTTTCACGACTCGGCATACTAATCTCCCAAAAACTTGTCTGCGAGGTTCCGAGTTGCGATAAGGTGAATAAAATGATTATAAAATTAATTATGCCCCAAATCACAATTACCGTTAATTAAGCCAAAGTCGGTCCTCGCGATCTTGCGAGTTGGAGACTCAAAGTGTTAAAAGGAAATCCACGATGTAATGAACGGTGAGAAGTTGATTAACGTTGGTAAGATTTGATTGATCAAGCTAAAGAAAGATATATCCCGTGCCTCGAGGCTTGCATGTTTCCCGAGGTAGACATTTCTCTCCATACTTCGACTGACTGTCAAACCGCCATAAATTTATGACATTTATGGAGAAATAGGGTAAATCTACGCATGTAAGATCGAATTTTGCACAATAAATTTATTTCTAATTACGATTTGATAGGATTATTTTGAAAAGTACCGAGTTTTCAAATATATATAAGAGTTTCTTTTCATTATAGCAAACGCATTTTCATAAGCATGCAGAGCTCATCAATTCCGAGTAAACTAATTTCTGCATGTATACGCAGTTCTATCGCAGAAGAGTGAAAACACAAGCTTCGGCTATGGCTCCGTGGAAAGCAGCAAAGGTGAATGTCGAGGTTGTAGGATAAGGCTCAAACAATGTCTCCGACACTTTGCCCTGAAGTGTCGACTCGGTCCCCAACTGGTCATTTGTTTCAGACACTCTGCAATCGGAATTGGTTGATTATTCAGACGACTCCGACGACAATGAAAAGGATGATCTGAACACCAAATACAAGATAGTTGTCCAATCCAAAATGCACAGGGTAGTAGCCAGACCAAGGTTGCTCCCATATTATGACATGATCTGATGGGCACTGGATCACGTAGACATACCCACCAGGACTATCATGAATGGGCAGCGAGTCACGGTTGGGACTTTTAGGCCAGAACATACACAAACCATGTATAAGCTCCCGACGACGTCTGAGTACACCTATGGCGCTGAGTTCCTGGAGGATTTCAAGGAGAAAGAGTGCACCCAGTATGATAAAACCATGCCAGGTTTGATAAAGGATTGGGTTTCACGCACCGCGAAATTCCAAGCCAATGACCAGGGCATTTATTCAATCGCTTTGTTGGAGCCACAGTATAAACATGTGGCCATGATGACATGCCGGCTGTATGGGAGAGAGGACACATCGCATTTTTTCATTGCGTGGGTGCCTCTAATATTTCGGGTCGTAGAAGGTTTCTCTTTTAATTGGTAAAAGATACTCTCGAATAGTTTGGCCAACCGGGTCACAGAGTATCGGGAGCAGAAGGAAAGTGGGAGGTCGTCCTCATTTTTCATGTTCACATATATTATGGATGCGATATGTTCCATGACACCGTTTCCATTGATGAGCTGGTCTTGGACTCCTGCTGAAGTCGGACCCATACATGTGTATCACGAAAAGCTATGGGAAAATAAAGCGAAGAAGTTCACATACAAAATTTTTAACTGGGTGACGGTGCCCCTGCATATCACCATTTTTAGTCACCCACCATCGCGTATCTCGGACAGCATTGCAAAAAATCTGAGTGGCATAGCGGACTGGTACGTGGAGGCTGAGTTCTCATACTTCAGAGTGTTCGTGGCTGTTGTTCCCTCGCATGCGCTCCCATTGTTCCTTCCCGACAAGTTGGCTTGTCACGAGGTCGCCCGACAGACAATAATTGGCGGGGTGAGTAAGGAATTAAAAGGGTACTCAAAGAAGGTATGGTCATCTTTTCCCATTCGGATGAATTCTTATTCTTTATTATATTTCGGGCATGCCAAAGCCAAGGCTACAGCCCTGAAGACCTGAATTTGGTCCCCATCAAGTATAAGAAACATGATCCACAAAGGGTTGTGAGAAACCATTTAGCTAATTGTGGGCTCAAATGGTTTGAGCATGAGAATTCACCCTCGGATGACATTTTTCGAGGGGCGAGGTCTTACAAGGAAGTTCTAGCTCGGATTCGATCCTTAGCACCTGAAGACACAACCACTGTATTGAAATTCCAGGGACATAGACGAAGTTGTCTTCCCACTGTATTGCGAGGGGGGAGTCCAAGTGTTTCTGAGATGGAACCGAAAGATGTTGAAGGGTCTAAGGATGCAACTCCTGACCCTGGAAAACACCGGGATGAGGAAGAAAAAACAAAGAATTATGAAGAAGAGGCACAGATTCCGAACCCGCCAAAGCAACAGAATCCAGAAACCGAGACAAAGACCCCTGACCCACCAAAGAAGCAGGACCCGGTCGATACTCCAGAAAAATCAGCAAAACAGATCGGGGAACCTATCACTTCTGTAACCCCCTTGCAGTCAACACAGGGGAATATCGAAGAAGGATGGATATTCAATGAGGATTTGAGGCCCATAAGAGCAGAAGAAATTCCTCCGAACAAATTTTTCTTTGATAAAAAGAGAAAAGTGGTGGTGAAAAGGGAGTTCTACCAAGAGGGAGAGTCGACTGCTAAGAAGTTCAAAGTTATGACCGACGAAAAAAAAAAAAGAATGAGAAATTCGCCATGGAGATCACAGGGATGCTAGGAGCGTATGCATCAACAAATCAATTTTTGGTTGGACTTTTAAAGAACCAACTCAAAAGGAAAAATCGCCTGATCAGGACTCTCGAGGCCAGATTGGCTTCGGCCACAGAAAATGCTAAAGGACAGGTGAACGTGGAGATAGAGCTGGTCCGTCTGGCTGATAAAAATGAAATAGAGGTGCTCAAAACCAAGCTCGAGCAAGCACATCTAGTAGTCCAAGATGGTCGAATACAGGCGGGCCAATAGAGGAATATCATTGAAGAGCTACAGGCTCGGGTAGAAATCGTCGAAAGCAGGATGATCAACGTCGAGAGGTTCAAATCCCAGGTAATCGAAATTCGAAGCAGAGTCTCTTTGGCTCAACAGAATTTGCTCGCCAAAATGGGAGCAATCCGAGAGAACTGTCTATTGGTAAACCAGGTTTCCGAGAACCTAGCTGCCAGGGAAAGAGATGCAGGAGCGGCTCGGGTCGCCTTCCAAGAGGTGGTGATAGCCATGAATAACAGAGCTTCCATAGGTACTCACAGGCTCACTGTCTCGGAACAAACCAGGGGAAATATTATGTTAAAGGAATGGGAGCATAACATTGTCAAGGGCACGCAACAAGCCCTGAACATAATCCATTCCTTGGAGGAGGCTTTAAATTCTATAGACGATGAGCTATTGGGCATCGACAATGGAGGTGATGCCGAGAATTTGGTACAGATGAATGTGGAACAGATCTCACTTTATCTGAAAGAAATGGAAGAGAGAGATTCAGTTGATATCTCTCAGCTGACCACGGTGGACATAACCCAAATTGACAGGTGCATGATCAAACCGAGCTCTCAATTGTGTGCCATTGAGATCATCGATGGACGGATGGAGGATAGGCTACAACAGTTGGCCCAGGAATGCTACTTCTTCGAAGCCAGTTGTCAAGTTGATCCCTCGCAGTTAATATCCCAGCTAATAGATAGATGTGTCACTTGCACCGAGCTCACACAACGGCGAACGCTTGGCACCAAATAGTGATAGAATGGGAGAAATGGAGTGATTGCCATCTCCTCTGTCATAACTGAAAATTGTGTGACTATTGAGATTCTACCTGCTTTGCAAGAATTGTATAAATGTATCACAGGAATAAAGATAAAGGGGCTGGACCCTTTTTGAGATTTTGTAAGAGAGTTTTTACATTGAGATTTAATACAAGCAGATCCGATATTCTCAATTCCTTCACTATTGTATTACAAGTTTGTTTTCTTGTTCCTCATTTTCAATTTCAATTCATATTCATAATTGATGTGCTTTGTTATACTTTAGTATGACCACTACTATAACGAATAAATTTGGGTTTTCTGTAATTGTTTATTGTCTTTCCTCTGCACCAGCTATCAGCGGTGTAAGACCAATCTGTAGTTTCAGAATTCTACATGTATTTTTTGTTACATCGGTTATTTTCTTACATATTTTCTTCTCCTGTTTACTTCGTGAGATTTTCCCCTGGTAGTAACCTGACACTGTAAATGGCTCAATGTTTTTCTCCCATCTCGCCCCTTTGATTAAAATATAATACAGTTACGGGAACGTGCCTTAGATTTGCATTCATATTTTAATTCTACAACCGTAAGTTCTCTTTTATAAGACCAAGTTGAGATAGCACTCAACCTTTCTTAAAGTTTTCCTACCTGTACTTTTCCCCCCATGACAGTTCCTATACCAACTCAACCTAACGTTCAACCCAGATTATTGAACCAAACACACATTGCCTTAAATTTCTTCAACACAATCCTTAAAACAACAACTAACCGGGCCGAACTTGAACAATCATGGGTAGCCATTGAACAAGACATAACTATCCAGGAACAGTTCGAATCCAGGCAACCTCAACAAAGAAATATCCCTTAGTCTCTTTCTCCGAAGGTTGACGTCTTCCCTTCTCCATATTTTAATCACTTTCGGATGCCTTGACACTGTACTCTCGAGCCTTAAGTACAGACTCAGGAACAACAGTAGAAACAATTTTTGTCTTCCCCTTTCCACCGAGTTGTTTTGGTTTCTTTTCCAGATGCAATTTCCAATAGTGTTCTTCATCATGGTCACTTTTCTTGCAATAGTGTAGCGGTCTTCTTGTTCTTCCTTTTAAACTTCTTGAAATATTTAGGTGGGAGATTGGAAGGTTTCCTCGTGGGATCTTCTTGAACATGTTTCCCCCTATTCTCAAGGTGAGTGGCTTGCACACAAACTTCATCAAGACTAGCGAGGTTAAACAAGAGCAAAGTATGATGAATATAACTATGAAGTGGGTCAATATACTTCATTAAAGTTTCATAATAATCCAAAGGAATATTTAATGCAAGAGATTTCTTCCTAAATTCTTGTGTGAAACTTTGTACAGTTTGACCTTTAATTTTCCTTAAATTTTTCAATTCCATCATTGCCCCATCTTTCAATCCTAAGTAGACCTAAGACTCCATCGACATCTGCCAACCAAGGGAAAAATTGATAAGCAATCTAGAGATAAAAATATAGGGAAAAGATATATACACTAAATTACATTAGTATACAAAGAGTTAAGCCCAATCTTGGGTCCCAAGTGTAATATATTTTCAAATAGAGCCCATTCTTGGTCTCAACCAACATGTTCCCTTCATATTCTTCTAATTCACAGGCTCATTTTTCTAAGACACGCCACATGATATAGGGACTGTGCCACATGGGTTTGAACTTGCCTACCACCAGTGGTTCTTTGGCTCGATCATATAGAAGGACCAAGTCACCCACATCTTATTGTTGAGGATAAACATAATTATTGTATTGGACCTTGAAACCTCTTTTATTTTATTCGATAGCCATAGAGGTGTCTCGACCCTGCTCATCTAGACTCTCTAGGTGTACGAGGCGTTGTTCGAGATTGAAAGTGTTAGGTAGGAGCGCAACTGCCAATATAAGAGAAGGGATTTCACATTCAATAGGTAAGATCGACTCCATAGCCTGTACTAACTGGAAAGGAGAAAAAATGGTGGAAGTATTGACCAAGGTTTGTGTCAGGCTGCTAAATTAAAGCTTTTAATGTCCTGAACCATTAAATTGTCAAACCAGGGTTGGTAAACTTCGAGTTGATACACAGTATGTGCAGGCAAGCGTCTAGTCTTTATTTGAATGCTATCCTAAGAATAAAACACACACCTATTCTGAGAACTTGAATCCTAATGACTAACTTAAAACTGAGCATTTCCTATCTGAATCATCAACAGAAAAATAGTCTTCTACCCTAATGCTGGTACTGCTATTTCTATTCAAAGTGTAGTTCTACAACATCATTCTACCTATGTGTTCAACCATCTACCATCAGCATTTTCGATTAATTCATGACACACAGGGTATTGTCAAAACTGCTTTCATTCTGAGCATCGAAAATAGATCTAATGTTATCTACAGGAAAACAGAGTATTATGCTACTAACTGGTACTAGGAGCTCCTTTTGTTCTAACTATAACCTAACTGTTCTAAGCACGCAAAGCAACTACTGTCCAACAAAACAAGGTGCATACTAATTCTAAGTTATGTTCGAAGTGAAAGTGAAAAGCCCAAATAATCATATGCATATGCTAACTCTGCAGGCATCAGTACTGCGTTTAACATTCATCAACAGAAAAAGATAACAGTCTGGAAATTGAGTCTATTGAGGGATGAGTAAACACGATTCTGAAGCTTTTAATCTATCGTGGAAGCAAGCATTAACACACTGCAATGAACTGAAGCTATGATAAACCAAAGATAAATCTGTGAATGCTAAGCTACCTCGGATACAAGTTATAAAACTTTGAAATGAACTATAGCTATAACAGCACACACTAAATCTATTGCAAATTAAGGCAGCGACTTGCACCAGTTTGGCGGGCCCAACCAAACGGCACAAACGCTGTGGAAAATGAACAGAGCCGACTAGATCATACAATGCAGATACAGTGTAACTCCACGCTTCATTAACTCATCAAAACAGTATTCAGATCATATGCCAGTCAAAATATACGCAACAACAATTTGTATTCAAGCCATAAGTTCATAGCATATTTCAATAACAATAGCAAAATGACAAGAGTAATAGTAACAGTAACCCGTTCTCAGGAGTGATCCCGGGTTTTAAAATAGAAGTCTTATTGTTCATAACAGTCGAAAATAAAGATGCATGGAAACGAACGGATCCCTGATCCGAGAATAATCGTGGAATCAATTAAAAACGTATTTCACAACTTCGTGACACGTAGTGTCATGAAGTGTGTAGGATGAATAACAATCGATCCAGGTTGATCATTATGCTCTCGAGCACTCTGTGGCGACGACTCCAGTTGGCCTCTGATCCTTTCTATCTCTCATTCGAACCATAACGCACATCATAATGTACAAATCTCGAACGGCTCCACTGGTACCTCCACGGGTGCGAGTTGGTACCTGGTACCGGCATCCTGTTCCAAAAATAGCAGTGGTACCTAACCCACGTGCTATTAGTCCAATTATCAATTTAAAGCATTAAAGTGCATAAAAATAGTTTGAAACACAAAGATACCTTAGGTGACCCCTTTGCATGGTAGAGAGATGTTAAGTATGTCAAAATGAGGTCAAAAGGGTGGTACTGGCATATGAATGGAGGTCTGTGGTATATAGTATAGGAAAAGAGCATGGTCAAAACCGGGGACCAACATACCCCCACGCTGAAGTTTTTGCCTGTCCTCAAGAAACAAAAATAAAAAAGACTTGGTTGCCATCAAAGGGTTGCAGCAGCTACAACCAACATCTGTAGCCTCTCCTGCTTCTTTAGATTCCTCATTTCCTTCTTAAGGACCCTATTGATTATAACATGTTTCTTAGCAATCCTCTGAAGTTGCCTGTTCCTCTGGACAATACCCTTATTTCTCTGCTTTAACCTTTCAATTTTTGACAAGAGGTGATTTACCCTGAGCTTCAAGAGTTCGTTTTCTGTTTTAACATGTCTGTCCAATACGCGGTATTCATGCAATTTTTCCTTCAATCTGGTGTTCCTGTTCTCCGGCCTCGCCACCCTGGGCTTCAAGGACCGAATGGAGGAGAGCTCGCAGTGGGTTTCAATTGTTTGCTCTTGTTCAGGCTGTACTGGAGGGCTCGATGCATGCGTGAGTTCCTCGGGACTTTGAACAGGGGTATGAAATCTATCAAAATCATGATCAGGAGTGAATTCAGGAGTGAGTGTAACTGGGTTGTGCTCATAAGTATCAGCTGGGTCAAAATTATGGTATGGGCTAAGGTCGTGGGTGTTAACTAGATCAAAATCACAATTCAGGTTGCGTTCATAGTTTTCAATGGGGCTAGGTCCATCGGTGTTAGCTGGGCTAGGTTCGGGAGTGGGTTCTTTGGGCATTTGGACAGAGGTACCGGTTGGTACTTGGACAAATTCATTCTGCACAACTTTCTTGGGTGTAGTGGCCTGCCGAGTGGTCCTACGATTTTTTCGAATGAGCTGAGACAACGTCCATGTCATCTCGGATGGCTCTGGGGCCTCCTCGTGACCATCTGTACTTTTCATTCTTTCTTGTGTGGGGTAGTTGGGTACCGAGTCATCCATCCTCAACAATAGGCTTTTGCATTTTCTCTTAGGGTTCCTCCTAGGCTGATCAATTGACTCAACTAGCTCCTCCACATCGATTATGTTATCTGCAGCTGGGGGAGAGCTCGGGACTGTAATGTTCGCCTCGGTGGGTGTGGTGGCCTTCCCAATTTTAGCATGGGTTTCTACCTTGTCGTCGATTGGAGGCTCGGGCTCAAGGTTCCCAGCAAAGTCTTTTGTTAGGGTCTTGACTTTCTTTATCTTGGGGGTCAGCTTTTTGGGTGGGGAAATAGGCTTCACCTTCTTAGCTTTTGACTGGGCCCGGGCAAGGGTTTTTACAACAAAGAGGTCCCAAGTCTCTTGCTTTTGTGACAGTGCAAATGAAATCAATATCTTAACTAAGCCGAAGTGAAATAAGCTCCCCCTAAACTCACTAACCCTTTGAACCTACTCAGCCATCCTTTTCAAACTTTTTAACAGG
>JZKD02S1119379.1:99941-130374 GCA_000966675.3 Picea glauca | reverse complement strand
ACAATACAAGAGAGACATAGATTTATGTGGTTCACCCAGTGTGGGCTACGTCCACCAGAGAAATTGCCAGGTCCTTCCTTTATTATTATCCAGCAAATGAAGGGATACAACCTACGGCAAAACCCGCTGTAAATTCCTCTTCTTTCTCTCACAGTCTCCTCTCTCATAATACAATATTCACCCTCATCTATAGCCACGATACATTTTCCTCATAAAACAGGGTTGCCTTCTAGGGAAAAAAACCCTAACATAATCTCTATCGTTAGATGTGCGACCTTATAATGAACGATCCAGATTTATAATGAAATTACAATATAATTTTACAAGGAAATTTTTGCTTCGGGGGCTTCGCCCCTGAACCCCCGCTGGGGGCCTTCTTTCCCCCAAACCCCCCAGTCGAGGGGATAGGGCCCCGGACCCCACAGAGGGAGTACCCCCTCACTGCACTCCCCCACGTGGAAGAGTGTACATACTTCTGGGGTGTAAATACTTCATGGGGTATAAACAAGGCTGAAAGTAAGGACCTCTAAATCAGGAAGATAATCAAGCTCCACAACCAACATTCATGGCCTCAATGATAGATTCATCTAAAGGAAAAGTCTCATCTAGGAAATCATGTGAAAAATACGATGAAGTGGCCCACAACTTGATAATAGGATTTGGATCGATGGAAGAGTCAAAAACAACTTGATACACAATCTCTGCTTCTGATAGTGGCATGGAAATTCCAGAATGTAACTGACTTCACAATACGTCGTTGAGGAAGGTAGGGTCCAAGGATCATTAAAATAGGAAGTGTAGAAAGGAACAGACCTCTCTGATGAAACGGGCCTACTAGACATGGAATATATATGGTGAATTAGTGCCATGAAGTTGAAGGTACCCATAAGGGATGAATACATTTCGACACCAATATTCTTAGTTGTCGGCTGAGAATTGTCAACCATGGGGATCGATGGTCCAACAGATGCATTGGGACTAGCATATATAAAGGACAACTGGTCGATCGTCACGATATTTCCATCATGAGGAAAAAAAGAGTACGGAAGATGAATGATACAATTGCAATCATAGCATAAGTCCAATTGTGTCCTAGTAACAAGTTATAGTCGAAGGCTGCATCAACCACCTCAACATCCACCTCTACCATATTCCCATCTAACTAGACCGGAAAGGTAGGAA
Source organism: Picea glauca (assembly GCA_000966675.3). Classification (NCBI taxonomy): domain Eukaryota; kingdom Viridiplantae; phylum Streptophyta; class Pinopsida; order Pinales; family Pinaceae; genus Picea; species Picea glauca. The sequence goes on along the minus strand of JZKD02S1119379.1, from coordinate 129,192 downwards.
GAATACCATGAAGGTGGAAGGAACAACCTTCAAAAGAAGTCAACATGGTCGGAGACTGAGATAGGGTAGGAGAGCCGAGGGATTTCCAAAAGACTAGGGACATCACACATGTTGCAGTGGATTGATCAACAATAGTACGCTTGATGGTATACTTTGAGTAACCCACGTGGATTTGGAATTCCACATGGTAAGGAAAGAAAGGCTTCACATCTATGATGTCAAACTTGATAACTTTCGAGCCATAAGGATATAGAGCTCCTAACATAGATAATAAGGTATTCTTCTATGAAGGACACGTCTGGAGTACCCCTAGAGCCGACATCGCACAAGGGGTTTGACCCAGATCCTCAACAATAGAGTAATTTTGGGCAGCTCTAGCATTAGGATTGTGGGTAGAGTGCTTGAGTACTCCTTTCGGAATACGAGGTGGGGGCTCTGGTTTTTCGATCTATAAGGGCGTCTCTGAAGGAGAGGGGGACTCTATACTAGGTACAGTCTTTGGATAATTGTAATCGCGAGACCGAGTGGATACATTAACATCAAATTTAACCATATTGATGCATAAATGGTCATTGTTTTGCGCTAGTGGGTTTGACTCCCACTCGCCACATTTCCAGCAGTCGAGGAGCTTGAGGCCATGTGTTGGTTATGTGGGAAAGGATTAGTCAGCACAGCAGGCAATAGCAACAAAATCCTCATAGCTTCCACAAATTTGGGGCATAAATGGGTAAGGTGATCGTCTATACAAATCTTACAGGGAAACTTCACCTTCTACCTTTATTTCTTTCCCTTGCCAACATTATTATTCAACTTCTCATTATTACCATTTTCCTTGGGTTTATTATTATTCTTCCCACCCTTATGATTATTATTACATCCTTTCTTTTTATTCCCTCCTAGTTGTTGGTTACCATTCAGGTTGGTCGACGATTGAATAGAATGTACATCAGTCGACTGAGTGGGATTGGAGGACACAAACAAAGTTGGCCCTCCTACAGACTGGTTTAGAGACAACTCTTTCAAATGGATTTTCACTAAGTCTGTGGATTTCACATTAGCGGAGCCTACAATGACATTGGCATGAGGCCGAGGATTTTGTATAGGGTCATAGTTTGACCTCGGTGCGTCTGGAAGAATATCGTATAACATCCCAGACTAAGCATATATAATATCTAACTATCGGGCGTTAAAATTCACTTCTTCCTCAGATGTAACCCCAGATGTAGAAACATCCTTCTAAATATAAGGCAAGAGAGACTTAAGGAACCACTCTAGAAGGAATTTCAGGGGTATGTAGGCCTTGATCAACCTCTTTTATCTACGCCACTCCTGGTTGTGATCTGAGATATGAGTGGCCTTATCCTGACGAAAGGTCGATAGAAGTTCTATGCCAGCATTGTAACCAACTGGAAATTGGAAGTGGTTGAGGAAGACTAAAACCATCTAATTAAAAGTTTTGTATGTCCCCCTAGGTATTTCAATATACCATTTCACGACAACCCTCGTGATGGTGCGTTGAAACAATCTTAACCGAATAGAATCTTCATTAAGGGAATTCGAAGAGCACCAAAGATGAAACATGGTAATGTGATCACCATGATCCTCACCAGTTTTATCCTTGAATTTTAGAATATACGAAGGAATATTATTGGGGACGGGGGGGCATATCAGATCATGACACATGGGGTCATTCATTAACTTATACAAGTTTGGCAGATTGAATTTGGGTAGAAAAGGGAGACGGGGTTGTGACATCTGGCCCCAAGCTCCCTGGAAAGATTGTTGTTGGGAAATCACAGCCCATCCAGGGTTCTGGTAAGCACCATGGCCCTATCTGGGATTGTAATACCCTCCTCCGGATTGATTCATGAGGGGTTGGTTGGGCACCATTCCAGTAGGAATGTTCTGATGAGGGTTGTAAAAATTGCCCCCAGCCAGAGTGGCTCCAGGTTGGGGGTTTCCCAAGGTATGAAACTGTCCTCCCCCAGGTGTGAATCTAGAGGATAAAGGTGGATTCTTCATGCCAAACGTGTTGGTTGAAATTGGTACAGAGGAGGTGGGTGTAAAGAATGAATCATAAGAAGTAGTTTGTCCTCCAGGTTGGTTACTCCATCCAGAAGTATTATTAACATGATTAGACCCGAGGTTAAAAGGAGGAAAGCCTCCAATAGTAGGATTCATTTTCAAGACATGGGTACCACCAAACAAGAAAGGAGTATGTGGAGGAGTTGTGCCCCCAAGTCCAATACTAGTATTTGGACCAGCCGCTAGGATGGAGGTTGAAAATTATGATGTGAAACTCGACATAACATAAGAAAAAGGACTAGAGGCCATAGGGATGGATTGAACATTATAGCCTAGTGAGTGACAAAGAAATACAAAAGGGTTTGTGGCTATAGGTTGAGTACTCACTATAGGACAGGTAGAGGTGATGATAGGCACCTCCGACACTACAAACATTGTGGATGAAAGTGTCGAAGGGGTAATGCTAACTATAGTAGGTATGGGAGTCGAATGACTCCTAGTATCTTTCTGACTCGATTCAGTACTCATCCTTGTATGATCACAAGTCTGATAAGTGGAGGTGTGTGTACCACATTTGATAACTTTACTCATTTTTTAAGGCAAAGACTCAAAATGTGGTGGTAACTGTAATAAGCAGTGAGACCTGCGGGGAAGCAGATCTGAGACACCTTGGAATTTTTGTTATAAATTATTTTCTGGGACATTTAAGATGGAAATCCTTGATGGATATTTAGTATATGGATCAAGGTACTTATGGTTAAAATATAAACTTCTTGGGATTTATACTTTCGAAGATATAGTTTGTGGAAGATCGGGTTCCTTAATCATCCTGAATTTAGTCATCTCAAATTTTTCTCTATAATGTTTTTTTTGTGATGATTCAGACCATGAAAAATGGAGGATATTCACAGGAATTATCAAGGTATCTTTGATAAAAATTTCAGCTTCTGGGTCATCCTAATTTTGGAGATACACCCTATGTAATATAGGGTATCCGACTAGTCCTATTAACTAGTATCAAACAAATGTTCTGGGTAAAACAATGATATTTTTATAGCAAGATTTGCCTCACCCTATGCAATATTGAACAAAAGGCATTTTTTCCATTTCCCTATGTAGACTTTTCATCCCTTTTGCAAATCCCAGCGCTAAAAATACAGTTTTTTCCACATGTATGCACCTTGCCTACTATACAACATGTGTATACGCAAGTTGCACCACTACAACTCGCGTACATCGGGATTTGTGTCCAATAATGAAAATTGGTGTCAAGTTTCCATGTCACTATAGGAGATCTGTGATCCTTGTCCTTCCATATAGTAGAAACATTCCGAATCGGCCCTTCAGTTCCATTTGAAGGCTATAAATGGGCCAATTTCGAGCTATGGAAAGAAGGAGAAAGAATTCAACTTTGAGAGAAAAGTTACTCTAGAGAAATTATTTACTTCATATTGAGTCTGCATCCCTTTGTCCTTTAGGTCTGAACACAATGTTCAGCCCCCAAGCTCTTCCCTTATTGATTGAGAACTTCATTATCTCTCTTCTATGAGCTTGCCTTTGGTGGAGGATTGAAGTGGTGGAGGTCCAGCTGGAGGGATCTTAGTTTCTCGATTATGAACCGTGCTGAAACAGAAGTCTGTAACTATTTCACTTATGTTGATCATATATTAATAGAAATACTCGTTTCCCGTCCAATTGGTATCTCAAAAATATTTGAATTGTTATCCATGGGTGTATTTGTTATGTATATTAATGGATTATGCTATCAAATGTGCTAACATCTTATATTATCACCATATGCTTGCTTTGCTTGGTCGTTGAGAACTAGTTGCAGGTATATTTCTTTGGGTCAAGTGCTCAACAATGGACTTCATCGAACGTTTGGACGAGGTAGCCCTTTTGTCTTGTCTTGCTAGCATATTTTTTTATATAGAATAATTGAGAATAGAGTTGGTTTTTACAGTCATTTCCGTCTGTTGTGGTTTACCCTAGCCATAGAGAGATTTTCCTCAAAACATAATTGGCGACCATACTGGGGATTTCTCTTCTTTCTTAGGGTTTGGAGTGATTTTCTTCTTACATTTCTCTCGTTCCTATTGTGTTTCTTGTCATATCATTTCTTGAGAGCCTCTGTTCACTCTGGGTCTGAGTCTTTCAACCATCTCTTGTGCCTAGTTGTGTTTTTGAAACATAAACATGGGTTTTTGCTTGACATTCGTGTATACACACGTGTTGTCCTTCTGCAAGTTGCGTACATATGCTTTACTTCCTTGAACAATTGCGTACATCAACCTCTTGTGCTTGTCTTTTGGGTTTGGTGGTTGTTGGGTAGGATTTGATGTTTGTTGAGTCTTCTTGTGTCTTTGTAGTGACTATTGAGTGTCTGTGGGATGACAAGAAACCTATTTGGGGTTGAATTTTTGGGCGGAGTCTTTCTCGTGACCTTTTCATTTTTATTGTCCTTGTACATTGGGCTGGGTGTTTTTTCCTTGATATACTACTTGAGTTATCTCTTTCTATACACAATAGAGTTTTTATATATCAAGTGGTTGTTCATTCCATGCATTTTCATTTTTCTTATATTGAAAATACAAAAATATAAGGCATTTTGCATTGCTTGGAATTTTGATCTATTGAGTCTTTGTCATTAGCTTAGTGCATGTAAAGAAATATTGCATTTTTACTTTAGAATTGCAAAATTAAAATTGAAAATTTCATTATGTTAAGAAGCATATCATTCATTGAAAATTGAAGTTAGGACTTTGCATTGTATTCATATTTACTTTACTTGCTAAGTCATAACATCATGAGTTTCACTACCATACCTTTTTGAGTAAACACGACCATTAAAATTAACAATATATTTTAAAATTAATTAGTTACGATTTTATTTTATAGGGTGCACAAACTAGCTTAGGATTTAGTGCCTTGGAATAGGATTTTGTGAGTAAACTTCTCCAAGGCAATTAAATCAACATATGTGTCTGAAAAAGGGAGTGGAGAAATCCATTGTGTAATCGGTAACATCAGGAGGCTCTACTTACACCGAAGTTAATCACAAGGTCGTGCAAGGTTGGTTGAAGGGATATCCCCCCAATACCTTCTTAGCATCAGAGATATTTCTGGGGATCTATTCGTATCTGGAGATCTTGTTAGTTCCCTCACCTCCATGAGAGGCAGTGCTTTCAAGGTTTCGGGCTTTTCTACCCTGCCCATATGGTGGACCTGACTTACAACTTCTCACCTGTGCATCAATTATACATTGGTTTCTTAGTTTATTGACTTAGGTGCCACATAAGTTACCTGCAGGGGTTATTTTGCAAGTACCCTGGGTCAAATAAGGGTCGGACAAAACACAACCTTTATGGAGGATTACCTCTCTGGGAGGATCTGACTGACTGTGTTGTTAAGCCCATGAGGGCCCTTATAACTGATTATGTTACCTTCGATCTTTAGCAGGGAGTCTCAGGCCCCTCTTGGGCGAGACATACCTTCTTTAGGGAGGGAGGCCCCTTTCAGCCACTTTATCCTATTTGCGTGCATATTGGTCATTTGATTATTTTGGTGTGCTCTTTGATTACTAGTTGGCCTTAGGATTTATTTTGTATCTTGAGTCTTAAGTCATCATGGAGTCAGACCAGCGTCCATGCCGGTCCCGTCGCTTGTTAAAGTTACCACCAGATTTCGAGTCTTTTCCTTCTAAAAGGCGTAGAGTTATTAGATGTGGTACACACACCTCCATTGTTCAGACTTGTGATTCTACAAGGATGAGTACTGAACTGAGTCATCAGAACATTGGGAGCCCTTCGACTCCCACAACTACTATAGTTGATGTCACCCCTTCGAATCCTGCAACCAAAATGGTTGTAGTGTTGGAGGCACCTATCATCATTGCTTCTCGTCCTATAGTGAATGCTCAACCTATTGCCTCAAACCCCTTTGGGTCTCTTGGTCACTCACTGGGCTATAATGTTTACTCCATCCCTATGGCCTCTAGTCCTATTTCCTATGGTATGTTGAATTTTATTTCGTAGTTTTCGAACACCATCCCAACTGTTGGCCCTAATTCTAGCATTGGACTTGGGGGCACTACACCTCCTTATACTCCATTCTCATTTGGTGGTTCTAAGATCCCTCAAACGAGTCCTAATGTGGGAGTTATTCCTTGTTTTAACCCCAGGTCTAATCCTCTTTCTTTTGGGTGGAGTAACCAACCTGGAGGACAAGATTCTGCTCAAGTTTTGTCCTATACCCTTACATCGTTAGTGTCGATTCTGACCAACACATTTGGCATGATGAATCCACCTCTATCCTCTAGATTCACACCTGGAGGAGGTCAATTTCACGCTTTGGGCAACCCCCAACCCGGACCCACTTCGAGTGGGGGGGATTTTTAGAACCCCCATCAGAACATTCCTACTATAATGATGTCCAACCAACCACTTATGAATAATCCTGAAGGAGGGCCTTACAATCCTAGACATGGCCATGGTTCTTACTAGAACCAGGGATGGGCTACGATTCCCCAAACACAATTTTTCCAAGCAGCTTGGGGCTAGATGCCACAACCCCGTCTCCCTTTTCTGGCAATGATCAATCTTCTAGAATTGTCTAAGTTGATGAATGACCCTATGTCTCATGATCCTACATGGCCCCCCGTCCCCACCAAGCTTCCTTTGAACATTCTGAAATTTGAAGGTAAGAATGGCGAGGATCCTGGTGATCACGTCACCACCTTTCACCTATGGTGCTCTTCAAATTCCCTTAATGACGATTCCATTTGGTTAATATTATTTCAACGCACCCTCATTAGGGTTGCTGTGAAATGGTATATCAAGCTACCTATGGGAGCATACGGGACCTTTATTCAGATGGTGTTAGTCTTCCTTAACCACTTCCAATTGTCGGTTCGTTACAATGTTGGCCTAGAACTTCTGTCGAATTTATGCCAGGACACAACCACTCACATCTCGGATCATATATGAGAGTGGCATAGAAAGAAGAGGTTGATTAAGACCTCCATACCCCCAACCTTTCTTTTCGAATGGTTCCTTAAGTCTTTGCATCCTCCTGTCTCAAAGGATGTTTCTACATCCGTAGTTACAACTGAGGAAGAAGCGATCTTCAAATCCCAACAGTTAGATCTTATATATGCTCAGTTTGGGATGTTATACCACATTCTTCTAGATGCACTGTGGTCAACCTATGACCCTAGACAAAAACCCAGACCTCATGTCAATGGAATTGCAGGCTATGCCAATGTAAAATCCGTAGACTCAGTGACACGCCATTTGAAAGAGTTGTCTCTAAACCAGTCTGCAGGAGGTCCAGTTTCATCTGTTTCTTCCAATCCCACTCAGTCGATGGATGTACATTTTGTGTAATTGTCGACCAACCCAAATGGTAACCAGCAACCAGGAGAAAATAAGAAGAAAGTACATAATAATAATCGTAAGGGTGGGAAAAATAATAACAAACCCAAGGACAATGGTAATAATGAGAAGATGAATAATAATGCTGGATAGGGAAAGAAAGAAAGGCGTAAGGTGAAATTTCCCTGTAAGATTTGTACAGAATATCATCTTATTCATTTATGCCCCAAACTTGTGGAAGCTGCGAGGATATTATCTCTATTGCCCATCGTGCTGAAGAATCATTTCCCACATAACCAACACATGGCCTTGAGCTCCTCAAATGCCAGAAATGCGGTCAGTGGGAGTCAAAACCTGTTGTTGCAAGATGGTGATCATTTGTGTATCAATATGGTCAATGCTAAGGTTCACGCAACCACCTAGTCTCGTGATTATAGTTCCTCATAGGATATACCTGGTCTAGAATCTCCTCCTCCTCCTTCGAAAATGAGTTTACATATCGAAAAACTAGAGCCACCCCCTCGTATTCTGAAAGGAGTACTCAAGCACTCTACCCACAATCCAAATGCTAGAGCCACCCATAATTACTCTATTGTCAAGGACCTGGATCAAACCCCTTATGCGTTGTCGATTATGGAGGTACTCCAGGTGTGTCCTTCATAGAGGAATGCCTTGCTATTTTTTTTAGGATCTCTATATCCCAGTGGCTCAAAATTTATGAAGTTTGACGTCATAGATGTGAAGCCTCACTTGCCTTACCATGTGGCATTCCAAATCCCCATGGGGTACTCAAAGTATACCATCAAATGTGTGGTTGTTGATGAAGGTGTTGCTACTTGTGTGATGTCCCTGATCTATTGGAAAGATCTTGTCTCTACAACTCTTTCTCAATTGTCAACCATGTTGACTAATTTTGACGGTCGTTCCTTCCACCCTCACGGTATTCTTCCTACCTTTCCGATCCAATCAAGTGGGAAGATGGTAGAGGTGTAAATTGAGGTAGTTGATGCACCTCTTGATTATAAATTATTTCTAGGATGCAATTGGACTTATGTTATGATTGTCATGGTATCACCCATCTTCCGTACTCTTTGTTTTCCTCATGATGGGAAGATCGTGATGATTGACCAATTATCCTTTACGTATGCTAGTCCCAATGCATATGTTGGATCATTGATCCTTGTGGTCAACAATTCTCAGCCAACAATTGAGAATATTGGTGTTGGAATGTATTCTTCCCTTATGGTCACTTTTGACTTCATGGCACTGATTCACCATGTTTACGCCATGTCCAGTAGGCCCGTTTCAACAGAGAGATCCATCTCTTTCCACACTTCCTATTTTAATGATCCTTGGACCCTACCTTCCTCAAATTCGTCATGTGAAGGTCATTCACATGCTGGAATGGCCACACCACTATCAACAACACAGATTTCATATCAAGTTATTCTTGACTCTTCTGGCGATCCCGATCCTCTTACGTCGCCGACGGACGAGGAGGATCCCATTCTTAAGACTGTGTGGGCCACTTCACTATATTGTTCACATGACTTCCTTGATGAGACTTTTCCTTCTGATGAATCTATCATCTAAGCCATGAATGGTTCCGACAAACCTTGGGATGATATGCATCATCACTATTATTTTCTCCCAGAGCTTGAAAGAATTGAACAAGATGACTTTCGATCTACTTTGAGTGAAATACTCAGTCACACCGTAGTTCCACTTGATACGCACGAAATTTATGACAAAGGAAATATGGTGAGTATCTCTCCTACCATCATGATTGATATCTCTCATACCCCTGGCAAGATTGAAAACATACATATCAGTGCAGATTATTCGCCAGAAGAAATACTGATCTACACCGAACTCTTAAAAGAATTTCAAGATGTATTTGCTTGGTCATCTAAAGAGATGCCAAGAATCGACCCTCCTATTTTCAAGCATGAAATTAGAACTTATCTGGATGTTAAACCTATTCGACAATGTCTTAGAGCTATCAATCCTCGGAAGGCCCCTGCTATTAAGGCAGAGGTAGAGAAACTACTTAATGTTGGATTTATCTACCCGGTTCCCTTGACTGAATGTGTATCCAATCCCGTTCCTTTGAATAAGAAGTAGGGAACCATTCATGTATGCATGGAATTTTGTGACCTGAAAAAGGCATGTCCTAAAGATAACTTCCTGACACCTTTCATCGATCAGATTCTCGATGAGTGTGCTGGAAGAGAAGTGTTTTATTTTATGGATGGATTTTTAGGGTATAACCAAACTCAAATTAAACCTGAGGATCAACAGAAGATGACATTTATTTGTCCTTGGGGTACTTTCTCATACCGGAAGATGCCTTTCGGCCTTAAAAACATTAGAGAAACCTTCCAATGTGCTATGAACTTTGCATTCCACGATATTAAGAATATAGTCGAAGCTTACCTTGACGATCTTGCTACTACTCTCATAAGAGAGCAAATCACTCTATGCACCTTCAACTAGTTTTTGAAATATTTTGTTACTATAGACTCTGGTTGAACCTTCATAAGTGCATCTTTTGCATTAGGTCTGGCTTTCTTTTGGGATTTCTAGTTTCCGAGACAGGGACCATGGTAGATCCGTTAAAGGTTGAGGAAATACTTTGGTTGCCTCCCCTACGCATTGTTAGACAACTTCAAGGTTTACATGGGAAAGATAACTTTTTACATTGGTTTATAGTAAACTATGCCAATGTCACTAAGGGTTTCATGCATCTTTTGAAGAAGGACACCCATTTTATCTGGGATGAGTGAGCCCAGGAGTCCTTCGATGCTTTGAAAAAATCCTTGGTGTCAATGCCTCTGTTGAAGTCTCCTTACTACAATAGAGATTACTTGTTTTATTTCGCCACATCCGAGGATACAATTGGTATGGTTTTGGTTCAGGAGGATGATGAGCTCCACAAGCATGTCATCTACTATATTAGTTGAAAATTAGTAGGTCCTGAGCTCAATTATTCTCATGTTGAAGAGATAGATTTGGCTACCATTCACGCATTCCAACACTTATGCCATTATATATTGCTTTTCAAGACTACTATGGTTGTCGATGTCAATCCATTTCAATACGTCCTTACCAGGCATATCATTGGGGGTAAATATAATAAATGGATTGTCATTTTACAAGAATTTGATCTCTATTTCTCTTTTGCGAAATCCAAGAAATCACTAGTCTTCGTGGATTTAATATCTAACTTTCTATGATTAGATGAGGATGTTATCCATATTGATTTGTTTGCATATGGACACATTTTCCTTGTCTCTTCTTCCGACCCCTAGTATGGAGACATCATTCTCTATCTTCAAACCTTGAAGTTCCCTCAACATCTCTCTCGAGATGACCGACGACGTGTATGATACCAAGCTAAGAGTTACACTATCATCAACAACACTTTGTATTGCCAAGGAATAGACAATATCCTGCATCTTTTTTTAACTCACGAGGAATCTGGGTCGGTCCTAAACGATTTCCACAGTGGGGATTATGGTGGTCATCTATTTGGGCTTACGACAACCCAAAAAATCTTACGAATAAGTTATTTCTCGCCATCTATCTTTAAATATTGTGTTGAAGCGGTTAAGAAGTGTCACCCCTACTAGGTGTTCACTTAGAAAATGCGATCACATCTATCCCCTCTTCACCCAGTCATTACCGTCAGTCCCTTCACCAAGTGGGGGGTGGACTTCATGGATTGCAACCCAACTTCGACTAGGGGAAATCAACACATTATTGTGGCCTTCAAGTACTTTAATAAGTGGGATGAGTCCATGCCTATAGTTAAATATGATGGGAAGAATTTTGCCTTCTTCTTATTCAATCAAATTATCACTCGGTTCGGTATCCCGAGTGAGATTGTCACTGATCATGGCAATCACTTTCAGAACGAAATGATGGAAGAGCTAGCATCCAAGATGGGGTTTAAGCATGGTCATTCTTCCCCTTACTACTCCCAGGAAAATGGACAGGTAGATGTTGTCAACAAGTCTCTCAAGACCATCTTCCAGAAAACTATTAGCCAAAGTAAATCCGACTGGCATATTAAGCTATATCCCGCACTCTGGGCATACCGAACCTCGGTTAAGACTGCCATTGGATTTTCCCCTTTCCAATTAGAATGCGGTGTGGAGTCAATATTACCTATTGAATGTGAAATCCCTTCTCTTAAGTTGGAAATCACGCTCCTACCAGACACATTTGATCTTGAGTGACGCCTTGTACACCTAGAGAGTCTTGACGAGCAACATCAAGATGCCTCTATGGCTATCGAGGTGAACAAAATACATGTCAAGGTCCAGTATGATAAGTGTGTCTATCCTCGATTGTATGTAGAAGATGACTTGGTCCTTTTTTATGATCAATCCAAAGAACCGTTGGGGGTAGGCAAGTTTAAACCCATGTGGCACGGTCCCTATATCGTGCGACGTGTCTTAGAAAAAGGAGCCTATGAGTTAGAATATTGCGAAGGGAATATGTTGGTCGAGCCCAGAAATGGGCTCTACTTGAAAAGATATTACGCTTGAGCCCCAATATTGAGTGGAACTCTTTGTATACTAATGTAATTAGTGTATATATCTTTTCCCTTTCTTTTTGTCTTCAGCTTGCTTATCGAGTTTTCCCTTGGTTGGCAGATGTCAACGGAGTCTTCAGTCTACTTAGGATTTGCAGATGGAGCCAGTCATCATACACAGAACTTGGCTTCCACCACTTGGGTGGTTTATGTTGAAATGGATACTTGACACTGAGAGGGGGGGGTGAATCAATGTCACAAAACTTTGGACAATTTTCCACTTTTCACAAATTAACTGAACAACAAATATTTATTTCATTTTCTCAATCAATATATAAAGAAGAATAAATATTTTATTTATTTATTTAAATTGAATGAATATATAAGATCAATTTTTAAATATCATCTTCAAACAATTGTGAGAGACCCAAGTCTCTGTTACAAGACCCAGCTTGTAGTTCTCAGATCCAACTGAGAAATGAGGAATCCAACCCTCATAACAAGTACCATCTTGTTGATCTCAGATCCAACTGAGATGTGAGGAATCCAATCCTCATACAAGAACCAACATGTAAACAAGCACCAACCAGATAAAATGAACCTTCATTCAATCCATTATATATAAATATATATACTTCAGCAAATTCAACTACTCTTTCTTTTCACCATTCCTTTTGTTTATATAGTCTTCCAACTGGTGTGAATTCAAATCATTGCATCTTTTGATTTTGAACCATTGTACCTTTTCATCATGACTATTTGTCACTTCTTTTGTCTTCATGAGTTGATCATGGACATGGATCAACTCATTATATCGTACTCTTTCTTCTGTTGTGTTCTCAGTTTCACCAACATATCATATTTGATATTTTATCAATTCTTTGTATTGTTCTAGTGTTAACTCTCTGTCGAATTGAATCTGTATGAGGTTCTTCCTTCAAACCATATATATATATGAAAACATGCTCTAAATCAAGGGCTTATTGATTTGAGTGTTGCCTCTTCTTTTTCCCTTTGTTTCTTTATTCCATACAACCACAGGTGGTGACCAAGCGCTAACCCAAGCGAGTGCTTGATCACTTATCAAAATCAACGATCGCGTTTTAATCTCCCAATGAGATGGATGACTGTTGGTACTTCAAGACTTTATCCTTTGTGACTTCCAGCCTCTATAATATTTTAAATATCTCGAAGAATATTTCTCTGAAGTAGATCAGAAGGTCGATATATTATTTGCACGATGAACGATTCTCATTCACTTCGTAACTTTGGCTATTCGTCACTCCTGAAATCTGGATTAACAATTACTCTGAATCGATTACCTACCAAATAAGTCATACAAAAGTGGTGACCGCTTGTTTTCGGTTAACACCTCCACTTACGCTATCATTCCACTGTACTTGATCAACGGTTGAGAACTCTCTCGAATTAGATCAACGGTAAGCATTAACTTTGGCCTTCGGCACTTCGGGTGATTTCTGATGTTAGAACCCGGTTTCTCCCGAAGTACATGCTCCTAAAGTGACGTCACTTATGACTTGGCACTAGCCGAGTGGCTGCCAGGTGTCACTTAGATTCATGACTTAAATGTACCTGAAATGCCAATTTCATATTGACACTTGTCATCATCTAATTATGCCACGTGTCCTTGCTGACATGGTCTGTTGACGTAGATATCCTGTCGCAGCACATATCCTCCTCCTGGATCTAACAATTTTCTTAAATCTCGAAATGTATCTCAGATCGACGGTTGAGAGTGACTTTGGAATTTTGGCCTTCGAGTGAACTCATATGTTCTGAGCTTTTTCGCCGAAGTGGTTAGCGCCAAAGTTGACCACACTCATCCTTGGTGTGCTCTGAATAGATCAATGGTTGAAAGGATTTCCTTACTCTTCCTCTAATATGATGGTTGACGAAAGTTCATGACTTCGGGACTTCAGTTAACTTCACCTTTCTTACTTCTCATTTTACCCGAAGTGAGATTACCAGAGGTGTAACCTCCTCACAACTTTTAACCCGAAATGAATGTTTTTCGTTGATCATGATCTTAGATCGAAGGATTGATTTGTCTTCGATGCTTCTTTTCCTTGGTTTATATCCAATGGCTCTTCTTTTACCCAAAAAGTTACCTACGATCAGATGGCTCATGTTTACTTCGGAACTTTGGAGAAAATTCCTTCATGCAAATTTCCTTCGGTCGATTTTACTCGAAGTGGTGAATGTCGGCTTGACCATGCGTATGTCACTTCCATGATCTATGGTCCATGACTTACTCTTTCCTTCCACTCAACTTGATCCAATGGTCGATGTCGATTACGGAACAATAACTTTGGAGTGGTTTAATTCGTCGCCCAAGATCCACAATTGAAGTTGTGTGATTGTTGGTGAGTCAACTAGAGTTGTTGATCTTTGAATCATCGAGATCTGACAATCTAAACTAATTGCGAGATTGGGAATAACATGTTGTTTAATTCTCCTTTTGTTATCCACAGTCCATCCATTATGTTGATCTACGCTTGCGTATCCAACAATCCTGGTTTGTCCTGTGGGGATTTCGATCCCAATCATGTTTCTGCACTGTGCATTCCCTATTGATCTTTGATCATAGGAATATTGTTGATCGTGATCAACAATAATCACGATTTTCTTCAACCTTAAGGTGATGTTATTCTGTCAATCTTTAGTATACTTTTCCTCCTGATATTAACCTTCCTGCTCTACTGCATTCTCTTTCCATCATTGACTCTTCATTACACATGGACAGACCTTATTGGCCATATTGACACTAATTCCAACTGTATAACTGATCATGATTGATTCATGTTGCCATCATAACAACTTATCATGATTGTTGACATCAATGACAACACATCAATGACAATATGTCAAACAATATCCCCCTTTGTCACTGAGGGAAACAAACTAACTTCATACACAAACTCCCCTTGTGATGATGCTTCTCTCCTTTGAATTTACTCTCCCCCTTTGACATCAATGGCAAAGGGTTTCTCCCCTTATGATCAACCTCTATCTTTCTGCATGTTGTTGAACAAAATATGAACTTGGGTAACTCCCCCTGCAATCATGCTCTTCCTGCCATAACTGAATGACTCCCCTTGTCAATATGCTCTCTCTGCCTCTGACTATTCTCCCCCTGTTAATTTACTAACTTCTTATCTCATTTGATTGGGATATTTGTGTTCAAATAAGTAGTCTTTTTTATATGTTTCTTATTCTTCTTTGATATTTCACTAGAATATAAATTGAGGATTGATACCAACTGATTTAATACCAATTGTTATCACTAATTCTTATAAAGGGGGTTGTTTCTCTCCGGTTTCTGGCCCTTGGTGTAAAATGCGAAGAAATGGGGTTTAAAAACCCATCAAATGCATTTTATTCAAAGGCCACAGCCATAAGCGCCAAGCGCAGTACTCAGAGAATATTGTTTCGAGCTTAAAATGAAAGCAAGCAGGCGACTTCAGTATTAAACAACGAGGATCCATCAATGGATCAAATCGATGGTGATCAGGTAAACCAGAGCCACAGAGCTGCACAAGGATTAGTGCCTAGGCTCATCCCTTATGGCAAAAGTCATGAAATGATAGTGGTCGTTCGATCTTGCAGGGGCAGGTGGCAACTAGTCGGCGTTTCGGGAGTCAGCATTTCGGGGTTCTCAACAACAAGTATATTGTTTTGCAAGGCAAAGACCTGAAACACGAAACATGAAGCCTCGAGAGCCTGGCCCACGATCGTAGCCCAGGGTAGTATTGAAAGGAGTGGGGCCTTTCAGGATAGTCAAAGTAAAAGAGCTGAAGTAATATGAACCGTCCATCCAAGGGACACGTGGCGCGCGATTAAAAACCGTCGCGGTTTCATCTATTGGGATTTTGAAGATAAGGGGTCTCTCATCCATTGCATTAGGAAACCCCAAAATAAGAAATTTTAAACCCCAAGGTGTTCGGCCCATGGTCCTAGCGCCAAGGTCATATAGAAGGTAGGGCCAAAGATGTGAAGAAGTGGGTCAAAAACCCACTTTTCCTAAGTCCTTGCGATCGGGCGCATATGATTTAAAAGGTGCATGGATCTGGGCGGCCAGGATTTGCATGCCTAGATCTACAGCCAAGGATTGATTCTGGAACCCCCCCCCCTCACCATTCTTCTTCTAATGGGGGGGGGGTCTGGCATGGTACCACGCAAGTCTCAATGGCTAGGATCGAAGTGCCTAGATCTACGGTGCACATTCAATTCTGGACCCCCCCTGCCATTCTTCCTTTAATGAGTTGTCGAGGTCCAGAATGAGGTGGTTTTGAAAGTGGGTCCCCCTCCTATCGTTTTTCCCTCCCATGTTGTCAGACCCCCCTCTAGTAAACCACTTACCTCCTACACTTACCGCCTTCATCTCCTTCTGACACTTGTTTCCCACTTGCTCCCTCACACTTGTCTTCCACTCCCACCATCCTGGCCCATATCCTTCCCCTTTCCCCACTCCGACTCTCATTTTCTACCACCTGTACCCCCTTGTCACCTTCTCACACCACATCCTCTCAGCTTCCTCAACAGGTTCCTCTTCTTCCAGGTCACCTCACCAAGGTGATGTGTTCCCCTCTTGACCAATCACGTCCTCTCTCCCTACGCCAACATTTTCGACGCCTACGTTCACCCAACGAATTTCCATTCTTGCTCATCACCTCAGCCTCGTAAGGCATCCCTCCTTCTAATCACCAAGTATATATCATACCCTACTAAGCTATATTAGTCACCTCACTTGCTCTTCCTCATTGGCCTCCATGTCTACCTGACAATCTTACCATGATCCTCTAAGAAGATCCATATGGCAGGATGAAAAGGCCTCCACGTCCTGTAAGTATAGAGTTGACCAGAGCCTTTCTCAATCTCTATGAATCAGTTAATGCAAATGCGAAAGGTGGGTGAGACATCGTCTCCTCCCTTAAATGGAAATCCATAAAAGGACGAGGCATGGGGAAGGACTATCCATCCAATCTAAAATATATCACGTTCGACACGAGATTGCATGGGCAGTCTAACAGGAAAAGGCCCGACGTAAACTATTGTGTCTGACAGAGAGTCTGCATGCACAATCTGACCAAAGTGACCTGGATGTCATGCCATGGAAATCTGAGCAAGTTCCTTCTACGAAAGTTTTGAGTATATGTAGGCATTTTTTCCATTTTGAAAAGTATCGATGGTAGAGCTAAGCTCTCGAAAGTATGGTTTTGATGAAGCATTGGTTTCTCTAATTATGTATGTGCATCCAAGATTTCTTGTTTAAATGATAGTCAGCTTTCTTATTCACTCTAGTTTCCTTCTGGCACTAAAGGAGTTCATGATCGACAGATTGGCATGAACCATTGTGACTGTGTTATGATAGATGATTCGCTGTAACGTTGTTATATTCCTTAGTTTCCTTGTGATTTAAATTCCATAAGTTCTTGTGTTTAAATCATTCATCCTTGGGTTGTTGAAATGCTTGACATCTTCGGTCGACCTCTAAATTTTCTCGCTAATGTCTTCGTATTGCTCACCCTTACTACAACCTACTAACTGAAGTTAGACTAAGACCTTGCCTGTTCATACATAGCCCGATCAAGGATTATGATTTAAAGAGATATCATTCTAAGTATGTTATCTTTCAATCACCCTTTTATAAACAAAACATGACATAAACTGATGGGTATTGGGCTTACTCCCACTGCAATCTAGGAGTGACTTCTGGTGCTAACATTTTTGTCATCATTGTCGGGGACGAAGTTGAAGATTTTCCTCTGGATTGAATGACATTGAGCCTCTGATTCTGAAGGTGCATCAGGCATCAGAGACTTACAAGATTGCTACTATGCACCTGGTGACTCCATTGATGCGAATCCACTGTGGCTACTCCAATGTTTCCACTTCACTGTTTCAGTTGTGGCTACTTTTAACACACCTGAAAGTTGACCCAAAGGAACTTTCTCGAGAAGGTTTTCAGCAGCTTCTTTCTCAGCTTGAGAAGTTCCATGGGAGAATGAAGACGACCAGATATGGTCTTTGATGGTGAACAAAGATCATACACATTCAAAGCTGCACATATTTCACCTGGCGACTCCATGCCTAAAGACCCCACTGGTTTGAAATGAAAGAGACTTTGGCTCCGAGGTATGCCTTCTGTGACTTTTTGAAAGTAGTTGGTTTCCTGAATCCACTACCTGATAGAGATGAATGGGAAGATATCCTCCCTTAATTTCAAGGAAAAAGTTGGGAGGTTCCATCTGAGCATTTACTGGACTTTCATGAAGTTATTCATCGACTTAATATCATGCATGAAGATGTCCAGATTAATATTTCTAGGTATTCATTAGGGGGGGCTGCTCTCGATTGGTGTCAATCTCTTCCCACTGCAAGCATCAATTCTTTGACAGGTTTTCATACAGCTTTCAATTCATTTTGTAAATATTACTTTCCAGCTGAGTGTTTGTATGAAAACTGTTGTGATGAGTTTTCTTTGCTTCATGAAGCCTCTGTTGGCTCTAAAGACCATGTTTGTGATGAATATTTTACTATGGAAGAAAGCATTTTCTATGAAAATCTAGAGGCGTTGAATGTTATTCATTATGTTAGCATTAGCACAGAAGCATATGACATCATTTTAGATACATCTGTTCTTTTAGATGTTCATAAATATCAACATGCCTCTTGTGAAAATTTTGAGTTTATAGAGAAGATGTTTTCTATAGTAGATATCTCTCCTGGATATGGGGTTGAAGCAGATGTTTCTAGAAGCCTTGCTTATGATTATGAAGACCTTCTAGTTCTTAAAGAAGAGATGGTTGTGGAAGAGGATTCTTCTCTTTTCCTTCAAGAGGTTTCCCATGATATATTTTTACCTAGGATTAAACAGAAAAATCATATGTATGAACTGCCAGAAGCAGCAGTTACCGGTGTCCCTGAAATAGGTATTTTTAACAATTATATTCTCGATGGGAACACTATTCTAGAGGTTGATCATATATTTGAAGGGCACCCCTTTTTTCATGAACATTCTAGTGATGATGAGAAGCAAGCTTATCCTACATTTGATCACCATGAAGACACTAACCGACATGACAACAAACAGAACTTTCCCATGGTCCCTATTTATGATGATTATCAATCTGATCCTTGGGAGAGCCATGGAGAAGAAGAGGAGGAGCCAAAGATGCAGTTTACAGACTACTCAGAGCCTGTAAGTGAGAAGCCATCATCTGGAATCAGTCAGCCTGCATCAGCCTCTCATTCACCTAAGCTTGCCATAGATATCTAGCCATGTGTGAGAAGCTGCCAGACAGAACATACTTTCTGTCATCTTTTCTATGAACCAGTAAGGGAGTACATGGAGTTGCAGTTCCTCCATGTTTTGAAGCCTCTCAACTTCATTTTGTTTTCAACATTCGAAGGAAAGCTGAAGGATGTAACCATTCTATTGTCGTAGTTGCATCGTATTCAGTGACAGAGCCAAGGGCCTTCTAGTTAGACAGTTACTTAAATGTCTCTGATGGAAGTATGCTTTCACATAACACCATGTAAAGATTAATTAGTTTAGGATTGTACATAAATAAAATCCTTGGAGCATATGTGTTTAGTTTCATTTTATTTCACTTATCAGCATGTATTTTCAATAGGGTGTTTTAAGCTTGACTCCATATCCCAACAGAAGGTGACTAGAACTACAAAAGGAGTTCTTAGAGCATCACAAGGATGACTCTATCCCCCATGGAGACTAATTTTATCACTAATTCTTGTAAAGGGGGGTGTTTCTCTCCAGTTTCAGGCCCTTGGTGTAAAATGCGAAGAAATGGGGCTTAAAAACCCATCAAATGCATTTTATTCAAAGGCCACAGCCATGAGCGCCAAGAACAGTACTCAGAGAATATTGTTTCTGGGTTAAAATACAAGCAAGCGGGCAGCTTCAGTATTCAACGGTGAGGATCCATCAATGGAGCAGATTGATGGTCATCAGGTAAGCCAGAGCCATGAAGTTGCATGAGGATTAGCACCTGGGCTCATCCCTTATGTCCAAAGCCACGAAATCATCATGGCCATCCGATCTTGTAGGGGCAGGTGGCAGATAGTCGACATTTTGGGAGTCTACATTTTGGGGTTCTCAACAACAAGTATATGGTTTTTCTAGGCAAAGCCCTGAAACCCAAAATGCAAAGCCCCGGGAGCTTGGCCCATGATCATATCCCAGGGTCATATTGAAAGGAGTGAGGCCTTTCAGGAAAGTCAAAGTAAAAGAATCGAAGTAATCTGAACCGTCCATCCAAGGGACAAGTGGCGCGCAATTAAAAACCATCGTGATTTCGGCTATTGGGATTTTGAAGATAAGGGGTCTCTCATCCATTGCATTAGGAAACCTTGAAATGAGAAATGTTAAACCCTGGGGTGTTGGGCCCATGGTCCTAGTGCCAAGGTCATATAGAAGGTAGGGCTAAATATGGGAAGAAGTGGGTCAAAAACCCGCTTTTCCTAAGTCCTTGCGATCGGGCGCATATGATTTAAAAGGTGTGTGGATCTGGGTGACCGGGATTTTCACACCAAGATCTACGACCAAGGATTGGTTTCGTACCCCCCCCCATCATTATGATTTTAATGGGGGGGGTCCGGAATGGTACCGTGCAAGTCTCAATGGCTAGGATTGAAGTGCCTAGATCTACGGTGCACATTCAATTTTGGAACCCCCTTGCCATTCTTCCTTTAATGAGGGGGGGGGGGGTCTAGAATGAGGTGGTTTTTAAAGTGGGTCCCCCTCCTGTCATGTTGCCCTCCTGTGTCATTGGACCCCCCTCTGATAAACTAGTTACCTCCTCCACTTACCACCTTCATCTCCCACTGACACCTGTTTCCCACTCGCTTTATCACAATTGTATTCCACTCTCGCCATCCTGGCCCATCTCCTTCCTCTTTCCCCACTTCAACTCTCATCTGCCGCCACCTATACCTCCTTGTCACCTTGTCATGCCACATTCTCTTAGATTCTGTCACAGGTTCCTCTTCTTCCAAGTCACCTCACCAAGGTGATGTGTTCCCCTCTTGACCAATCACATCCTCTTTCCTTGTGCCAACATTTCCAACACCTGCGTTCTCCCAACGATTTTCCATTCTTTCTCATCACCTCATCCTCGTAAGGTGTCCCTCTTCCTGATCACCAAGCATATGTCATACCCTTTTGAGTTGTATTAGTCACCTCACTCGCTCTTCTTTGTCAGCCTCCATGTCTACCCGCTAGTCTTACCATGATCCTCCGAGTAGATCCAGATGGCGAGATGAAAAGGCCTCCATGTCCTACAAGTACAAAGTTGACCAGAGCATTTCCCGATCCTGATGAATCAGTTAATGAAAATGCGAAATGTGGGTGAGACATCATCTCCTTCCTTAAATTGAAAGCCAGAAAAGGACGATTCGTGGGGAAGGACTGTCCATCTAGTCTGATAGATATCACGTCTGACATGACACTGCATGGGCAGTCTGACCAACGACTACATGGGCAGTCTGACAGGAAAAGGACTGACGTAAATTATTGCATCTGACAGAGATTTTGTAGGCATAGTCTGACCAAAGTGACCTGGACATCATTCGATGGAAACCCGAGCAAGTTCCTTCTATGAAATTTTTGAGTATATGTAGGCCTTTTTTCCATTTTGAAAAGTATCGATGATATAGCTAAGCTCCCGACAGTATGGTTTTGATGAAGCAATGGTTTCTCTGATTATGTATGTGCATCCAATATTTCTTGTTTAAATGACAGTCAACTTTCTTATTCACTCTAGTTTCCTTCTGGCACTAAAGGAGTTCATGATCGACAGATTCGCATGAACCATTGTGACTATGTTATGATAAATGATTTGTTGTAATGCTGCTATATTACTTAGTTTCCTTGTGATTTAAATTCTAGAAGTTTTTGTGTTTAAATTATTCATCCTTGGGTTGTTGAAAGGCCTGGTGTCTTTGGTTGACCTCTACATTTTCTCGCTAATGTCTTCCTCCTTCTCACCCTTACTACAACCTACTAACTGAAGTTAGACTAAGACCTCGTATGTTCATACATAGCCCAGTCCAGGATTCTGAGTTAAAGTGATATCATTTTGAGTATGTTCTCTTTCGATCACCCCTTTATAAACAAAACGTGACATAAACTAATGGGTATAAGGCTTACTCCCGCTGTAATCCAGGAGTGACTTCTAGTGCTAACACTAATTTTGTTATCAATTAATCTTTGTTGAATGATACTCCTTGAACTTCTTTGCTACCTTTATTTTTCCTCTTCTCGTATTCTACAACTAACCCTACCAATGATTTTTATTTTGACCACTAATATATAGATAGTCAATATTTTCCACATGTTAATTTAAAACATCTTTGGCATAATCCTTTGATTTTGTAAAAACCAATTTAAAATTCTTTTTGTATTTTCTTTCTTTTGCTAACAACTTATGGCATCATCAGAATGTGATATTGTTCCATATTCTTTTATAGGTACTTCCTTTTCTTGAGCTTGATTTATTTCATTTTGAATTTCACATTCTTTATTAGGACCTTCACCCATCATTTTCTTATTATTGATTTCTTCATTTTTAGGTGTAATAACATCTTTCTTGCTTTCTCCCTCAGATTTTCTTCTCCATATCTTTCTATGAGATATTCTGATTTTTGGATCTTCTCTTTCTAATTCTGTTTTTGGAGATTTTTCATCTCCTTTCTTCTTCCAACTTTTATTAGGTTTTGTCACTGACTTGAATGACTTATTCAGATATTGACTTTTTGAATTCTTACAGTTTTGGGATTTTTGACCAAACCTGTCACAGTTGTAACATCTCATTGTGTGACAAAATTTTCCTGTGTTCCCAAAAAAATTAAATCTCCCACATCTAATTCAGTTTTTGGATTTTCTTGTATATCCTTCCTCTAGTTTCTTGCAGTCCATTGCTTTATGGCCAAAACTATGACAAGAAAATAAATATCCCTTGAAGGTGTTTCCATTCTTGATTTTATTTTGTCTTGAGACATCCATCATCTGATTTTATTTCTTATTGCATCCAAGACCCGTTTTATCAACAACTGATCTTTGAATATTCCAAATATTATCTAGGATAGTTGAGCTATTATGGAAATTGACAATTTTATTTGTCTTTTCATTCATTTGTTTGAGATTGACTATTTCTAACTTTAATATTTGACATAATTCTTCCTTTTTAGTCAATTGAATCTTCAGGGCTTCTTCCACTTCTTTAGCATGTTCAAGATGAGTCTTTATATTGATGACTATTGCTTCTATCTCATCCAAAACTTATTTTCATTTAATAGTTTTGTCATATGTCTTTAATTCTTCCATATCTCTTGTTAGATCAAAAACTTTAGTTTTCAATATTTTGATTTCTTCCTCGTATTCTAGCTGAATCTTTTTGAGGTTGATGGCTTCTAATTCAAACATATCGCATGATTCTTCCTTTTTAGTTATTTGGATCTTCTGAGCTTCTTCCTTTTTCTTCGCTTCTTCAATTTGAGTTATTAGATCTGCATTAGTACTTTCATTTATCTTTTTGAAATTGATGATTTTCAATTCCAACGTGTGGTAAGAATTTTCTTTCCTTGTTAACTGGATCTTTAGGTCTTCTTCACTTTCTTTAATTTACTCAAGTTGAGTGTTTAGACTGTTAACTAATTCTTCTAATTATTTTAGTACTTCTTTTCTTTTACTATCATCTGTCTTTAATTCTTCCATCTCTTATGTTATATTAATAACTTATGTTTTCAAACTTTTGATCTCTTCTTCTTTGTTTTCTAGCTGAAACTTCATGCTCTTCATGCTTAGATTGATCTAACTGTTGTAGTAGCATCATATCCTTCTATTGGAGTTTCTCCAACTCTTCTATAGTTCACATAGTTGTGTGCTCAAGATGATCAAGAACATCCTTAATAACTTCAATATATAGACCATTTCCTAGTTCCATACTAATCACTTCAAATGTAGTTATAACATCAGTCTTAAAATCTAATATTTTTTCTTTAGTGAATACTGAGGTATTCCTCAATTCCTTGATGAGGTTGTCTTCTTCATTGTTGACTGAGATCAAATCTTGCATTTCATTCTGATTAGAAATCCTTTTCTCTGTATTATGTTCTTCAATGTTATTGTAATTTTCCTTTGCTTTATCTTGTTCTTTATTCCGATAAGAATTCTCTTCTTCTGATTTTTTTTTTTTTTATTCTGACAGGAATCCTCTTTATCTGAGTCTTCTTCCTCACTTTTATAGGATTTCTCTTCTTCCTGTATTTCATTCTGATAACAATTTTCTAGTTGGAACCATAATTCTTTAGCAGATTTGTAGTGTCTCATCTTTTCTTTGACTTGGTCTGACAATCCATCCTATATTGATTTTAAGGCTACTGAATTGTTTCTCCTTGCCTCCTTTGGAGTTTTGGTTTTTCTCTTTGAATTAGTCAAGTTCCAGGGCTTACTTACTACCAAATCCCAAACTTCATATCCTCTTTACATCATATATCTTTTCATATTTTCTCTCCATGATAAATAATTTGTTCCATCAAATAAGGGAGCTTCATTTGTGGAGATAACGATTTGTCCACCCATTTCTTCTGAATCTACCTTTAGTTTTTAAATTGTGTTGAAGGCACCCTCTCCGATACCAATTGTTGAAATGGATACTTGACACTGAGAGGGGGGCGAGTGAATCAGTGTCACAAAACTTTGGACAATTTTCCACTTTTAACAAATTAAATGAACAACAAATATTTATTTCATTTTCGCAATCATTATATAAAGAAGAATAAATATTTTATTTATTTATTTAACTTGAATGAATACATAAGATCAGTCTTTGAATATCATCTTCAAACAATTATGAGAGACCCATCTCTCTGTTATAAGACCCAGCATGTAGTTCTCATATCCAACTGAGAAATGAGGAATCCAACCCTCATAACAAGTCTCGGCTTGCTGATCTCAGATCCAACTGGGATGTGAGGATTACAATCCTCATACAAGACCCAACTTGTAAACACTAACTTGATAGAATGAGCCTTCATTCAATCCATTATATATTAATATATATACTTCAACAAATTCAACTACTCTTTCTTTTCACCATTCCTTTTGTTTATATAGTCTTCCAATTGGTGTGAATTTGAATCATTGCATCTTTTGATTTTGAGACATTGTACATTTTCATCACGAATGTGTGTTAGTTCTTTTGTCTTCATGAGTTGATCACAGACATGGATCGACTCATTATATTGTACTCTTGCTTCTGTTGTGTTCTCAGTTTCATCAACAGATCATATTTGATCTTTTATCAATTCTCTGTATTGTTCTAGTGCTAACTCTGTGTCGAATTGAATTTGTATGAGGCGCTTCCTTCAAACCATCTATATATGAAAATATGTAAAAAATCAAGGGATTATTGATTTGAGCATTACCTCTTCTTTTTCCCTTTGTTTCTTTATTCCATACGACCGCAAGTGGTGACCAGGCGCTAACCCAAGCGATTGCTTGATCACTTATCAAAATCAATGATCATGTTTTAATCTCCCGATGAAAGGGATGACTATCGGTACTATAGGAATTTGTCCTTCGCAACTTCCAGCCTCTATAATATTTCAAATATCCTGAAGTATATTTCTCCGAAGTAGATCAGACGGTCGATATATTATTTGCATGATGAACGATTCTCGTTCACTTCGGAACTTCAACTATTCGTGACTCCTGAACTCTTGATTAACAATTCCTTTGAATCGATTACCTACCGAATAAGTCATACATCAGTGGTGAGTGCTTACTGTCGGTTAACACCTCCACTTACACTATCCTTCCACTGTACTTGATCAACGGTCAAGAACGCTCTCGAATTAGATCAATGGTAGGCACTAACTTCGACCTTGGGTGCTTCGGGTGATTTCTGATGTTAGAAACCAGTTTCCCTCAAAGTACATACTCTCGAAGTGACGTAACTCACTGACGTCACTTATGACTTGGCACTGGCAGAGTGTATGCCATGTGTCACTTAGATTCGTGACTTACACGTATCTGAAATGCCAATTTCATCTTGACACTTGTCATCATATGATTGTGCCACGTGTCCTTGCTGACATGGTCTATTGATGTATATCTCCTATCGTGGCACATATCCTCCTCCTGGATATAACGTTTGTCTTAACTCCCGAAATGTAGCTCATATAGACGGATGAGAGCGACTTCAAAACTTTGGCCTTCAGGTGAACTCATATGTTCGCATTCCTTTTTCGTCGAAGTGGTCAACGCCAAAGTTGACCACACTCATGCTTGATGTTCTCTAAATAGATCAACAGTTGATATGATTTCCATGCTCTTCCTCTGATCTGATGGTTCATGGAAGTTTATGGCTTCAAAACTTCTATTAACTTTGCCTTTCTTACTTCTCATTTTACCCAAAGTGAGATTACTCGAGGTGTAACCTCCTCACAACTTTTAACATAAAATGAATGTTGTTCATTGATCATGATCTTAGATAGATGGATTGATTTGTCATTGATACTGCTTTGCTATGGTTTAAATCCAACGACTCTTGTTTTTCCAAAAAAAATTACCTACGATCGGATGTCTCATGTTTACTTCGAAACTTCAGCTTCGACTAAAATTCCTTCATGCACATTTCCTTCAATCGATTTTACCTGAAGTGGTCAATGTCGGGCTGACCATGCATATGTCACCTTCATGATATATGGTCCATGACTTACTCTATCCTTCCACTCAACTTGATCCAATGGTCGATGTGGATTGTGGAACCATAACTTGCAAGTGGTTTAATTCATCACCCAAGCTCCGCAATTGAAGTTATGCGATTGTTGGTGAGTCAACCATAGTCGTTGATCTCTGAATCATTGAGATCTGATGATCTAGAGTAATTGTGGGATTGGGAATAACACGTTGTTTGATTCTCCTTTTGTTCTCCGCAATCCATCCATGCCATTGATTTTTGCTTGGGTATCCAACGGTCCTAGTTTGTCCTATGGGGATTTCGATCCTGATCATGTTTCTGCACTATTCTTTCCCTCTTGATCTTTGATCATAAGAAATTTTTTTATCCTATCGTGATCAACAATAATTATAAATTGCTTCAGCCTTAAGGTGATGTTCTTTTATCGATCTTTAGTATACGTTTCCTCCTGAGATTGACCTTGATGCTCTTTTGCATTCTCTTTCCATCATTGACCCTTCATTACACATGGACAAACCTTATTGGCCATATTGACACTAATTCCAACTTTATAACTGTTCATAACTGATTCATTTTTCCATCATAACAACTTACCATGACTGTTGACATCAATGAAAATATGTCCAATAATATCCCCCTTTGTCATTGAGAGAAACACACTAACTTCATACACAAATTCCCCCTGTGATGATGCTTCTCTCCTCTGAAGTCACTCTCCCCCTTTGACATTAATGGCAAAGGGTTTCTCCCCTTATGATCAACCTTTGTCTTTCTGCATGTTTTTGACCAAAATATGAACTTGGCTAACTCCCCCTGCAATCATTCTTTGCCTGCTAGAACTGAATGACTCCCTCTATCAATAGGCTCTCTCTGCCTCTGACTGCTCTCCCCCTGTTAATTTACTAATTGCTTATCTATAATGATTGGGATACTTGTGTTCAAATAAGTAGTCTTTTTTATCTGCTTCTTATTCTTCTTTGATATTTCACTAGAATATTAATTGAGGATTGATACCAGCTTATTTAATACCAATTTTGTTATCAATTAATATTTGTTGAATGATACTCCTTGAACTTCTCTACTACCTTTATTTTTCCTCTTCTCGTATTCTACAACTAACCCTACCAATGATTTTTCTTTTGACCACTAATCTATAGATAGTCAATATTTTCCATATGTTAATTTAAAAACTCTTTGGCATAATCCTTTGATTTTGTAAAAACCAATTTAAAATTCTTTTTGTATTTTCTTTCTTTTGCTAACAATTTATGACATCATCAGAATTTGATATTGTCCCATATTCTTCTATAGGTACTTCCTTTTCTTGAGCTTGATTTATTTTGTATTGAATTTCACATTCTTTATTAGGACCTTCATGTAATTTTTAAACCTGCGAAGTAAAGCAATGCATATAGATTCTTAAGCAATACAAAAATTAATCAATGGCTTATACACAGAGTACACAGAGATTTTATACTGGAAACCCTCAACCGGGAAAACCTTTCTTATTTTCATTATATCGAATTTCACCATTCGCCATACAATATATACAATGTTTTTAGGTATTTTGTAGATACCAAAACCCTAATCCCTTAATCCGGGATTAATTTACAAATCCGCTAAAAATAGAAAAATCCGCTAAAAATAGCAAAAAACCGCCCCACGGCAGAGCTCTAGGTGAAGGGATCGTCATACGCAATTGTCGTATCTGACGCACCCACACACACACACATGCAAAGAATATAACACATACCCAACATTTTCCCACTTGTTGTTTTCTTTGCATCCAGGGGTCTAGGGGATTATATAGTCAACAATTCAGGGCAACAATGCCCATTGTTACTCTACACCAAGAAAACTTTTCTGTGCTCACAGACTTTGTCAATGAATCTGCAACATTATTCAAAGTATTAACCTTTTCCAGCAACACCTTCTTTTCCTCAACCATGTCTCTCACAAAGTGATACTGAACATCAATATGCTTTGTCTTCGAATGATAAGTTGGGTTCTTTGCCAGGAATATTGCACTCTGATTGTCACAGTCTAATCTCACTACTTGTTGTACCAACCCAATACCTGAACACAATATTTGTAACCATACTGCTTCATTTCTTGCATGAGTGGCTACCATGTATTCAACTTCTGTAGTTGAGAGTGCCACTACAGCTTGTCTTTTGCTCATCCAACTAATTGCTCCTCCAAATAGTTTAAACACATACCCACTTGTAGATCTTCTGCGATCCAAATCTCCAGCCCAGTCTACATCAACAAATCCATGTATGTCCACCACTCTGTCCAATCCTGATCTTCCTTGGTATCACAATCCATAACTGGTGGTGCCACGAAGATACCTGAAGACCCTCTTTACTGTTGTCCAATGCAGCTTCCCTGGTTTTGACATATACCTACTCAAAACTCCCACTGCATGTGCAATGTCCGGTCTAGTACAAAACATTGCATACATCAAACTGCCAACTACACTGGCATATGGAACATGGGACATGTCCTCTTCTTCTTCCTATGTCTTGGGACACTGATCTGCAGATAACTTTACACCTATAGGAATA
>JZKD02S1119379.1:80001-92987 GCA_000966675.3 Picea glauca | reverse complement strand
TGAATCAGTGTCACAAAACTTTGGACAATTTTCCACTTTTCACAAATTAAATGAACAACAAATATTTATTTTATTTTCTCAATCAATATATAAAAAAGAATAAATATTTTTTTTATTTATTTAACTTGAATGAATACATCAGATCAATATTTGAATATCATCTTCAAACAATTATGAGAGACCCAACTTTCTGTTACAAGACCCAGCTTGTAGTTCTCAGATCCAACTGAGAAATGAGGAATCCAACCCTCATAACAAGTCCCAACTTGTTGATCTCAGATCCAACTGAGATGTGATGAATCCAATCCTCATACAAGATCCATCTTGTAAATAGGCACTAACCTGATAGAATGAAACTTCATTCAATCCATTATATATAAATATATATACTTCAACAAATTCAACTACTCTTTCTTTTCACCATTCCTTTGGTTTATACAGTCTTCCAATTGGTGTGAATTTGAATTATTGCATCTTTTGATTGTGAAGCATTGTACCTTTTCATCATGACTGTCTATTAGTTCTTTTTTCTTCATGAGTTGATCACAGACATGGATCGACTCATTATATCGTACTCTTGCTTTTGTTGTGTTCTTAGTTTCACCAACAGAATATATTTGATCTTTTATCAATTCTCTGCATTGTTCTAGTGTTAAATCTCTATCAAATAGAATCTGTATGAGGCACTTCATTCAAACCATCTATATATGAACATATGCACAAAATCACGGACTTATTCATTTGAGTGTTTCCTCTTCTTTTTCCTTTTTTTTCTTTATTCCATACGACTGTGAGTGGTGACCAGGCGCTAACCCAAGAGAGTGCTTGATCACTTATAAAAATCAACGATCACTTTTTAATATCCTGATGAGATGGATGACTATCGGTACTTCGGGACTTTGTCCTTCGTGACTTCCAACCTCTATAATCTTTCAAATATCCCGAAGAATATCTCTCTGAAGTAGATCGGACGATCGATATATTATTTTCACAATGAATGATTCTCGTTCACTTCAAAACTTTGGCTATTCATGACTCTTGAACTCTGGAGTAACAATTCCTTTGAATCAACTACCTACCAAATAAGTCATACAACAGTGGTGATAGCTTTCTGTCGATTAACACCTTCCACTATACTTGATCAACGATCGAGAATGCTGTCGAATTAGATCAACATTAGGCATTAACTTCGGCCTTTGACGCTTCAGGTGATTTTTGATGTTAGAAACCAGTTTCCCCCAAAGTACATATTCCTGAAGCAACGTAACTTGCTGACGTCACTTATGACTTGTCACTGGCTGAGTGGTTGCCATGTGTCACTTAGATTTGTGACTTACACATACCTGAAATGCCAATTTCATCTTGAAACTTGACATCATTTGATTGTGCCACGTGTCCTTGCTGACATGGTCTACTGACGTAGAACTCCTGTCGTGACACATATTCTTCTCTTAGACCTAACGGTTGTCTTAACTCCCAAAATGTATCTCAGTTCGACGGATAAGAGCGACTTCAAAAATTTGACCTTCAGGTGAACTCATATGTTATGAGTCCTTTTTTGTCGAAGTGTTCAGTGTCGAAGTTGACCACACTCATCATTGGTGCACTTTGAATAGATCAATGGTTGATAGGATTTCTCTACTCTTCCTCTAATCTGACGGTTGACAGAAGTTCATGACTTAAAGACTTCGGTTAACTTCACCTTTCTTACTTCTCGTTTTACTCAAAGTGACATTACCTGAGGTGTAACCTCCTCACAAATTTTAACCCAAAATGAATGTTGTTCGTTGATCGTGATCTTAGATAGACAACTCGATTTGTCTTCGATGTTGCTTTGCCTTGTTTTAAATGCAACTTCTCTTCTTTTTCCCAAAAAGTTACCTACGATCAGATGGCTCATGTTTACTTTGGAGCTTCAACTTTGGCTAAAATTCTTTCATGCACATTTCCTTCGATCGATTTTACCCGAAGTGGTCAATGTCAGGTTGACCATGCGTATGTCACTTCCATGATCTATGGTCCATGAATTACTCTGTCCTTCCACTCAACATGATCCAACAGTCGATGTGCATTGCAGAACCATAACTTGTGAATGGTTTAATTCATCGCCCAAGCTCCGTAATTGAAGTTGTGCGATTGTTGGTGAGTCAACCATAGTCATTGATCTTTGAATCGTTGAGATCTGATGATCTAGACTAATTGTGGGATTGGGAATAACACGTTGTTTAATTCTCATTTTGTTCTTCATAATCCATCCCTGTCGTTGATCTGCGCTTGCATATCCAATGGTCCTGATTTGTCCTGTGGGGATTTCGATCCCAGTCACGTTTCTGCACTGCGCTTTCCGTCTTGAGCTTTGATCATAGGAACATTGTTGATCCTATCATGATCAACAATAATCATGAATTGCTTCAGCCTTAAGGTGATGTTCCTCTATCGATCTTTAGTATAATTTTCCTCCTGAGATTAACCTTGCTTCTCTATTGCATTCTCTTTTCATCATTGACCCTTCATTACACACGGACAAACCTTATTGGCCATCTTGACACTAATGCCAACTGTATAATTGTTCATGTTTGATTCATGTTTCCATCATAAAAACTAATAATGATTGTTAACATCAATGAAAACACATCAATGACAATATGTCCAACAATTTACTCACCCAAGGGTCTATTGGTGTCTTTAGGTGGTGTATGCGTAGGGCCATCCATGAATAATGTGGCCGAATATAGTCTCGTTATAGAACTTTTGCATGATGTTATCTCACATGGTATTCACTCTTTAGATATTTGCTTGGATTCCTAGTTAATAGTATGTCATTTGAACGACAATTACTATGTGTGTGATCCTACTTTAGTCCGACGATTCTTACGGGTACGTCTTTTAGAACAACAGTTTGATTTTATTACTTGCTATCACATTCTTAGGAGTTCTAATCATGTATTATGCTAATTTCATTTTATATTGGCATTTGTCACATAACTAAAGTAAAGAAAACCATCTCATAAATGTACACATTGTAATATAAGTAAAGATGAAGATCCCTATGTTATATATATATATATATATATATATTTCAAAAAATATGATATTTATAGTACAAAATTGGGGCTAACACCCTCAATACACATATACAGCCGATAATACAAGATCCATGACATCTACACCTGTGGCGCTGAATGTGTTTCACAATAACAAACTACGACGTTTGAGAGATGTTGAAAGAGTCACACCCAATCTCTAGGCACTCCAACCACTTTCCGTTGCATGGCCTCCGACAGATCCTCTACCCGAACCATTGGAATCCTATTTGTCAAACGAGACAAATTTCCCTGCATGTTTTGAAGGACTCTCTTTGCTTCTCCTCTCACCGCCTCATCTCCCCGGTGCCTCCGACGATGTCAAGGAAGCCCATCCGGCCGTCACAGACCCACATCTGTGTCACACAAGTGTCTATTTAGTACTTAAGCATTATTCAAAAAATATTTTTGTTTTACTATACAAAAATACAAAAAACAAAATGAAATATTTAAAAACATTGACATATCTATGTCCCTGTAGGTGGTCCCTGGTGCTAGTGGCATGTTAGGGTCCCCTCTGAAGTCAATCCCTGCATAGGGGTAGTCATCCAGAGCAATGACCTGTTGCCTCCACCAGTGAAATAAATCATCATTGTAGGGTGTGGGTGCCCTACCTCCCCTCTATCATCTCATTACCTCAGTCCACCGTGCCATGGCTAGATCGGGAGGTGCTCTTGGAATGATCTTGGATCTAGGTCCCAAACCTGGAACCCACTCGAAGAAAAAACTACATAATATAGAGGCAAACCTGAAGTTCCTCTTACCACCCTATTTGCACTCTGTCAATTGGCTCTTCATATTAGCCAGTAGTGAGGTACACCAATCATATACAGTGGGTCTCAAGAAATATACATCATAGAACACGAGAGCCCTCGATGCCTGGTGCAACAAAACTGATCCTATGATCCTGGTCAAAACGAGGACAACAATCTTGAGGCTAATATTGTTTATCGATCGGATGGGGAGTTGACTCCCGACCTTCGGGGTCCCTGCTACACAGTGATCATCTATGTACTCCTCTATATTCATACCACTCCCAGCTCCTCAATCTTTGAGGTTGACCACCTCACCCCAACATGATAACCCATTCAAAAACTATATATCCTCGACTTCAATCCTCAATGGTTTCCCATTGAGGTTGAAGCTCTCACTGTCATGATCCCAGTAATCCATGAGCATCTCAAATAACGTCACATGGCCGCTCATCCCTTTGAGTGCCCAAAATTTATACAAGCCTCATATTTTCAAGGCCATTTGGGCCCTTGAATCTCTGTCCACAGCAACATCTACCTCCTCATGCTCCCTTTCCCTCCATTCTAGCACCATTCTGCCAGATAAAAATCAATTTTTGAGTTAGAAACCATAGGAAACATTGTTTACATACTTATGCGTGGGTTGTTGCATTCACATTCATGTATAGGGATGAGTACATGTGCCCTATATTTTACACAGTCACGTATAACCTCACGAATATGTGACCCGATGAATGGTAGCCCGCATACACCAAAATACTCAATTTGCACCCTAATTTACTCAAATTTTGAAACCTAATTTAAAAATCTAATCCACTAGAAAGGAAGAGGAGGGAAAGAGGAATTACTTGGTCCAGACGGTTTCTGATTTCATCGTCCGATGCTCCTGCATTCACCAATTGAAGATCGGAGGTAATTTGGTCTAATTTTCACTATTTGGGTAAAAAGTCAAAATGACATAGTAATTTTTGGTTTTGTTACTATTTATAGTAGTTTTTACCCACTTTCTATAGTTTCAAGTCATTTTTTCGCCTAATGGACTAATACAATAGTGGATTGAGTTGGTTTTTGTAGTTTTCACCAGGGATTCTTGTGGATTTCAACGTTATGTTAACCATTCGTAACCATGGGCAGGTATTTTCACTACCCAACATATAGGATAGGTATCCCTTCCACCATGCACTTTTTCATTTTCCTATAATTGTCACTTATATGCATTAGGTACGAACCCATTTTTTGTGACACAGAACCTTCCATCTGCTACAAGATGTGTCGTTATCAAGTGGTAGAGACTTACCAAACATGGGTGCCCTAGTTATATCTTCTACTTCATTTGGTGCTCATGTAGAGATTTTTTTTGTAGGACCGAGAGTCCCTTATAGTCAATACATGACTTTATGATGAGCCTCATTTCTCACTCATAAACATGTTGCCTTATACCTAGAGGACTCCCAACCGAGTTTAATTTAACCTATTTTCCAACTCGTCTCAAAAAGCAAAAATATTGCCAAGTGAACTTTTCTCTTTCACACTCGTAAACCGGATTTGAAAGGACATCTATTTGGTACAATTTTATCCCTTTTTCACACCAAGTAGACTAAATATCATGAAAAAAGACGTTTTTTGGCATCAAGATGTGATTGTATATCATGCCCTTGCTTGTAGTATTGAGCCTATAGCCAGTTCTCACTTTACGTTATAAATTGTTTTGCCTCAGTATTTTTTCATCCTCAACCAAGAAAAGCCTCGTTTATATCCATCGCAATTTGACACCCTATACCTAGGAGGGAACATTCCCCCTAGTGTCCATCTCCCGCATGCATATCCTTGTATTGAGCACAGGTATGTTCCACTGCTAGAACTAGTTTTGCTTACTTGCAACACTCATTTCCTCCTCTGTATCATAGCATTCATTTGTCTATGAAAAAACAAATACAGGAGGGAAGGGAGTATTATCTTATATTGGCAGCAGTCGTGTCGCCTTTGAATAGAGCAAAAAGTTATTGAGTCCATTTGTCATCATAATTTTGGGTTTAGCATGGCCTTAGGAAGTTGAGCTCATTACAGAGAGTTTTCTCCATCGACTGGTTACTCTTCTAGTCCCTATGGAGAATATCATTGATGCCTCCTGCATCTCATGGTTTCATCATTGAGTCTATGTTGTCAGATTCTTCCATATGTCTCATGCTATTGTTCAAAGGAATTCTATCAACCTGTGTTGGCCATTCTTTAGAACTCTTGACTTTGCATGTTGGCCATACCCTCAATTTGTCTTAGAATCACATGATATTGTAGTCCTATCATGCACCCTGGTCCTACTTTCATCATTGGTAGGTAACCTTGAATCTAGTAGTCGACTTTTCATCATTGTTCATTGACTGGGTGGTTTCCCTTGTGTTAGATGGAAAGAAATCTATTCACACATTCGGATTTGTGCAGTGTCTTGGATGCCATTAGCTTTATTGGTGGTTTCCTCACCTTTGTCAGCAATTTTCCTCATTGGATGTTATTTAGAGGGTTTTTTTCATGTACCACTTGCACTTGGCACACGCGAAAGACGCATAAGTTCGTTGGTTCGTGAACATGTTCTTTGTTCGATTTCCTCCAAATCATGAAGATCCTACTTTGTACCTCATGCTGAATGATGAGATATGCCTTAATGCTCTCCTTTCAGCAAGTCTCCTTCCATCGAATTCAGCTCATCTATTATGGAAACAGGACCTAGAGTCTTATGAGTACCTTGAGGCTTACAGTGATTAGTGGAAGGTTCCCCTGCCATCGACAGTTGGGAATACATCAATGTCTCTTGATCGATGGATTCTTCAATTGTTTGACCCCAACTCCTTTATTCACACTTGTAAGAATGTACTCGGTGCCTTGATACCTACTTTCATTATCGGTAGGATATCTCAGGTTTGTTAATGGTATACCTCAATGACCGGTAATCAAACAATGTTTCATTGTGTTCGACCTCAACTCCTTTATTCACATGATGTAGACTTGCACCTTTGGAGGATTGTGTAGAAGACTTGAAGACATCAGTATGTGGCCGCATCTCTCCTGAGTTGTTTCTTCCTTTTCATTGAACCGGTACCTACATGACTTTAGTGATCATGGGAGATCAGATTGTACTCCATTGTATACAAATATCTTCAAATTAATTTTGACACTG
Source organism: Picea glauca (assembly GCA_000966675.3). Taxonomy (NCBI): domain Eukaryota; kingdom Viridiplantae; phylum Streptophyta; class Pinopsida; order Pinales; family Pinaceae; genus Picea; species Picea glauca. The sequence goes on along the minus strand of JZKD02S1119379.1, from coordinate 85,980 downwards.
GTTCTATTGGGCCTTGTTCGTGACTATGAAAACCTTTGGCATGTAACTATGTTTGTATTTTCCTATTCATGGCTGTGGACAATTGTTTGGTATATTTTCACATGGATCTGTAGTGTAATTCAAATTGGCAGCCACGTATGCAAATTCAGTGAAAAATGTAATGAGCAACTAGTTCTTCCAGCTGGTTCCCCATCACTCCACTTCTGGGTTTTTTATAATGTATTTCAGCCATCACAGATACTCCTATGACCTCACACATTAGGGGGCATCATTTATAGCACGATTTTCCTCACCCTATGCAATCTTGCATAGAAGGCCTTTTTCCATTTCCCTACGCAAACTTGTCATCCCTTTTTGCAAATCCCAAAGCTAAAAATACATTTTTTTCCACATGTACGAACCTTTCCTACTATACAACATGTGTATATGTAGGCTCCACCACTACAGCCTACGTACATCGGGATTTATGCCCAAAAATGAAAAATGTTGTCGGGTTTCCATGTCACGATAGGAGATCTATGATCCTGGGCCTTCCAAATACTGGAAATGTTTCGACTCGGCCCTTCAGTTCTATTTGAAGGATATAAATGGGCCAATTTCAAGCTATGGAAAGAAGGAGAAAGAATTCAACTTTGAGAGAAAAGTTACTCTGGAGAAATTATTTACTTCACATTGAGTCTGCATCCCTTTTTCCTTTAAGTCTGAACATAGTGCTCAGCCCCCAAGTTCTTCCCTTGTTGATTGAGAACTTCATTGTCTCTCTTCTATGAGCTTTCCTTTTGTGGAGGATTGAAGTGATGGAGACCTAGCTGGAAGGAACTTAGTTTCTTGGTTCCGAAGCGTGTCGACACGGAAGTCTGTAACTTTTTCACTTATGCTGATCATATATTAATAGAAATACTCTTTTTCCGTCTGATTGATATCTTGCAAATATTTTAATTATTATCCATGGGTGTATTTGTTATGTATATTAATGGATTATGTTATCAAATGTGCTAACATCTTGTATTATCACCGTGTGCTTGCTTTGCTTGGTTGTTGAGAACTAGTTGCAGGTATATTGCTTTGGGTCAAGTGCTCAACGGTGGACTTCATTGAACGTCTGGACGAGGTAGGCCTTTCATCTTGTCTCACTGGAATATTTGTTTATATATCATACTTGAGAATAGAGTTGATTTCTGCAGTCATTTTTGTCTATTGTGGTTGACCCTAGCCATAGAGAGATTTTCCTGGTAACAAATATATTCTTCAGTGAGTATCCAAATTAAGTTAGACTAGTTGCATTGGAAAGTGGAAAGTATGTAGTATTTCGGGTGCAATTTTAAAAATAACATATCACATTTTGTGCATTTGGTACAGTTTACAAGTACGCTCTCCTAAAAAGGACAAAAATCAGCAAGGTGTGGGGAAGTTACCATAAATTCCACTCAGAACATATAATTGTGATCAGACCTGTGGAATTTCAAAGATGAAATATCAAAGAACTACAGAACAAAATTTCAGACCCAGAAGGGTGGAAATTTTAAATATACGACAAAATAAAGGTCAGCTAGCAGAACAACCTCCAAATCATGGTTTAAAAGGTGCATTTTTTTTTCTGGAAATTAGCATATCTTTTGACTAGAAGATCCAATTGGGGTGATTCAAAAAGTAGAATAAAGTGGGATAAAGAGAGTATCACATAAATTTTGGAGAAACTTAGGTTTTTTTAGATACAGACATGTTTCAACATCTCTAAATGTAGGATTCGTCATTACTGGTCAACACTACAACCCAGGGACAATGTGGTTCTTCCATGTGCCTAGAGTATATCAGAAGGCCCCTTTTGAACGGTTGCACATTAGAAAACACTACTACTAATCATTTGAGATCCTACTTACCTGGCGTATATCAGGATACCCCCTAGAATCTTGAGACTTACTGAGTAAACCTTTTGGTCATCTTGTTGCTATAGTACACCGAGAACAACACTAGGGGAGATCAGTCTCTAGTACCTGGGTAGTTGGATAGTATGGCTAAGGGAATGGTCAATCCTCCTTAGTTAGTTCCCTGAGATATTGGTCTGAGAACTATTGTTGGAACCCACATGTATATCAAAGAGCTATAGCACCTGACACTCCATTTTATGTGAGGACCTCTGCCTAAGCCAATAAGGAATTTCTACCTTGCAGTGATACTTGACCAACATGCCACCAAAAAAGGGAACTTCTACACCAAATAATCCTTCAGACAATCCTACTTAGAATCCTGATGAAGGTGAAGAAAAGTGCAGGGACATAAATGATTTACAAAAGAAGGCAGTAACAAAATATGAACTACAAGGGATGATGGATTCAACTGAAGCCAAGCTATAAGTGATAATGGATACTAATATGGATGGTTTAAAAAGGGATATCATGAAAGGATTGAAAAAGTTTCTAATAGAGAGGCCACTTGAAAGTGACAATGTATCCCATGAAATTCATGATGAGGACACAAGGAAGATGAATCAAGACTGGAGAAACTTCAACTTTGGGTTGAATACCAACCACCTTTCTAAGATCGATATGAGGAAGTTTGATGGCAAGGTTACAATCACATGGATACTCTAGACTGAGCAGTTATTTGATCTACATGATGTGCCACACACACAAAAGGTACGAATTGCATCTTTGTATTTAGAACCCAATCAATTTGTGTGCTATCAATGACTTTTTTCTCACAAATCACTTGTCACTTGGACAATTTTCATGGAAGAAATGATAGCACACTATGAGGATACAAGGAGAAATACCTTCTTCAGCCAATTGATAAATCTCAAGCAAAAGGGTTCAGTTGCGGAGCACATTGATAACTTCCAAAGATTGAATATAAAGGTAACAAATATTCCAGATGAGAACTTGATTGATGTATTTATAAGAACTTTAAAGGATAAAATTCAATATGAGGTTCACCTTTGGGAACCAAAATCATTGGAGAATACGTTTAGGGTGGCGAGAAATGTTGAAAGTAAAAATTTGGCTATGGCTACTAGAAGGACCACTCCTAACATCTATCGAGAGAATAATGTTCCTTCTTCTAAACCACCTCAACCTACAAGGTTGACACCTCAACAATTGGAGGAAATAAAAGAAAAATGTGTATTCCTTAATTGTGACAACAAGTACAGTAGGAGACATAAGTGTGGTGAGAAGAAATCATTCTACATATCTTGTGAAGAGGAACAAGAACAAGAACAAGAACAAGAACAAGAGCCATCTCAATATGAAAAAGTAGAAGAGATTTATTATGAAGATTTAACTCCCACCATATCATTTAATGTATTGGCTATAATTAACATGCCTCAAACTCTCAAGATCGAAGGATATATCAAAAATAAAAAGGTATTAGTCCTAATTCATTTTGGTAGTACTCATAATTTCATTCACTATAAATTAGCCAAAGCTCTCAATTGTTTTATATATCCAGCGTCAGAGTTTCACGTAATGATTGCAAATGGATGAACTATCAATTTCTGAGGAAAATGCAATAAGATCAATCTCACTATGAGGGAATATGTAATGAATAGTCCAATTATTTCTATACCCATGGGTGGTGCTGATGTCATACTAGGAGTCCAATGGTTACAATCATTGGGAACACCGGATTTTAATTTTCAAGAAATTTTCATGAAATTTTCATTGGAAGGAAAGGAAATTGATTTAAGGGATATCACAGGGAAACCCAGTAAGGTGATAATCTCTAATGGCATGAAAAAATTATTGAAAAAGGAGCATCAAGGTGTAATTTTACAACTATGCTCACTAAATGTTCAAACATCTAATCCATCTATTCCCCTAGATCTCCAAGGGATTATTGATAAGCATTCCAAAGTATTTGAATATATTCCCAGAGGTCGTCCACCCACTCGCGATCATGATCATGCTATTCAACTAATTCCTGGGAGTGTTCCTCCTAACATCATACCTTACATATACCCTTATGCCCATAAGAGTGAAATTGAGTGTATGGTTGAAGAAATGTTAGAGGTTAGAATTAGTAGACCTACACAAAGTTCTGACTCTACACCAATGGTAATGGTACTCAAGAAAGAGGGCTCATGGCATATGTGTCCATATTATAGAGAGCTAAACAAGATCACCATTAAATATAAGCTTCCCATTCCCTTCATTGATGAACTGTTAGATGAACTAAATGGAGCAATATACTTCACAAATTTGGATCTTCGTTCAGGGTATCATTAAATTAGAATGAAGGAAGTAGATATCCCAAAAACAACATTCAGAACTCATGAAGACCATTATGAATATTTTATCATGCCTTTTGGCCTTACGAATGCACTTTCCACATTCCAAGGGTTGATGAATTCCATTTTCAATCCCTTTCTTCAAAAATTTGTGTTAGTATTTTTTGATGATATACTAATCTATAGCAAGTCTTGGGAGGATCATGTTCGACATGTTGACAGGGTGATACAACTATTAAAAGAGCAACAACTATATGCCAAACCATCCAAATGTTTCTTTGGGGTGAAGAAGGTAGAATATGTGGGTCATATTGTATCTCATGAAGGCGTCAAAGTATACCCTAACAAGATTAATGCCATGATGGACTAGCTGATTCCCAAAACATTAAATAATATTAGATGATTTTTGGGTTTGACAGGTTCCTACCATGAGTTTGTTCAGAACTATGGAATAATAGAAACACCTTTAACGACATTAACTAGGAAGGATGCATTTTCATGGAGTCTAGAGGCAACTCAAGCTTTTGAACAACCTAAAGAGGTGATTTGCAAAGCTCCTGTCTTGACCACACCAGGCTTCACAAAAACCTTTATTGTGGAATGTGATGCCTCGGTAAATGGCATTGTTGCTATTCTAATGCAAGAAGGAAGGCCCCTTAATTTTGAAATTCGGCCACTCAAGGGAAAGGAATTACACAAACCCATTTATGAGAAGGAAATGATGGAAATAATACATGCATTGAAGCAATGACACCCGTACCTAATAGGTAGGCACTTCAAGGTCAAAACAAATCATGAAAATCTTAAATACTTCTTGGAACAAAGACTATATTTATAAGAACAACAAAAATGGGTGACCAAGATGTTGGGTTATGATTTTGAAATCATATACAAAAAATGGAAGCAAAATGTTGTGGCAAATGCACTCTGAAGAAAAGATGAAGATGTTGAGGCCTTTCTCTGTTCTATCTCTATCATCCAACCTAATTGGATAACAAAAGCAAGGGATGAATGGAAGAATGGAGAAAATGTGTGGACTCTCATTCAAAGGTTGTAGAAGGATTCCAGTGCATCAGATACATTTACTTGGAAAAATGATTCCCTATGGTAAAAATATTGGTTATATTTATGTAAGAACTCCCAAATAAAACAAAAGGTGATTTTAGAATTGCAAACCTCTCTGGTAGGAGGGAGCTCGGGATTTTTGAAAACCTATCATAGGGTAAAGAAGGATTTTTTTTGGGATGGCCTTAAAACTAATGTTCAAAGATTTGTGGAAAAATGTTTGGTTTGCTAAAGAAATAAGGTGGAAACAATTAATACCCTGGGTATTTTACAACCATTAGCCATCCCAAGTCAACGATTGTAGGAGGTTTCCATGGATTTCATCATAGGGTTACTGAAGTCTGAACGAAAGAGTGTCATCATGGCGATTTTTGATAGACTTACCAAGTACGCACACTTTTGTGCACTCTTGCATCCTTTCAAAGCCAACATAGTTTCCATCGCATTCATGGAGACAATTCAAAATCTACACGGAAGCCCAAAGTTTATTGTAAGTGACAAAGATCTCATCTTCACTGGACATTTTTGGACATAATTATTTTCTTTTTTAGGTGATCAATTGGTTCATAGCTCATCTTATCATCCTCAATTTGATGGAAAAACTGAGATAGTGAACAAATTTCTAGAAGGCTACCTTCATTGCTTTGTCTCTGATAAACAAACACAATGGTTCAAGTGGTTACCCTTGG
>JZKD02S1119379.1:27604-37988 GCA_000966675.3 Picea glauca | reverse complement strand
TTGTTCCTTTTATCAAATTCACATTTGTTGTTCCTTTCATTTAATTTACATTTGTTGTTCCTTTCGTTTAAGTCGCATTTGTTGTTCCTTGTTAAATATACAGTAGATCATTTTTCTTTCCAGTAGGTTAAATAATCATTGAAAGATTGATTCATTAAGAGTTTTCACAGATTAGATTCATGTTTCTTAGATTAATGAATTTGTTGTATGTTATTGCTTGAGTTACAATTCTATTGAGCAAGTTATTAGTTTCAGAGTTTTTAATGAATGAGTAAGAACTTGATTATTGCAGTAGCTTAGATCAACTCAGATTTACTTTAGTTAAATTATATACACGATTTAAACCTCTACGACTATCTGCATAGACTTTGCTGACATTCTTGAAAGAAAAGACGAATCCTTGGTTGATAAATTAATGTCAAACTAAGTTTTTTTTTAGGACATCTTTAGAGCCCAACATTTTGGCACCATTTCCAAGGAGAATGTCAAAGGTAGCATAGGTTGCATCTCTGAGGATGAGGTATTGAAAACGGAAGGTAAGAACCTACGTAGGAAACAAGTAAAATGTGTGTGCCAACACCTACCTTTGGTTGATGCATAGAGGTTGTAAAATTTGTGTCTTTGTGTATGACTAAGAAGAAAGAACCTGAAAAATTAAAACCCCCACCAAAAACTACAAAATCCCAGGGCCCGGTGCCCCCTGGAAGAAGCACTTTCATAGACGAAATCATCTGAAAAGTTGAATCTCAAGCCTCGGTTGGACCTCGAAAAGTTTCTACCTGAATCCCTCACCAACTGCAGCTCATGATGAGGTTCATAGTTGAACTCAAGGTACTGAACGAAGTTTCAAAAATACACATACTTCACTTCTCATCCATTTCGACGAGGGAAATTATTGTAATTTGAAAGAAGGAGAAGGGGAAACTAGTGGAATTATTGAGGCAAGCCCACCACCACCTGAACCTGGATCTCATGTGATTTTGATAGGAGAAGGAATATCTAAAATCCCAGATAGAGGTAGCGTAATTAAATTTCCTAAGGGACCAAGTAATCAATCACCTTGAATACAACACCCAAACCAAGAAATTCCTGAGGATTATTGGCACATTTTTGACCAGATGGCACAACAAAAATTTTCGACTAGATGGCACAACAAAATTAGTCGTGACCCCAGACTTCCACCTTGGAATATCCTATAGTTGATGTGGTTTCTAATGCCCCAATGAAAGCCATTCCACTACCTAATCTTCCAACCTTCAATGAATTGATCTCAAAGGACCCTGACGCATTCTTATTTGAGTTTGATGTCCTGTGTAGAGGATATGGCTACACCTATGAACCCCAGAAACCGAAGTTATTTCCTTCCACCCTGAAAAGAGCAGCTTTACGATGGTTTATGGGTCTAGGAGGAGGAACTATAAATTCATGGGATGAAATGAAACAAACCTTCCTTACAAAATATCAAGACTACTGTAGAACCAAGGATTTAAAGGATGAAATCTTTAAAATGACTACAAGAGAAAGTGAAACATTAGAAGACTATATTGAAATATTTCAATATAGCCTACAGAGATCACCTTACGGTACATTACCAGGTGAGGTACTTAAAGCCACTTTGATAAAAGGTATGAAGGATGAATGGGTAGAAACATTGAATTTAATGGGAAAAGGTGATATTTATCAAGAAACATATGATGACATTGTCCAATTGTGCATCAGGTGTTCACGTGGAAGTACATGAACTATATCGGGAATATATGCTCCCATCACTAGAAGTAGTAACATTACTAGCACGGGTATCACCCGAGCAGAAGTTGGTAATATTCTAGAAAATTTTAAAACAAACATTTTGAGTACTCTGACTACACAATTGGATGTTCTATAGGTTAAACAAAAACAAGTAGAAGCATAGCATTCATTGACCATATTTTGTCCACAATGCATAAGGAAACATGGTTCAAGGGAGTTTCCCTTGGATGTGGTTCGGAATTGCACCATTTGTGCCAAAGAACATGCAACAAAACAATGTACATCACTCCCAGGACTAAAAGTTGTCATTAAAGAAGAAGAATAGGAAACATAACCGATATATATGATGGCTCAACGTCGCCTATGGTAGGCTCGTCCCCTAGGTATGCTACAAGATCCCTCTTATTTCTTTTCTGGGCAGTATAATCAGCAACATAATTATGGAAATGCATGGAAGGGACAACCATTTGCTAACCCCACCTGGCAGTCCCAACAATCTCCTACTGCGCCCTGGAAAAATCAACCAGCCACAAATCCCACTTGGCCTAACTTGCAATACCCTACCCCATTTTGGCAGAATTCAAATAATAACCCCTATCCTTCACAGTGGACTAACACAGCTGCCCAAGCCCCCAATTGGAGTAAAAAWGGGCAGCGCCCCATGGGAATGACCAATCAACCCATGGGGATGGCTCCTCAAGCTCAACCCACTTTACAAGCTCCACTTCAGCTACCCCAGAATCCTCAACCTCAAATTCACCCTCAACTACCACTCAACCCAACCTGAATCCTAATAACATACCATCCCAACTCGTGCACATTGTCGAGAATTTTGAGGGTGAAATCAACTCTGTAGGGTGCAATGAAATCTAATTGAGATCAGGGCGTATAATTTCTCCCAAGGAAAGTAACATTCATCAAGAACAGGAGAATGAGAATAATATACAACCAGCAATAAAACCATCGACTAGGGTCATAACAGAAGAAACAAAACATGGGGAAAACATAGTCGAACAACAGAATCTTGATGTAATTCTTCCTCCCTCATTTCCCAAGATCCTAATGATAGAAAAACAAGTTGTATATCCTAACTTTGATATCGTCAGGGAACTAAATAATCTATGTGTTAAAATTCCACTCCTCTAGGCTTTACAAGACATCCCAATTTATGCAAAAAAAATTAAATAATTATTTGGAAAGAAGCTCGGAAGAAAAATTAAGGATTCATCAAATGTTCATGTGGTAGGAACTTTGTTCGATCTTATTCTAGGAAAGCAAGAGTCGGTCAAGTATACATACCCAGGGAATCCTGTGGTAACAGTTCAGATATAGGGTTGTTTTTTTCCAAATACACTGGTGGATTTGGGGGCAACCATCAATATACTAACCATCGAGACCTGTAATGACCTGGGTATCACCTCTTTCAAACCTACTTCAATTATGTTANACCCTGACGCATTCTTATTTGAGTTTGATGTCCTGTGTAGAGGATATGGCTACACCTATGAACCCCAGAAACCGAAGCTATTTCCTTCCACCCTGAAAAGAGCAGCTTTACGATGGTTTATGGGTCTAGGAGGAGGAACTATAAATTTATGGGATGAAATGAAACAAACCTTCCTTACAAAATATCAAGACTACTGTAGAACCAAGGATTTAAAGGATGAAATCTTTAAAATGACTGCAAGAGAAAGTGAAACATTAGAAGACTATATTGAAATATTTCAATATAACCTACAGAGATCACCTTACGGTACATTACCAGGTGAGGTACTTAAAGCCACTTTGATAAAAGGTATGAAGGATGAATGGGTAGAAACATTGAATTTAATGGGAAAAGGTGATATTTATCAAGAAACATATGATGACATTGTCCAATTGTGCATCAGGTGTTCACGTGGAAGTACACAAACTATATCGGGAATATATTCTCCCATCACCAGAAGTAGTAACATTACTAGCGCGGGTATCACCCGAGCAGAAGTTGGTAATATTCTAGAAAATTTTAAAACAAACATTTTGAGTACTCTGACTACACAATTGGATGTTCTATAGGTTAAACAAAAACAAGCAGAAGCATAGCATTCATTGACCATATTTTGTCCACAATGCATAAGGAAACATGGTTCAAGGGAGTTTCCCTTGGATGTGGTTCGGAATTGCGCCATTTGTGCCAAAGAACATGCAACAAAACAATGTACATCACTCCCAGGACTAAAATTTGTCATTAAAGAAGCAGAATAGGAAACATAATCGGTATATATGATGGCTCAGCGTCACCTATCATAGGCTCATCCCCTAGGTATGCTACAAGATCCCTCTTCTTTCTTTTCTGGGCAGTATAATCAGCAACATAATTATGGAAATGCATGGAAGGGACAACCATTTGCTAACCCCACCTGGCAGTCCCAACAATCTCCTACTACGCCCTGGAAAAATCAACCAGCCACAAATCCCACTTGGCCTAACTTGCAATACCCTACCCCATTTTGGCAGAATTCAAATAATAACCCCTATCCTTCACAGTGGACTAACACAGCTGCCCAAGCCCCCAATTGGAGTAAAAAAGGGCAGCGCCCCATGGGAATGACCAATCAACCCATGGGGATGGCTCCTCAAGCTCAACCCACTTTACAAGCTCCACTTCAGCTACCCCAGAATCCTCAACCTCAAATTCACCCTCAACTACCACTCAACCCAACCTGAATCCTAATAACATACCATCCCAACTCGTGCACATTGTCGAGAATTTTGAGGGTGAAATCAACTCTGTAGGGTGCAATGAAATCTAATTGAGATCAGGGCGTATAATTTCTCCCAAGGAAAGTAACATTCATCAAGAACAGGAGAATGAGAATAATATACAACCAGCAATAAAACCATCGACTAGGGTCATAACAGAAGAAACAAAACATGGGGAAAACATAGTCGAACAACAGAATCTTGATGTAATTCTTCCTCCCTCATTTCCCAAGATCCTAATGATAGAAAAACAAGTTGTATATCCTAACTTTGATATCGTCAGGGAACTAAATAATCTATGTGTTAAAATTCCACTCCTCTAGGCTTTACAAGACATCCCAATTTATGCAAAAAAAATTAAATAATTATTTGGAAAGAAGCTCGGAAGAAAAATTAAGGATTCATCAAATGTTCATGTGGTAGGAACTTTGTTCGATCTTATTCTAGGAAAGCAAGAGTCGGTCAAGTATACATACCCAGGGAATCCTGTGGTAACAGTTCAGATATAGGGTTGTTTTTTTCCAAATACACTGGTGGATTTGGGGGCAACCATCAATATACTAACCATCGAGACCTGTAATGACCTGGGTATCACCTCTTTCAAACCTACTTCAATTATGTTAGAATTGGCTGATAGATTGGTGGTTAAACCAGTCGGCACATTATAAGATATAGCAATTTCAGTCGACTCTTGGGAATACTCGACTAATTTCTTAGTTATCAACCCAAGCAGTAGACTCGATGGACACCCATTGATATTGGGAATACCATGGCTCACAATGGTAGATGCATACATAGGATGTCGCACAGGCAACATGACAATTTCTAGAGGAAGTGCTATAAACAACCTTATCTTGTATCATCTAGCTAAACCAATTATGCATGTCATACATCAGAAGTTGCAACCACCTAGATATCCAGAAGAGAACCTATGATATCCCCTCACACTGGAAGAATCTATTGGGCTTAAAAACCAACTAGAATATGATGTGATCAGTAGCTTCATTAACAGCCCANGGGCAGCGCCCCATGGGAATGACCAATCAACCCATGGGGATGGCTCCTCAAGCTCAACCCACTTTACAAGCTCCACTTCAGCTACCCCAGAATCCTCAACCTCAAATTCACCCTCAACTACCACTCAACCCAACCTGAATCCTAATAACATACCATCCCAACTCGTGCACATTGTCGAGAATTTTGAGGGTGAAATCAACTCTGTAGGGTGCAATGAAATCTAATTGAGATCAGGGCGTATAATTTCTCCCAAGGAAAGTAACATTCATCAAGAACAGGAGAATGAGAATAATATACAACCAGCAATAAAACCATCGACTAGGGTCATAACAGAAGAAACAAAACATGGGGAAAACATAGTCGAACAACAGAATCTTGATGTAATTCTTCCTCCCTCATTTCCCAAGATCCTAATGATAGAAAAACAAGTTGTATATCCTAACTTTGATATCGTCAGGGAACTAAATAATCTATGTGTTAAAATTCCACTCCTCTAGGCTTTACAAGACATCCCAATTTATGCAAAAAAAATTAAATAATTATTTGGAAAGAAGCTCGGAAGAAAAATTAAGGATTCATCAAATGTTCATGTGGTAGGAACTTTGTTCGATCTTATTCTAGGAAAGCAAGAGTCGGTCAAGTATACATACCCAGGGAATCCTGTGGTAACAGTTCAGATATAGGGTTGTTTTTTTCCAAATACACTGGTGGATTTGGGGGCAACCATCAATATACTAACCATCGAGACCTGTAATGACCTGGGTATCACCTCTTTCAAACCTACTTCAATTATGTTAAAATTGGTTGATAGATTGGTGGTTAAACCAGTCGGCACATTATAAGATATAGCAATTTTGGTCGACTCTTGGGAATACTCGACTAATTTCTTAGTTATCAACCCAAGCAGTAGACTCGATGGACACCCATTGATATTGGGAAGACCATGGCTCACAATGGCAGATGCATACATAGGATGTCGCACAGGCAACATGACAATTGCTAGAGGAAGTGCTATAAACAACCTTATCTTGTATCATCCAACTAAACCAATTATGCATGTCATACATCAGAAGTTGCAACCACCTAGATATCCAAAAGAGAAACTATGATATCCCCTCACACTGGAAGAATCTATTGGGCTTAAAACCCAACTAGAATATGAAGTGATCAGTAGCTTCATTAATAGCCCAACTGTTATAGGAAACCCAACATGTCAAATGCTAAAAGTTGTTCTAGATAATGAAGCACAGGGATATCCTTTGGAAGAATTGATGGAGCAACAAATTCCCACTACGACTATCCATAAGAGAATTTCAGTCGAAATCGCACTAGGAATATCTCTGAATATTAATGCCAATTTGAATAAGAAACAACAACAAAAGTTGATTCAGATCCTTTCTAAATATCAGCAGGATTTTTCTTGGGAGTATCCTGACATGAAGGGAATTGACCCCCAACTCTGTACACATCGTATCTATATTGAAAAAGATGTTTGAACCATCCGAAAACCCCAACGAAGATTGAATCCTCATCTCGGGGACGTTGTTAAAGAATAATTACAAAAATTGTTGGATGTAGATTTCATCTATCCTATTTCAGATAGTCGGTGGGCCTTTCCACTAGTAATCATCCCTAAAAAGAATGGGAAGTGGTGAATCTATGTAGACTACAAAGAACTCAATAAAGATACCCAAAAGGATCACTTTTCCCTACATTTTATTAATCAAGTCCTTGATACTTTAGCAGGGAATCAATTTTTCTCTTTCCTAGATGGTTTTAGCAGTTATAATCAGATTCAGATTGCTTCGAAAGACTAGGATAAGACTACATTTACATGTACCTGGGGTACCTTCGCATATAGAGTATTTCCCTTTGGATTATGTAATGCTCCAACTACATTCCAAAGAGCTATTTTAAGCATATTTTATGATTTTATTAATGAAGGACTCAAAGTTTACATGGATGATTTCACCCCTTATGGCACTGACTTTGATCAAGAAATAAGAAATCTAGAGAAGGTATTGGAACGATGCATTGCTACCAGGCTATGTTTGAGTCATGAGAAAAGTCATATGATGATGACTGAAGGTGTGGTACTAGGACACTATGTTTTTGTAGATGGAATCAAGGTAGACCCAACAAAAATAAAGGTAATCCTTAATCTACCTACACCTCGTACACAATCATAGGTACGTAGTTTCCTTGGTTTTGCTGGATATTATCGTAGATTCAAAGAAACATTTTGAAGAATAGATGCACCTTTACATGGTTTAACTGGTAATGTGGAATTTCAGTGGTCTGATAAGTGTTATGTTGCATTTACAGAGCAAAAAAGGTTGGTTTCAACAGCACTGGTGCTAAGAGGACCAAACTGGAAATTACCATTTCACATCTCTTCAGATGCATCGGATATCACCATAGGCACTGTCCTTGGACATGAATTCAAAATCACCATTAAGGATCAGCCCGGAAGAGAAAATATCATTGCATATATCTTGTCTCGTGTGCCCAAAACAGATAACTCTTTGACAGTTGAAGACCAATTTCCAGACAAACATGTGTTCATTGTCACTGTTAGGACATCATGGTACGCTGATGTGGTGAATTATCTGGCAACTAGGAAACTACCATCACACCTTTCATCAAGAGAAAGGAAACTAATCACTCAGTGCAGTGCACGGTTCACCTGGATTGGTGGATATCTTTTCCACACAGGGTTCGATATTCAAATCCGAAGATGTGTAAGAGATGATGAAATTTATGATGTCTTGAAGGCAAGACATGATGAGCCCTGTGGCGGACATTTTGGAGATAGTGGAACTGGGAATAAGGTTTTACATATGGCCTACTATTGGTGCTCAATATTCAAAGACGCAAAGAAATATTTCTAGGCTTGTGACAGCTGCAAGAGGATGGGCCGACCAGGATAAGATGATGAAATGCCCCTACAAGCACAAGTGGTGGCAAAACCTTTTGAGAGATGGGCACTGGACTTTGTTGGCCTCTTCAACCCAAAATCAAACCAGAAATATTATATACTATTTGCAACAGACTATATGACCAAGTGGGTAGAAGCAGTAGCCTTGCCAAGCACAACTAAGGAAGCAATCATCCATAGCCTTTGAATTATTAGTACGCTATGGATTACCCAGGGAAGTAATCACTGACGGAGGGTCACAATTTAAAACACATAAAATCATGGCCACTCTTCGCAATTATCACATTAAACACAGAGTTACCTCCCCATACCATCCACAGGAAAACGGATAAGTAGAAAGTACCAATAAAGTCTTGGAGGCAATATTGACAAAAATAGTCTCAACATACCGTCAAAATTGGGCAGCCAAGCTTCCAGATGCCTTATGGCGTAACACTACTGGCTACTCTCCTTATCATCTAGTCTTTGGAAAAGAACCTATCTTTCCAATTGAATTTGAGATCAAGACTATAAGAATGGCCTAGGAAATTGGACTGGATCTTACGAAGGCACACACACAATGCTTACATTAGCTCAATGATCTAGAAGAAGCACACATGTTTTCCCTTCAACGCACAATTGTTATTCAACAGCAGAGATCTAGTTGGAAAAATAAACATATCAAGAAGAAATCCTTCTAGAAAGGTGATTGGGCGCTTCTCTATGATTCCAGATTTCGGGATTTTCTTGGAAAACTGTAGACAAGGTGGCTAGGACTGTATGAAATCAATGAAGTTCATGATAACGGCACTGCCACTTTAGTTACCATAGACGGGTCTGGTTCTCCTTTTCTGGTAAATGGACATCAGCTACAACCTTACCATCATCCACTTTCAAAAGAATCCTTTTGCCAAGAAGTAAGTAATGATCCAACTATTCAGATTTTAGCTAGCTGGGAAGGTAACCCAACAGCTTCAGCTCCATGAAATTGTCATTTTTTTTCAGCACTGTACATATTGTATATAGTTTTCTTTAAGGATTTGATTGAGATTTTAGATCTTTACCTTTTAGGAAAGTCACTATAAAGAACATTGGAGAATAAGAACTAGAAAAGATGATTGTAATAAATATAATTAGCACTTTTTTTTGTTCCTTATCCAAAATTTCAAATTACTCATGTCACATTTTGAAGAATCCATCGAATGTAAACCTTGCTTCACACAGAAGATGAATATGTCATGTTCTGCAGCAAAAAATCGGGCGACTACACTAAAATATGTGTAGTTGTAGTAAATGGAAAATGAATGCATGACACTAAAAAACCATCCAATACTTTGATCATTAAATAAACCTACCCATAAAAATTGAATGAATTTGGTTGATGACTAATCAATCCTAGATTCGCTAAAACAAAAATGTTTGTGGGAGGTTTTCAATTATTTAATTAGCTGGTTAAAAGTTGAAAATCATCATTGTCATTCATTTGAATATAATTAATGTCATTCCCTTTGTGTGATTGTTGTTCTCTTTGCTGGTAGTGTCATTCATTTGAACGGAAAAATTGTCATTCCCTTTTTTGTGATTTTCGTTCCCTTTTGCGAGTCGTATCATTCATTAAAATGTAATGATTGTCATTTCCTTTGTTGCAATTGTCGTTCCCTTTTGCAAGTCGTATCACTCATTCAAATGTAATGACTGTCATTCCCTTTGTTGCGATTATCACTCCCTTTGTTGTGATTGTCGTTCCTTTTTGCAGGTAGCATCGTTCAGTCGAATGTAACAACTATCGTCCCCTTTGTCGCGATTGTCATTCCTTTTTTTGGGTAGCATTGTTCACTCAAAAGAAACAACTATTGTCCCTTTCTGCGGTGTTTCCTTATTGTTGTTCCTTTCCCTTGAAATTCACAATTTTTCATGAACAACACGTGATGTTGATACGTTTATCCACTCCTTTGGGTA
>JZKD02S1119368.1:0-12972 GCA_000966675.3 Picea glauca | reverse complement strand
CAATACTTAAATTTTATATCTTGGGCGGTCACTTCAAACGCTCCCCTGGCTTTCTATTTCTAGCGAAAGGACAAGGAGCTGCTTACTCTCAGTAAAGGATAGTTGTAGGAAGCCAATGTTTGATTCCAGGGAACTTGTATCCCCTCATCTTTATTAGAGATTATTTTTTTTTCTCTCTGCAGTGAGAAAACAAATTTTTTTTTCAAACGAACAATAAAGTCTTCTATTTACCTTCGAATGCAAGAAGCCGCGGTGGATATCATCCAGAAGAATTCAAACGAGGCTCTCTTCATTTTCACAAAGATACTGTTGACTCTTTAGTTTTCATGGTTTGAATGTGAAACCATTTCATTCCTTTTTGATGGAATGAATGGTAGAGTTTGAGGCCAGTTTATTCTCTACGGGAGATGGAGTGTCTTCAAACCCTTTCATTCTTTTTTGATGGAATGAATGGTAGAGTTTGAAATCACTTTGTAATGGAGGGCATGTTACAAACTGAGGCAGAGTAGATTTGATAGACAAATCACACACTATTAGCTTGCTCTCTTATGTAGAAGAAAACAATCATTCATGTCCTCTCTTGTGCAGAAGAAAATAATCGTTCATGTCCTCGTCTAGTGGATATTGTGAGGGGTGCTTTGTCTTCTTTGTTTTGGCTATAATGTGGGGGTAAAGTAGTGAAATTTACCACCAATTGCAACTCGACAATTGTTGTCTATGAAATTTCCAAATGTTTGGTAACAAGGCTGACCTAAGTTGATCTTTTGGTGTGTGATTATTCAATTTCTGTGTTAAAATCTTATGTCTTTATTGACCTGTGAAATCCTGCACGAGGTTGTAGATAGATTATGGGTAAAAACAGAGAGTGGTAGTGAAGTTCTGTTGTGTTCATTCATTAATAGATCTAATCTAAGACACATGTAATTGGGTGCATTAGGTAAACTTGTTTACTTTATAAATTTTAATATGAATATAATTTTTAAGAGATTTAAAAATAATTATATTTACATTTATTTTAATTACAAATTACATTATAAATAAAAACAAGGAAATATATTTTTCTTTAAATAATGGAATTAGCAAAATCATATTATAAAAGTGATTGATGTATATTTTGAAAAGACCGAAAATGACCAACCTTTAGGCATATTTCAACCACTTTTATAATCCAGTTGTGCTAGTGTTATAAAAAGAGGATCTAGTCATATGGTGGGGGGCATTGCCTGTGTGGCCACTCTAGAATTTCTGTGTGAGCGCAATTTCTACATGTTGTTCATCTTTGTTCAACATTGATCACCAGTTATATAAAAAATGCCCCGTTATCTCATTTTCCACATCTCATCTCATCTCCTCTTTTCTGCTGAGCCATTTATANGCGGAGAAGATTTGATAGTCAAATCACACACTATTAGCTTGCTCTCTTATGTAGAAGAAAATAATGATTCATGTCCTCTCTTGTGCAGAAGAAAATAATCGTTCATGTCCTCGTCTACCAGATATTGTGAGGGGAGCTTCATCTTCTCTGTTTTGGTTGTAATGTGGGGGTAAAGTAGTGAACTTTACCACCAATTGCAACTCGACAATTGTTGTCTCTGAAATGTCCAAATGTTTGGTAACAAGGTTGATCTGATATGATCTTTTGGTATGTGATTATTCAATTTCTGTGTTAAAATCTTATGTCTTTATTGACGAGGTCGTAGATAGATTTTGGGTAAAAAAAGAGTGTGGTAATGAAGCTTGTTGTGTTGATTCATGCATTAGGTAAACTTGTTTACTTTATAAATTTTAATATGAATATAATTTTTAAGAGATTTAAAAATAATTATATTCACATTTATTTTAATTACAAAATACATTATAAATAAAAACAAGGAAATGTATTTTTCTTTAAATAATGGAATTAGCAAAATCATATTACAAAAGTGATTGATGTACATTTTGAAAAGACGGAAATTGGCTAACCTTTAGGCGTATTTCAACCAGTTTTATAATATTGTTGTGCTAGTGTTATAAAAAGAGGATCCAGTCATATGGTGGGGGGCACCGCTCGTGTGGCCACTCTAGACTTTCTGTGTGAGTGCAGTTTCTACATGTTGTTCATCTTTGTTCAACATTGATCACCAGTTAAATAAACAATGCCCCGTTATCTCATTTCCCACATCTCATCTCATCTCCTCTATTCTGTTGAGCCATTTATATTTTGAGTATCGTTCTATAAGTCTCTTCATTTCCTTGGCTCCTTTGAATTTTCGTTGTATGTAAAATATGTTTGAGGAAAAACACCACCACCATATGTTCCACCATAAGAAGGAAGATGAAAACGAGAATGGCATCTTGATGGTTATTTACTTTGATGCCACCATAACTTATGGTGATGAGGACGTGAGCAAATATAGAGCATTTAGGTGAAATGGGAGCATAAAAAAACAAATGATAGTCATCACATTTATTTTCACTTGACAAATAAGAGGTAAATTTGAAAACTGGAATTGACTTTCCTAATGACCTTGACCTGAAACTACATTGATTTTTTTTTAATTAAACTTGAGAATGTAAAATTTATCCAAATAATAGACTGTTTCCTTGTTGCGAACTATTAATTTACATATTTATATTTCCCAATTGCAACCTTGAATTTCAATACCTATAATGAAACATCGTACATACTCACAATCATGATAGGGTGAATAGTTAATTTTCAGTGGATAGATGAATAAAAAATATATATTATAAATTTGCATAAAACTTAAAATTAAAGAAAATTAAAAAATTTAATCTTCATCAATTTTTTATTTATCTTATTAAAACTATAATTAATTTTAATTTGATTGAAAAGGGACCGATTCACATCTAAACATCGGTGCAAGTGCAAGTTCTGACTTAAGCATGAAAATCAAATTAGTGGTAGAGGATTCAACAACCATAATTCAAAACCCAAATTAAAGAAAAAAGAAAAAAAATTAAAAAAAGGTGGAAAAAAATGAGTGACACATAATTCAACAACTCTAGTGACTATATTTAGATGAATAAAAAGAGCCACAGTTTATAAATTTGAAAAATGTAACATAACAAATAAAATGAAAGACAAAAATGTTTGAAGTCTGAAACTTTTCAATCAATGGGTAGGGTGAATTTAGGGTGAATTTGAAAACCCAAGCATGGTTTAGAAGCCCACATGCACAAATCTTGGACATTATGTGTGCACTCTTTGCTATCGTCCAATTGGTTTCGTTGGAAAATGGAGTGATGGCTAATTTATTCTTGTGCTAAGCTTTCCTTTTGTTAGCCCCATTTGTGAAATCTAGCCTGCCCGGTCCTGTGGTTGAATGTTATGATGGATTTACCAGTCTAGTGGAGAGTTATCCTTGGGAAAGGGGTCCACATTGTTGTTTTAACAGACTTTGTAGGTATTATATTTGTTTAAATCTGTCTTCCTTGTGTCAATTGTCCCCCCAGCGCTTGTTTTTATGTAGATCTCCTAAGAATCTTTTGAGAAGCTTGAGCTCCAAGAGATATCTGGGTTTGAGTAAAATACTAAAATGAAGAAATATGATTCCCATATTGGCGACGATGACCTCATGGCTGCAGTGGTTTCTGAAAAATCTAAAATGAGGGTTCATATTAAGAACACAGGTAGGCCAAAGGACGAGTTGGACTTACTGTCTATCGATGAAGTTTTAATGGATTTCAGAAGGGAATAAATGAAAGGAGGAAAATAAGTTTTAACTGTATTTTTCTCTTTGTTTGTGGCAGAGGAAAATATGTTGTTTACGATGTTCAATAAGTCCATGTAATGGATACTTAGTGTGGAGTTCTTCTAGCCAGCGACATATGTTTTGGAAAGTCTGGCCCTTCTTATATCGTATACCAACATAGCTCCTACAGTGCCCCTGTAATATCCAGATGGTACGGCTCTGAACCATTCCTGACCAGCCATGTCCCAAACCCACGCCTTAATTTCCTTCTTGTCAATTTCCATGGTCTTTGGCTGAAATTCCACGTGGACTGTTGCTTTGGAATTTTGAGCGAACTCATTTTTTGTGTATCCTGACAAGAAATTCAATTTTCCCACGGCAGAGTTTCCTATCAATACAATTTTGAAAATATAATCTTCACTTTGATCATAGTCCACATAGGCCATTTGGGTTCAAATATGGGGCAGCCAAACAAGAATGCAGTTGTATTCGGTGGATTTCTGACAAAATAAAATTGCAAATCTATTCAACAAGACAGATTGCACATGTATGCAACAAGACAGAGGCATCGATACTTTAAAACAGAGAAAAGAAACGAAAGTCCAAGTCCGAAAAAAGAAATGTGGGAGAAGCATCCATACAAATAGTTTATAACACCGATCAGAGATACTATGAAGCAAAATGTAAAATATTCCTCAAATACTCAAAATGAACCGGGATTACATAATCTTTAAGATTTATTTAATGACATATGGCCAAGACAGAAAAGAATTACACAGATAAAAATTTGAATAGAAGATAACCGAGCCTTAAATTCGAAACGTTCGCCCAAGATTTGTCGAAAAAGGAGGAAAACATCAAAGATTCTTGACCAGAAAGAATTTTTTGTTTAAATATATGACTGCTAAAAACTCACCAAACACGGAACAAGAGTGTTTAATAGAGAATTAAAATAAAAATACACTATATACTCGACCTGCTTAATATATCCCATAAGAGTGCAAAGAAGAAGACATGTAATAAACAGTTTTAGGACTCCATATGGATGTTATCGAGGCTAATGTATCGTCGTTTCAAATATGGTCAAATGGCTATGACCGTGGATTTCCACTACATAAACATAAACAAAGGCGCTACAGGTCTGATATCTTCCTCGCATTGGGTAGCCCGTAGGTATCGAACTCGTGACTACCTTTTTGACCTGCATGCTCTTTCTACGCCCCTCTGAACGAAACTCTAAATGCAGTGAGGCATCTGCGAACCGTATTTGAGAAGAAACCCTTGAAATCACCACGTAGCCGTCGCGGTACTCGGATGTAGTTGATTTCTTGAAAAAATTTCAATGGGGGAAGGGAATCCCCCGCTTTTGTAGTTTCTTGGATGATAACTGCAGTGTTCGTTTTTTATTCCCCACCTTCGCAGGAAAAAAACTATGGTAAATTTTGTCTGCACAGAGTCAGGATCTTCGAATAGGTCAAAACTTAGGGTTTTTATGGTTCACCGCGGTCGTTAATGAGGAAGTCGAGCTCTTGAGGGAGGGTTATATCTCTCTACGAGTTCGACAACACTACTGCAGAATAGGCTAGAGTTTCTCTCCTACGCAGAATCCCTAAGAAGGCCGAACGACCTACTCTCACGAAAGACGACTTCAGAGATTACTGTGAGTATCCCTTGTTCACTTCACGTGTGGAAGGTTTGTTGGCAGCAATAATATAATTTATATATATATTTTTATATAAGCTATCTACACATTTAAATTCTCGTTACTCGTCATGAGCAAGGACACCTATCACTTGTCGCTTTTACACATCTTCCTTTCGATTTTTGTTTTCATGACTGTAAGCATGAAAACTTGTTGCTGGAATTCACACTTGGTTTCGATTTTTTATCAAAGGATAACTGTTCATATGGTCTATTGTCCAATTGTTGTCTTTCGCTATGAACATGATTGTTTTCCCAGTTTATAACTCCTTGGTCCTAAACATGCCTTGGTTACATAAGTAAAAAAAACTCTCACTCATCAATATTCGATTAATAGTAATGGGGTTTTATTCAGAAAAAATTTTAACACAATGTTTATTTGATACTTTTACCTTGTAACCAAGTCATGAATGTGTGTGCTCTATGGTATTCAAGCGCTTACATCCTTACACTACCCATATCCCAAGGTATCATATGAGGTACAACATGATATTATTGCTCTGTATGGCCTCGGGCTTCACAATCTCTTTCCCATGCATGGTGATTAACGTCTCTTCCTACCATTTCGAATTGTCGCAACATTGTTTTGTTCGGGGTTATGGCTCCGTGTTTTTTCAATCAAACCCTACCTTTGATTTTTGTGTTGATTCCCTTCTGTTAGCCATGGCCCCTGTGGTGAGGATTGAGCCCAATGGCGTCCAAACCTTGTTATCTTATGACAACGCCAGAGACGACTTAGAAAGGAATGGCTGGCATTTATTTATTGAAAAGTTTGAGGGTTTCAATCTAAGAGTTGCTCAAGAATTCGCGTTGACATTCGATGGTTGCAGAGCAAAAATAGGAGATGTGCAGCTTGAGGTAAATGAAGATTTTATAAGCCAAGCTATCGGTTTACCAGCTGTGGGGCAAAAGTGGTTCAAGAACACAAAGGTTGAAGAGGTCCCCTGGTCATTGTTGTTCACCTCAAGGAAAATTACCAGCTGCGACCGAGGTATGCCTGTCTCGTCTTTAAAACCTAGATGGCATGATCTGTTAGCTATTGTGAAACAATTCATTACCTGTGAAGGAAGATTTGGGTTGGTTTTCTTGTATCACCTGTGATTGCTTATGAGCTTCATTGATTTCTCGTTGACCATGCCTTACTTTCTTCTTAAAAGTCTATACAAGATGGGAAAGCGGTTTAAGAGGCAGAAGTGTGATTCTAGTTTGTTCCATCATGGTTTAATCAAGATTATCATTATGCATTAGTTGAAATTAAGCAATGATTGTTGGGATGCTTTTGTGTTACGAAATGGCTTCGGTAATAGTGAGTTGGGATAGGTTGACAAGCCTGTTATCACAGAAACCCTTGTGAAACCTACCATCTCTTCTCCTTCGCTCATGCCCTGTGATCTTGTCTCTAATTTGGAACCCTCGACCTACCCTGATTCTACTCAACCCGACACTCAACCGGATTTGTATCCTAAGAGTTGTACTAAGGTTGTTAAAAAACCCATAGGGAAGAAGCTTAAGGGAAGCATCGATGTCAATTATAAGAATAAAAAGTTCGCTCGTTGATTTTCACGATGTGCTTGAAACAAACCCAAACCCTGTGCAGATACAAAAAACACAATTGAGATAAGTGAAGATTCAGATTCGTAGATTGAAAGGTTCTTGGCCAAAGAGTATCCATATTCATATGGACTTAGTCCTAACAAACCCTACGATTATGTTACCAACCTACCACCGTGTCTAAAGGACAATCCTCTTTTTCCTGGAATCAAACTCCGTGAAGAACCTACATGTCAAATGGACGATTCTCCAGTTGTTAATACTATCATTGCCAATAAACAATCTCTACAACTGCATTGTAATGAATGCCGATCATGGATCGACAGGTATTACACGGATGTGCCTTTACTACAGTCTCGACTTAAATCTTTGGAAGACCATGTGGATTCATTAACAAATGAGAACAGTAGGATCCAATCCACAGCTCAAGCAAAGGACAAATGCCTAAAAACTACAGGGTCTGTTATTTTTAAGAACGTGCAAGCAACGACAGCAATAGTAAACTCTAAGATTACTTGATTTGTTTGAATCCCTTAATTTGAGGTATGATCTCTTTCAAAGTTTGGTATGATTATGTCTTTCTCAATTTAGGATACACGATTTGTTTGCATAGATTACTTTTTAGTTTGTTTTGTTTGATTGAATAAAATATGATTCTAGTTATAATTATAACTAGCTACAGAATCGTGAGATTCTGTAGCTAGTTAGAAAATTTTGAATTGCTTGTTTTGATAATTGAAAATACATCTAAAATCATTTTATTTGTTTTCAAGAACTCATGATTTTCAAAGAGATATGAAGCACTGTTGGGATCTTCCAGCCATACGATCTTTATGTTTTTAGTAAATAGATTAGGCGGTTAGTTTTTGGTATCAAGTAAAATCTGGGAGGTTGCATCCCCCAAATTTTTTGGAACAGATTGGGTGTTATCAGCAGGAAACATTTTCTTCCTCGAACATATATAAGTATGATATTTTGTAAACTTGAAATCATCTCTGCCTGGGGCAAAAACTATGGATTTCTAATTTACAGACTTGAATAGAATATGATATTTGTCACAACTTTAGCTTCTCCATATCGTGTTTTTATTCAAGTCATGATTATTTCGATTTGTAATTAGATTATGATTTCTTTAGCTATCGTGGTTTATTGTAGATTGGTATGATAAAAATTTATATCTTATCCATGTTTTATGTCCTATATTTAACATACGGTAATCATTCTATTCAAACTTGAGATTAAGAGATTTATCTTCATCATTTGTTGAACATTTATGCACAAGTTTTCACAGCAGGATTTATCTCAATGTGGCTGCTTGTGAAAGTATGAGATTGATGTGACCGTATCTCTTATATGTTATATCATTTGAATTCCATTATTGTTGTTTCACATTTATGAGAAACAATTGTAGGTTCTATTGCGGGTTTACCTCATCAGACAGGGAGATGGGATGCTACACATTGAACAAATAGTGGATGCGATAACAAGTCAGTTTACTAGTTTAATTTCATTAGTTTAATGAATACATAAACCTCCTGTAGCTAAAACATTTTCTATTATCTGTGATTTTTGTTTTCAATCAGACAGTTTGTTATTCCATTTTGATTCATTAATATATCTAATCTAAGACACGTGTAATTGGGTGCATTAGGTAAACTCGTTTACTTTATAAATTTTAATATGAATATAATTTTTAAGAGATTTAAAAATAATTATATTTACATTTATTTTAATTACAAATTACATTATAAATAAAAACAAGGAAATGTATTTTTCTTTAAATAAGGGAATTAGCAAAATCATATTATAAAAGTGATTGATGTACATTTTGAAAATACAGAAATTGGCTAACCTTTAGGCGTATTTCAACCACTTTTATAATATTGTTGTGCTAGTGTTATAAAAAGAGGATCCAGTCATATATTGGGGGGCACCGCTTGTGTGGCCACTCTAGACTTTCTGTGTGGGCGTAGTTTCTACATGTTGTTCATCTTTGTTTAACATTGATCGTCAGTTATATAAACAATGCCCCATTATCTCATTTCCCACATCTCATCTCATCTCCTCTGTTCTACCGAGCCATTTATATTTTGAGTATCGCTCTATAAGTCTCTTCATTTCCTTGGCTCCTTTGAATTTTTGTTGTATGTAAAATATGTTTGAGGAAAAACACCACCACCATATGTTCTAGCATAAGAAGGAAGATGAAAACAAGAATGGCATCTTGATGGTTATTTACATTGATACCACCACAACTTATGGTGATGAGGAGGTGAGAAAATATAGAGCATTTAGGTGAAATGGGAGCATAAAAAAACAAATGATAGTCATCATGTTTATTTTCACTTGACAAATAAGGTAAATTTGAAAGATGGAATTGACTTTCCTAATGACCTTGACCTGAAACTACACTAAATTCTTTTTAATTAAACTTGAGAATATAAAATTTATCCATCAATAATAGACTCTTTCCGTGTTGCGAACTATTAATTTACATATTTATATTTCCCAATTGCAAACTTGAATTTCAATAACTATAATGAAAAATCGTACATACTCACAATCATGATAGGGTGAATAGTTAGTTTTCAGTGGATAGATGAATAAAAAATATATATTATAAATTTGCATAAAAGTTAAAACTAAAGAAAATTAAAAATTTTAATCTTCATCATTTTTTATTTATCTTATTAAAAATATAATTAATTTTAATTCGATTGAAAAGGGACTAGATTCACATATAAACATTATTGCAAGTGCAAGTTCTGACTTAAGCATGAAAATCAAATTAGTGGTAGAGGATTCAACAACCATAGAAACCTTATTTAGATGGATTTGTAAGCATGAAAATAAAATGAGTGGCACATAATTCAACAACTCTAGTGACTATATTTAGATGAATAAAAAGAGACACATTTTATAAATTTGAAAAATGTAACATAAGAAATAAAATGAAAGACAAAAATGTTTGAAGTCTGAAACTTTTCAATCAATGGGTAGGGTGAATTTAGGGTGAATTTTAAAACCCAGGGTTTTGGCATTCCTATTTACTATAAAAATACTTTGAGAGCCTCATTATAACCATATTCTTGCAAATGAGCGTATTCATTACATCTCTTCTCGGAGATAATCCGCCACCATTCTAGCAAGCTTGTTTTCAGCTTGCATTTTACAATTTCAGCATATTTCCTTATTCAATAGAAGCCAGTTTATTGTATATCTGTTATTGTTCTTTGTGCCTCTGTGTTAAGAATAATAATAATATATATTCATTTTGTTATTCTCATAAAATTTGGACCACTGCCTTACCTTTCCATGCCATGCCTTTCCATGTGTTTCATTTCCTTTCCTTGCTATGCATTTCCCTTCCATGAATTACCTCTCCATGTCTCTCCATGCCATGCCATTCCTTATCTTGCCATGAAATTCCTTGCAATACCTTTCCTTTACATGCCATGCCATGACATCCCTTGCATTACCTTGTCTTTCCATACCATGCCATTCCTTCCATGCCTTGTCTTTCCTTTCCATGACATGCATTACCTTTCCATTCCTCACCTTTTCATGCCATGTCATTCCTTGCCTTGAATTTCCATGTCATTCCTTTCCTTTTCATTCCATGGCTTTCCTTTTCATTCCATGGCTTTCCTTTCCATTCCTTTCCATTCCATGCATTACCTTGCCTTTATTTTCCAAGCCTTTCATTTCCTTGACATCCCTTGCCTTGTCCTAGCATGCCATGCCTTTACATTCCCTGCAATTCCATGTCTTGCCTTGCATATCCATTCCTTCCCTTTCCATGTCATTCCATGCCATTATTTCCTTACCATGCCATGCCTTTCCATATGTTTCCTTTCGATTCCATGACATGCCATGTCATTCCTTTCCTTTACATGCCATGGCATGCCTTGCCTTACCATGTAATCCCATTCCATGCCTTGTCATGTCATGACTTGCCTTCCCTTTCCATGCCTTTCCTTTCCTTTCCTTGCCAAGCCATGCCTTGATTTACCATGAAATAACATGCCTTGCCATGCCTTTCCTTCCCATGCCATGCCATGGATTGCCTTTCCTTTCCTTGACATGTTATGCCATACCTTGAATTTCCATACCTTTCCATGTCATGCCATGACGTTCCTTGGAATGTCAAATATTTCCATCACTTTCCTTTCCATTCCATGTCTTTCCTTTCCATGGCATTCCATCCCTTTCCTTTCCTTTACATGTCATGCCTTCCCATGCCTTTCCTTTTCATGCCATGCCATGCCATGTCATTCTTGCCTTTCCTTCACTTTCCATTCCATTACATTCCATGCCTTTCCTTTCCATGTCATCCTATGCCATGCCATGCCTTGACATGCCATTCCATGCCATGTCATGGCATGCATTTCCATGCCATGCCATTCCAGGCCTTTCATTTTCTTTCATTTTCATTCCTTGCCATGGTTTTCCATGTCATTCCTTACCTTTCTTTTCCATGCCTTTCCTTTCCTTGCCTTACCAAGTTTTTCCTTTCCTTGTTATGTTGTGCCATTTATTTTCGTGAATTTCCTTTCCATGTCATTCCATGCCTTGCCTTGCCTTTCCTTTCCATGCTATGCCATGTATTTCCTTTCCATGCCTTACCATGCCATGCCATTCCATGCCTTGCCATGCCATGCCATGACAATATTTTCCATGCCAAATCTTTCTATGCCTTACCTTTCCATGTCATTCCATGCCTGTCCATGCCATGCCTTGCCATGCCTTGCATTTCCATGCCATGCCTTGCCTTGCCTTTCCATGCCATGCATTGCCTTTACTTTNCATTACATGCCTGTCCATGCCATGCCTTGCCATGCCTTGCATTTCCATGCCATGCCTTGCCTTGCCTTTCCATGCCATGCATTGCCTTTACTTTCCTTCCCTTTCCATGCCATTCCATGTCATGCCTTGCATTATGGTGCTCTTCAAACAAAATCATGGATGATTCCATCCACTTAAGGTTATTTCAAAGAACTATCACGGTCTCATCATCCAAATGGTATGTGGACGAAAAATCTAGGTCCCATATGACCTTGGAATCATTGGCCAAGGCATTTTTGTCCTTTTTCCAACTATCAGTTCATCATGATATTGGCTTATAACTTCTCTCAGAGTTTAAGAAAACCACTACTATCCATATATCCTTCCACATCCATGAATGGAATCGGTGACGTAGTTTGTGTAAAGTATAAACCACCAAAGAACAACATCTTGATTGGCTTCTCAAATCCCTCATCTATGTTAATAAAAAAGATGTGGCATCCAATTTTCCTCACTTAGAAGATGAATCAATCAATAAGGCCCAATAGTTTGACCTCATCTATGCTCAGTCAGGTTACTTATACACATTATTTCCTGATGCACCCCGACCCATACCGTTTGGGTGGGACAAACCTAGGTTGTCTCACATGGAAAATAGGTTGATTGGTTCTATGACCCATCTCAACCCTTATGGAAACCTGTCACCCACTTATGGGGCACATCCATATCCAAAACCATATGGAGTGTAATATCCCCCACCTCTTAGGGAGGTGATGAGGAGACTCAGTGGCCCAGGCACCCCCACTAGGTCATAGTCTCACACTGAGGGGGGAGGTCAACTAGATTAAAGTTATATTTTTAAGTTGACTTGAGAAATGGAAAGGATAAAAAGGAGGGAAAGATAACCCAACAGAAGAATAGAAGTTAACCCTGGGAGTTAACTTAACTCAACAAAAGATTAGAAGGAAAGGTATAAGTAAGAGGCAAGGGCGCACCTATTAGGCATTCTGGATTTGGCATATTGTTATTGCTCTTGAGCATTCATTTTGGGGGGTTTGTTGTACAAACCCTTGTGAGAAACTCAGTGGTGAAATATCCACTCACCTTGTTCCACAGCGTGGTCTTGGGGATGAAAGATTCCTCCACACCATTCTATTCTCAGCACATCTCTCCTAGTGCTTCTGAAGATAACAGGGTCGTACTGTTTTGAGGAGTTTCAGCAAGGGCGCACCATTTTGAA
>JZKD02S1119357.1:0-12972 GCA_000966675.3 Picea glauca | reverse complement strand
CCTCCTCTCCTCCCCCTCCATCCTGCATTACCCTCCATGTTATATACCCCCTCCTTTCCCTCATGCCCACCACTCCACTTTCCCTAGCCATCCACCCTTCACCTCTTCTCACCTCCTCAACCTTTTCCCCTCTCACCCCACCCCCTCATTCCCCACCACATCCACCCTTCCCCTTCATCCCATCAAACCCCTATCCCCATCTACACTTATATTCCCACCTCTACTTAGACCCTAGCCTCTTATACCCTTAGGCCCATACCTCTTCTTGATTTCTAGCCCCCTTTATTCACATGCCCCTTCCTCCACTTGGACCCTAACCCCATATTCTCCTAGCCCCCCTCCCTTGCCCAACCCCTAACCCCCTCTATGTCTAGGCCCTAAGCTTCCTATGCCCATACCTCTTCCTCAAGGTTCCACAACCCCTACACCTTCATCACAGTGCCCTAGTCACTACCCTAGGCCTCAAACCACCTTCAATCCTAGGCCCCCATGCCCCATATACTCCAAATCCCCTCCACACATTTTATATTCCTAATGTATAAACACCAAGTGATTAAAAGTAGGTGCCACATTAATTTTTGGCTCATTGTGTTAAGGGAGTGCATGTGCTCTAGAGTGTGTGTGTGCTTTTGTGTGCTAGAAAACAAGAACAACACAATGCCCAACCTATGGAAAACTTTAATGATTTGATACTTATCGTATATTTTATAAAGGGAAGCGAATATTGTATTCAATGCTCATTTTAAGGTAGGTGAGTCATTCAATTTTTTCATGGAAATGTATACCAACCTTGTGAATATTTCTTTATTGAAAAAAAATTCATTAGGAAAAATTTTCTAATTGCATTATTTACATTGGAAGCATTTATGACCAACGTTTCTTGTGTTGGGTAAATATTGTCACTCTCAATTTTCTCAATGTTATATCTAATATGCATATTCTATTGCAATTTACTTCTTATATGAGTGTTTCTCATTGTAGTCTTACGTCTGCAAATTTCAATGGAAAATATTAATATAGGATTGGCCACCCATGGACATTGCTATGAATAATATTATGAAATAATCAAATTTCAAAAAATACCCCAATGCAACTCCCATTTGAAGGGCTTATTGAAACATATTGTCATCGTGAATTTACACAAATAATGTCGATGAAGATAAAAATTTATGTTTACAAGAAGTTGATTGTGACAACAAGGACATTGAAACATATATTAAATGAATAATTATGTTCTTCATAACTACTCTATAGGAAAATATTTGTGGATAATTAAAAATGCATAAGTTTCTTGCAAAACAATCATTATTGGAACCTTCAGAAATACCTATCTACCTTGCTTATTTTGACTACAACATACATTTCTTCATTTCCAAGATTAATTTATTCCATTGGTGTGGTGAGACAAGACCCTAAAAGTATCAATATGTTCATCACATTACCCTTCTAAAGGTAATCATCAAAGGCTCAAATATGTAAGGTTAGCTTAAAGAAAATAAATGCAAAAAAAAGGAAATAAATATGTAATTATATTTCAAGGACACAAACAATAGCCACAAATATTATTGAAACCCATTTTGAAGTATTAAAAGAAAGGTAATTCCACTTTATGATATTATAGTTTTGAGTTTGAAATAAAATCAAGCTCCAATGCATCTTGTTATTGCAATGTAAATATAATCACACATGGAAGCCTAAGAAAACACACCAAGTGCACCTAAGGAGAGGTATCAATACAAATTATAGAGTTTATTTTGGAAAGGAAACCAATAAAAACAAATTCCCACACTATTCATCCTTTTGACAATTATTTATTGTATAAAATATGCCAACCCCTTCCTTCTTGATTCTTTTATTTTTAACATATTTTCTAAATATAACTAAAAATATACATAGCTTTTTTATAACCTAATTGAACCTCAGTGTTCGATGTCAAAAATCATCTACAACCCTATATTCTTTTGTGCTAATGTTTTCATTTCTTCAAAGCATCTAGAACATGACTTAAAGAGTGATAGAAATTCCACCTATGAGAGATTTATTGTACATTATGCAATTCAAGAAAATCTAAGAAACATGCTATCTTACAATATATTAATTTGAACAACTAAAATAACTTGTAAAAATGAGTAAATAGTGTAAGTAAATATGAAATTTGAATGATGGCATTCATGCAATGGCAATGCAAGCTTTTCCTCAAAAGAAAATTAAATTCATATGTGAAGTTCTATATTCATGGTATGTCAACTAGTAATACATTGAATCCTTCATATAATGAGTTGATGTGCATTCATTACTTATGACTCAAAATTCCATGTATCTATTTCATCGACTATATTGCTAGTATGGTCATAAGATAAACCATCAGATTTATCAAAACTATCTTCATCATCCAATTCATTTTTTGGGTCAAAATATTTCAAAGAGTCAACCATATTACGTCTTGCTCTTCTATTGCATTTATATTTCCAAAATGCTAACGCTCTCTCATAAGGAAAGTTGTTAACATCATATTTTGATGAATGCAAATGAACACAAGAGATGATGTTATTTTCCAATCTATTCCTTAAGTACTTCAACACTAAAAATGAAACCAAGTTGAAAATCCTTTCATCCTCTATAGAACCCAAAATCATAATTTGGCATAAGTCAACCAATTTGAAATATTCAGACATGTGCTCCTTGAATGTATCACTTCTATCTAACTTAGCCCATAATATTGTAATAGACCCATTTGACAAAGGGTCTTCTAGTTTTTCAAACTACTCCATCACAATGCTCACAAAACACTTTGCTTGTAAATGTAATTTATCAACATATAAGATTACATTAATAGGATGTTATCCAATGACATTTGAGAGACAGTAATAATCAATCAATATCCTTATTTTTTTCTT
Source organism: Picea glauca (assembly GCA_000966675.3). NCBI lineage: Eukaryota > Viridiplantae > Streptophyta > Pinopsida > Pinales > Pinaceae > Picea > Picea glauca. Next base: position 10,075 of record JZKD02S1119357.1, on the reverse strand, counting down.
AAATTCATAAAAAATAACTTTTTTGTCTAAACTATGATTCCAAAACTATGGATAAACAATGTTCACTGCTTCTAGTAGCTCGTTTCTTGGAAATATTTCTCTAATTTATGTAGCTAACTCCCTTGCAACATTTGTAATATTTAACTTTACTTGTCGAATAAAAACTTGAAATTCGTCTCTAGATACCCTCCTCTCCTTTATAATACACCCATGTTTTTGAAGAATATGAAGAGGAACCAAATTGTCATGTACTGAAATATATACAAAATTGTTTTCATCAAGCTTCAAAATGCTTTGAGGATTTTCAATAATGATGAGTTATTTCCATTTTGTGAAATCAATGATGTCAAAAGATTCTATCAGTGTTATATGCAAATGATCTATAAGAAGACATGCCAATTTTATTTCCTTTGTATACTATGCTAAGTATAATGTTCTTGTCTGCAGAATTTTAATCAATGTATACATATGATGCAACAAGGGAAGGATTCCACATAATTTCAACAAGGTTTCCACATTAGTTAATTGATTCAAAATCACTTGGTCTTTATCCACACTAAGACAATGTTCAACCATAAATCCAACCAAAGAAATATAATCATCATAAACATGCTTTATAGGTTCATAGAGTGAGTCCCATTGTGTTTCAACTTTTTTTAAAAGCTTCTTCCCACACATTAAATCATCTGATTTTTTTTTAAATTCCATAACCCTCTTTGAACTTTTGCAAAAGAATCCATGTAGATCATCTGCAATCATTTCTACTTTGTTAACCAATCTTCCCTTACTAAGAACGTTGAATGTTAAATTTGTTCGATGTGCCATGCAATGTATATTAATAATATAAGGTGCAATATTTGTTTTTAATCGAATAAAATTACCATGACGATTTCATTGCATGACAGATGCACCATCTCCTCCAAAATAAATTCATTTTCTAGCAATGTTGAGTCCATACAATCCATTATTTTCACTTAAAGTATTCATCACAATATGAAATAAATTTTTAACAGTAGAAATCTCCTTCATTTTGCACAAGGACAAAAAATGCACATTTCTCAGATGCTTTTGTACTGTATAAACATTCATACAAACCATGAACTAATTTCCATGTATTTACCTCATCTAATGATAAGGAATCAAAATAGCATTTTCTATAATTTCCCCCAGGTCTTTCCCAACTGCTTTAGCCATATGTTTTACAAACACCCATCCAGTTTTAATAGACCAATGTGATGAAGGAAACTTTGGGGATTGAAAGGAAGCTTATCAAATCCTTATAATAAACATAATCTTGCATTGGTATTCCAAGTTTTAAAATATGAAAAATGATGCTCAGTTGAACTATTTTGGATTGCAATTTTGTTGATACTTTTTAAGTGAATAATATATGAAGTGACCCCTTCATTTCCTTTCTATGATAACTTCTAATGTTTTTTCATACATTTCAACATGCTTGTAGTCTTCCATCTTGATTTGTTCTCCATTTTTCCATCAACTTCTTCCTTCTAATAATCTTTTCCACAATGATTTTCAATGGTTTCATTTTTCAACTATATTTTAACACCTCTACCATATCGCCAACTACAAATCATACACTTCACTTCATTCACATCACCATTTTCACATGTAACAGGCTCTGTGAATGGAAATGTTGAATTCCATTATAATTGAAACGCCCTTCCAAAATCCCAATTCCCTCTCTTACGTTTGTAAAGTCATCACAATTTTCCATATTCATTAGTTAAATCAACCAACCCTTCAACATCACTTTTCAAACTAACTTCATTTTCAATGTAGTTCTCTTATACATATGTGGTTTTCATATCAACCACTTTATGACTAGAAAATGCACTAGAAAAATCAAGTGGATCAACATCCTTTTCAATTTCATTTCTCTCTTCAAATGAATCATGTTTTTCATATATATATATATATATATATATATATATATATTTCTTTCTTTATTTTTCATTTAAAATATTCTTCTACAATGTAATGTATTCAATATATAAAATTAAATTAATATCATAATTAAAATAAAGAAAATATTCAAATCGATGGAACAATGTATTCATGTCCATTCACACCTCAAGATTCTAGTAGCTTCAAGGACACGTTTATATGCTTTTATAAATATCTAAAATCATTTGTTACATTTTTTAGTTGAATATTATACAACCAAACATACTAATAGTAGCTTCAAGGACACGTTTATATGCTTGTATAAATATCTAAAATCATTTTACATTTTTTAGTTGAATATTATACAACCAAACATACTAATGCATGTTCCATATAGTACCATAAAGTATATTTTTGTTTTATACATTTCATGCAATCTTATATAAAGGGGTACAACTTTTAGTAAATATCACTAAAAGACGAATGAACTTTTGTCCCTAATTCAAAGTACAAAGTAAGAAGTTGGTGTGCTTACCCTTTTCTGAATTGGTATTTCAAGAAGAATGGATGGATTATATTTTGTATCGAGTCTCTTCGTGGAAAGCATCGATAACTCATAGCAAGTTTCCTCAACTTACTATTCACCCAGTGGAAAATGTGGATTTATTTTAAAAATCTAGGATTGATTTGGAGATAATTTATTGTTCAATGCTTGCATGTAATTTAGGATTGATTTGGAGATAATTTGAATTTAATTTTATTAAGAAATTATTTATGATTGTTATCTATTCATTCTCATGCATATTGAATAGGGAATCTATCAACTATACATATTGAATTAGACTATGGCATTGGTAGAAAATGTATCAATTTAAATTTAAATTTAGATTGGGGTTATACATTATATCTCACTCTATCAATATATTTCCAAAAACATTACCTAAGTATAACTAGCCAACAAAAGAAAGATTAAAGGTAGGGAAGAATGCATTTCAATGATGGATATGGTATGGAAGAAAGAGAGATAAATGCCATGATGAATGGCTATTGTTTGGGGTATTATTTTTATGCTTAGATGCCCAACTCATTTATATCGATAAATTTTTTCGAGCAAGGCGAGAAAACATATTATGATCTGAATTGGATTTTATCAAAAACTTTATAACAAGCACTTAGTTGTTTTCCCTTTAAAAAAGTTTAAAATCATGTACTTTTCATTTTATTTTGTCTTTTTGGAAAAAATTAGAAGTGGAAATGAACCATTTCATATGGTTGACCTTCCAAAGGCAGCTCATTAAAAATGAAGGTTGTAATAAAAAATGACATCAATAGGGAGATGCAAGGAGAAATTGGGAAGAACTATAGCAGAAATTATAGCTCAAAGAGGGAAGCTTGCTTGAAGTTGAGTGGACGAAAGAGTTAATGTTCCTTTTCAATCTAAGTGAAGGTATCCTTGATCCATGGACATCTTTAATTTTGTATTTTCAATTAGTAACAATAGAAAAACTTTGTGCATAGCCCACCCCTTTGTAATTTTCTCCTAAGCATAATAAAAACCCCATTTAAAAGTTGATATCTACGAGTTACTGCATTATATTCTTTGGTTATTTTGGTTATGAGTTACAATAATATATGCATACTTTGTTGAAGTATATTTTCATCCTGTAGCACGTGTCCACATAATTTATTGTTTCTTGGGAGTTTTTCTTTTTCCCACTGGTTGTGCACAGTGTTCTTTTCTTATTGGACATTTTATTCTTTGCCTAGGTGAATTTACAGACCCTTGGGCATGTGATCATGTACCTAGGCATTTTTTTCATTGCCTAGCTGAATTAAGGGACCACTGGGCATTTTTTTTATTGCTTGGGAAAATTTAGAGACCCCTGGGTGAATTTACATACCCCTGGGCATTTCATTTATTGCTTGGGCGAATTTAGAGTCCCCTAGGCATTTTGTTCATTTTGTGGGTGATTTTCCTTGCCCCAAGGTCACCCACGACGCTTGGTAAATGATTCTTGTGTATGGGATAGTGCCTTTCACTCCCATTTCATCCCCCCAAGCAGTGGGATGTTGCTATATATCTACGCAGACACCAAATCAATTTTTGAACTTGTAGCAGCTCATTTTTTTTTAAATGGACCACAAATCCATTTTTACACACAGTCACCTTGTGATTCATTTTTATATTGTTTGGAAGCATTCCCAATAGCTTAAGACATCAAATAATTTACCCACAAATGGTTATTCTCACTTTCATTGGTGATGTGGTTTCCTTTCTATGATCAGTAACATGCGAGTGAAGTGTATTGATAGTTTTGTAGAAAAGTGTTTTCCTAACACAAAGTTGGAGTGCATATTAGGATATATTTTTTATTGAAGTGTTTTGTAGCATGATGTCAATTTCCCTTAGAGTTGGAACTTATAGTGGTTTTATAAAAACTTAGACAAAGGCTACGATAGCTATTGAAAAGGCTACAAAAGGTACCTCTAGGGAAGTTATTTTCTACATAAGCTATTTTCTATGGAAGTTATGGAAGTTGCAGCAAATTCAAATTGCAAAAATAGAAGTTGAAGAAGCATCAGTGTTGGTGAGACATACGAGCCATAGGTATACCTTTTATGGATCATATGGTATCAAAGAAGGTTTGTTAGAGACCTTGAAGCAATTTCCATGGGAAAATCCTTGAACGAGGAGAAGATAGAAGAATTGAGAGACTTCAACATGCATATTCAAGACGAAAGTCGGTATTGGAAGCAAAGAACAGATGAGATAGAAAAAGAACTTTCCAACTACTATGACTCCTTCACCTCCATGAGGGAAAAATTAGACATGAGTAGAGAGTAGCTCTTGCAATTGGGGGAGAAATTCACTAAGATAGATAATTGGAAATAGGAGAAGTTCACCGAAGTCATTTCTTAGCTATACTAGAACTTAGCAACGAAGGAAGAGGCCTTGAAGAAGCTAGAAGTAGTTTTCCAAGAGACCAAGCAATCCCATTCCATTGAAACTGCCAAAGATAGTACCATGATGAGGAAATCATGGTACACTCACCTTCTAAGACCCTTTCTCAAGAAACCTTTGGTGACTTTGAGAAGCACACTAGAGGCATTGGTTCCAATATCATGAGGAAAATGGGCTATGATGGCCAAGGGCTATGCTAGGAAGGCCAAGGGGTTTTGATTCCCATTGTAGCTCGACAGTGGACCAAGCATGAAGGCCTAGGATTCAGTGGAAAATAAGCTAGCACAAGTGAAACTCAAACAAATTTCATCAAGGTAAGAGGAACTGAAAAAGAATTCATGAGAAGAAAGCCACTCAAATTTGATTGTATATGCTTGGAAGAGGGAAGCAAAAGCATGATTCCACCATCTAGATTCTCTATAGTTCGTGGGGGACCAAGAAACTGAGCTAGCAAGCATCATCATGAATTTAAAAGATATGGAATAGTTTGTTTTTGTTGTATGAAAAGGGGTCATAAGGATAGCGATTGTTGGCACTCTAGAAGGCCAAGTAACCCATGCAAGAACTATTTACAGTACTACAAATTGACTAGACATTGGAAGGCCAAATTTTGGAGGCTTCACCCAGAACTCCATCCCAAGAACTAGACAGCCAAGAAAAAATCTTGGAGAGACAAGATCAAGGGGAAAGAGGAGCTACTTACACTTGCAGACCAAGGAGCAGTGGTTTTCCAATGACCTATTGCAATAGAAAATGTAATCTCTAGCCATGAGAAGGACATTTGAGTTATGTGAAATACAAGCCATATTCATCTCTTATCTTTCATCCTATAGTGGAGGAATCCTTTCTTTGAGATTTGTTAGAATATTCTTGATGATTGGAGAAGGAGATTGAAGGGAGTCTAAGATTTGGGGGAACAAAATCTTTCAAATGGAGAGGTGTGATCTAAATTAGTTCCTCTCCAAAACTTTATAATAAGAACTTTGTTTCTTCCGCTTTTAAAAAATTTAAAAACAAGTCATTTTTATTTTATTTTATCTTTTTGGAAAAAAATGGAAGTGGAAACGAACCATTGTGATGGTTGGAATTCTAAAGGAATCCCATTAAAAATGAAGGATGTAATGAAGAAGGATATTGATGAGGAGATGCAAGAAGAAATAGGGAAGGACAGTAGCAAAAATTAGAGCTTGAAGAGGGAATCTTGCTTGAAGTTGAGTGGACGAAGGAGCTAATGTTCTTGTTCATTCTAAGAAAGTTGTCTATGAGCCATGGCCATCAGGAATTTTTTATTTTCAGTGGGTAACAATGCACAAACACTATGTATAACTCACCCCTTTGTAATGTTTTCTTGAGCATAATACAAATCCCATTTAAATGTTGATATTTGTGAATTACTACATTATGTTATTTGGGTATTTTGGTTATGAGTTACAATTATATATGCATACTCTATTGAAGTATATTTTCATCATGTATCACTTTTCCATGTAATTTATTATTTGTTGGTCATTTTTCTTTTCCTCAATGGATGTACCACAATGTTCTTTTTCTTGTTGGATGTTTTATCCTTTTCCTGGGCGAATTTATAGACCCTTGGGCATGTCATCCTTTACCTGGATAATTTTTTTACTGCATAGGTGAATCCAGAGACCCCTTGGGTGTTTTTTTACTTCTTGGGAGAATTTAGAGACCCCTATGTGAATTTACATACCCCTGGGAATTTCATTTACTGCTTGGGATAATTTAGAGACCCTTGGGCATTTTATTCATTGCCTAGGAGATTTTCCTTGCCCACAAGTCACCCACAACACTTGGTAAATGATTATTGTGTTTGGGATAGCACTTTTCACTCCCATTTCGTCCCCCTAAATAAATGGGACATTATTATACATCTACATGGGCACCAAATCCGTTTTTAAACTTGTAGCAACTATTTTTTTTTAACACAGGTCACAAATCCATTTTTACACATAGTCACCTACTGATTTGATTTCATATTGTTTGGAAGCATTCCCAACAATTCTTTGCATCTTGAAACATCCAATAATTTACCCACAAATGGTGATTCCCACTTTCATTGGCTCTGTGTTTGTCTTGGTATGATTAACAACCTCTGAGTGAAGTGTATTGACATTTTTGTAACAAAGTCATGTTTCCATAACTAAGAGTTAGAGTGCAGAGTAGGATATTTTGATAATTGTAGTAGTTTTTAGTGTGATGTTAATTTCCCTTAGAGTTGGAACTCATAGTGGTTGTAAAATAACATGGATGGAGGTGACGAAACTTGTTAAAGAGGCTATGGAAGTTTCTACTAGGGAAGTTGTTTGCTATGGAAGTTGTGGAAGAGGCAGTGAATTCAAATTACAAAAACATAAATTGAAGAATCATCTATGTTGGTGAGATGGACAGGTCATAGTCTACCATTTACATATCAAATTAGTAATAAAGGTATCAATGTCATAGGAAATATAATCATAATAAAATAATATGGCCAATGGAATCAACAATTTGCTATTATCTTTCACATGGGACATTAGGAGGTGCCCAGGACAATAAAGAAAAGACGGATAAGGTTAGTGATATCACTCTATCAATATATTTCCAAAAAATTTACCTAAGTATAACCAGCCAGCAAAAGAAAGATTAAAGGAACGAAAGAATTCATTTCAATGATGTATATGGTATGGAAGAAAGAGAGATTAATGTCATGATGAATCATTATTCATGTTTAGGGTATTATTTATATTTTTATATTCCAAACTCATTTATATTGATAAATTTCTTTGAGCAAGGCGAGCAAACAAAATAATAATAAATGTATCAATGGCATGGGAAATATAATCACAATAAAAGAAGATGGCCAATGGAATCATTGATTTGTTTATATATTTCACATTGGGAGGAGGTTCTAAGGAAAATAAAGAAAATATGGGTAAGGTTAGTGATCTCACTCTATCAATATATTTCCAAAAATATTACCTAAGTATAACCAACCAACAAAAAAAGAAAGATTATGCGCAGGGAAGAATGTGTTTCAATGATGCATATGGAAATCACCATTTCTCAGTCGACCTATCTCTCCCATTGGGTGACATATTCTTGAGACTGGGCTTGCGGCATGGAAAGAGGTCAGAGGGTCTCTTCCTTCGGGATTGGCAGCTGGAACATGTTTTTGTTACCTAAGTTTTAGTATTCCCTTGCTAGTGGATGCATTTGGTTCGACCTTGGAAGCGGCTTTGGTTCCTCTTGGCACAAACCAGGTTTATCCTGATGAGGGTTTTCCTCGCATTGGAAACCTCTATGCTTCTCTAGGAATATACCCATATCTCCATTTTCGTTGGCTGGAGTGCGGGGAAAACTTAGGCTCAGAGTATTTTAGTGGTTCATGGGCTCTAGGATTTCTTGGGTCTATACCGATAGCGGATCCTTTTGGGGGTGAATCGCCTGGTTTATTCTCTTAACCGGAGAAGATCAAGTTTCTTCCACAGGGTAGTGGGGGTTCACTAGGGTCAACAACTTTCATTGATTCTATATTGGTTTTCTCTACTCTTCCTACTGGGGTTTTAGGCAAAGCGACTACAGGTCCCTTCGGGAAAGGACATGTCATGGAGGATACCCCTCTAGGATGCGCAGAGACTAAATCCTTGGCTAGGAAGTCATCCCCTAGGCGCCAGAAGAACAAAGGTATAAAAACTTGTGGGGAGGAAAAATTGGTTCTTGGTTTGGATATTTTTGAGCCCTAAAGTTGTGGATATGGCAAAAACGGTCTTGGTAGGTATTTCTCAGGGGGAAATATTCAGAAAAAATATTTTAATGGATTGGGCTAACAGAACATGGGCGCCAACCCTAGGTAAGCCCCTGTTGTTCGAACCCTCACTCGGGGATGGTTTGGTTTCAAGTTTATATCTTAGGAAGAAGTGGATTGGGTTTTGAAGAAGTCTTGGAGCATTGATTCATCACCCATTATCCTCAAGAGATGGGCACCTTTGTTTGATGTTGGTAAGGAGGGAGTGGATGTTTCCCCTTGTGGGTTAGGCTTCTTGACCTTCCCATCGAATTCTAGACTTTGAAAAGTTTCTCAAATCTAGGGAATGCGCTTGGTACTTTTGTGGAAGAAGATATGTCTTTCCTTGAAAATGGAGAGCTGGGTGTAGCTCGAATTATGGTATCCCTTGACTTAAGAGAGGGTTTTCTTGAAGATTTGATCCTCCTCTCTGGTGATAAGTCCTTCAAAAAAAAAAAAATTATGAATGGGTCCCTTTCAGATGTCGAAAGTGCCATCAATACGATCATAAAGAAAATCAATGTAATATGCCTTTCCATGGGAGATTTGGTGAAGGACGTTCTCTCTCTTCAAAGAAACGTCCTGCTACTCAAAGTGAAGAGAAATATGTTCATAGAGGAAGGTATGTGGAGGATTCTCAGCTGTCGCCAATTCAGATTCCCTTAGCTGATGACATCAATTCGAGGGAAAATGATGCATCCCCCTCCCCTCCTAGGGGTTGCGCAAACTCTCGGTCAAGGATCTTCACAAGGTTGAGCCGAATTATCTCCTTGAGACCCTACTAGCCCCCAACTTGGCTTAATACATGCCCTTCTATCACCTTAGGAACAGGTCATATAGAACCTGTGGGCCCCTTTCTTAGCGCTCTTTTATACTTTGAATTTGCAGGTGCTAGCTCCTTCTTCTAGCCCTTCTCCACACGCGACCTCGGGATATGACCCGGGATTGAACCCTGAAAGGTGCTTCAAACTTCGTCATTCAAGAGTTTCGAACATTCCAACTCCTTTTCTTCCCGAAGTGCTTCACACCCAAAATGATAGATCGAGTGCCATGTGCTCCGATAATTAACAACTGGAATTTTCCCTTTGAGATATGACCACAAGCATCCACTTCAGATCAATGGTCACAATCTCCTTTTCTAGATTGACCTTTGAGATTTTTTGGATACTCTACCTTCAGATTCCCTCCAAAGGATTCTTCCTTCGAAAATCATGGATCTCTGCCATGTGTCCTCTCTAGATTCAACAGTCCAGATCTCCTCGCTCTTCGTAACTTCACAAAATCAAATTTTTCTCCACGCAAATATTCCATGGATCTTCCTCACAAACTTTATTATCTGCTACCACGTGTCCTCCTTGTAGCCAACAACTAGGATTACTTCGTGGCTTGATGACTTTGACAATCCTTGCTTCTAAAAAACTTTA
>JZKD02S1119313.1:0-12973 GCA_000966675.3 Picea glauca | reverse complement strand
ATCATTCTTATTGATGGCATATTTAGCTTAGGCATCTCAAAATTTGTTTCCTTTTCAAAAGTAAATTTTGTCCTTATTCTAACCCAAATTCTCTTATCTAACTTCACATTTTCCAATGTGCAAATATACCAATTACACATACTATTCTACACTAGAGAAAAAAAAAATGTCAAGGAAATCTTTATGGAAAACTCTCTAAGTACTTCCCCATGATCCATGAATGGTAAACGAGGTAAGATATCAACCTTGATTCTGGAGCCTAGCTGATCCATTTGGATGTTGGTGTCCTCCCACCTATTCCAACTGGCTCATTTTGGCAGTTTGTTCCCTAGTTTTCAGGTCTCTGACTTGTGGGGTCGTTTTAAGGCCCTAAACAATGTTTTTTGGGGCTCGCCACAGTCAAAATCATTTTTGATAGATAACAACATAAAAATGTGTATTCCTCGGATAGACCTTTCCAACGGGTTATCATGCGCCTAAAACGGATATTGCATGCAAAAGTTACGACCCCGAGAAGTTGATGTACTAACTTACCCAAACAGGGTTCACATGACTTTTAGCACTTCATCTCCTAGGGTTAGGTTTTTTGGATGTCAAGGGTTTTTGAAATTCCTGTTTATTGTAAAAAGGCCTTCAGAACTTCATTGTAAAATATCTTCTTGCGAATGAGTGCAATCGTCACATATCTTCTCAGAGATAAGCCGCCACCATTCTAGCAAGCTTGTTTCTACTGCATTTTACAGTTTCAGCTTATTTCCTTATTGAATAGAAACTAGTTTTACTATATATATGTTATTATGTGTAAAGCATCTTTTGATAATAATCTGTATTCATTTTGTTCTGCAAATATATTCTGGATCAGTGGTATCAGAGTGGTATGCTCATTGTCGTTCTTAATGCATGTCCCCAACGAGGTCAGGGTACAAAGAATTGGGTCTCGAGCTTGTTTCTCTTGAGGAAAAAACCTCTCACATGCCCAAACGATCTCTAATGGAAGAAGAAAAGAAAGACGACGGGACAAGAGATCCCTTCAAAATGTTGCTCGAGGAATCCCTCACACACCAGAGGAACAAGATGATGGATAGTTTTGCACAAATCCTTTGGCAACTACCAACATGCGACACATCTTCCTTAAATGAAGGAGTCGCCCCCTTCAAGGTACAAATCAACTTCGATATTCCTATATTTGAAGTTAATATAGACATAGATGCGCTACACAAATGGTTGAATCTGCTAAAAGGGTATTTCTTTTTCCATAACTTCTTGAATAGAGAAAATATTACTTTTGCTCTCCGCAAAGTCATCCTCCATGTCAAAGATTGGTGGGAAACTTTCTGTGAGAAAAAAGGAAACAGAGGAACCCTCATTATTTACAGTTCTAGTCACCTAGGAGTCCTTCAGGGATGTTATTAAGGAACAATACTACCCGGTTGGAATTTATGACGACATGTACACAAAATGGACCACGTTGCGGCAGGAAAGAGACCAAGTGGTGCCTGAGTTCACAAATATCTTCCATACCTTGCGCACCAAGATGAGTATCAAATATTCTGAGCAACATCTAGTGCTCAAGTATCGCGACGGTCTGCATAGATACATCCATACCGAAATGGAGTTTCTAGACATCTCATCCTTGGGCATGGCCTACCAATATGTCGTCAAAATCGAGCAGAAGCTCAAACAAAAGATGCGGCAATTTGGGCCTGGGAACCCCTCACAACAAAAGCTAGGAAAGGGAGGTCCCAACCCATAGAAAAAAGGACAGAGCAAAGACGGAAATCCTCAAGACAACCAGTACAGGCTGCAAGCAAAGAAGGACACCAGAAAGACAAAGAAAGATACTGGGAAGTGGTGTGACTTCCATAAGAGCCCCTGGCGTAACACTGTTGATTTCTGCTCAAAGCAGTCGTTGGTGGTTGAGGTGAAAGTCTATGAATTAGATGCGGGTTCCGACTCTTAGTCAGAAATAGAAAGGGGGAGATGGATCATAGACACACAACCTAGTGTTATTGTTGCTACCACCAAGCTCCAGCCCGGTGAACCAGATGAGTCAGAGGAAGGAGAGTGCCTTTTTCATTCACAGATGTGGGTGAAGGGTACCCCATTGCACTTCATCGTTAATAGCAGTAGCCAGAAGAACCCCATCTCAGTAGAGGTTGTCAAGCGACTCTCCCTACCAACAACATCACACCCGCAACCCTACACCATCAGATGGATCCACCAAGGAAGCAAAATCCACATCAGCTAACAATGTCACCTGTCATACGGCATCAACCCCTTCAAAGATGAGGTATTGTGTGATGTTTCCCCTCNAGTCAAAATCATTTTTGATAGATAACAACATAAAAATGTGTATTCCTCGGATAGACCTTTCCAACGGGTTATCATGCGCCTAAAACGGATATTGCATGCAAAAGTTACGACCCCGGGAAGTTGATGTACTAACTTACCCAAACAAGGTTCACATGACTTTTAGCACTTCATCTCCTAGGGTTAGGTTTTTTGGATGTCAAGGGTTTTTGAAATTCCTGTTTATTGTAAAAAGGCCTTCAGAACTTCATTGTAAACTATCTTCTTGCGAATGAGTGCAATCGTCACATATCTTCTCAGAGATAAGCCACCACCATTCTAGCAAGCTTGTTTCTACTGCATTTTACAGTTTTAGCTTATTTCCTTATTGAATAGAAACTAGTTTTACTATATATATGTTATTATGTGTTAAGCATCTTTTGATAATAATCTGTATTCATTTTGTTCTGCAAATATATTCTGGATCAGTGGTATCAGAGTGGTATGCTCATTGTCGTTCTTAATGCATGTCCCCAACGAGGTCAGGGTACAAAGAATTGGGTCTCGAGCTTGTTTCTCTTGAGGAAAAAACCTCTCACACGCCCAAACGATCTCTAATGGAAGAAGAAAAGAAAGACGACGGGACAAGAGATCCCTTCAAAATGTTGCTCGAGGAATCCCTCACACACTAGAGGAACAAGATGATGGATAGTTTTGCACAAATCCTTTGGAAACTACCAACATGCGACACATCTTCCTTAAATGAAGGAGTCGCCCCCTTCAAGGTACAAATCAACTTCGATATTCCTATATTTGAAGTTCATATAGACATAGATGCGCTACACAAATGGTTGAATCTGCTAAAAGGGTATTTCTTTTTCCATAACTTCTTGAATAGAGAAAATATTACTTTTGCTCTCCTCAAAGTCATCCTCCATGTCAAAGATTGGTGGGAAACTTTCTGTGAGAAAAAAGGAAACAGAGGAACCCTCATTATTTACAGTTCTAGTCACCTAGGAGTCATTCAGGGATGTTATTAAGGAACAATACTACCCGGTTGGAATTTATGACGACATGTACACAAAATGGACCACGTTGCGGCAGGAAAGAGACCAAGTGGTGCCTGAGTTCACAAATATCTTCCATACCTTGCGCACCAAGATGAGTATCAAATATTCTGAGCAACATCTAGTGCTCAAGTATCGCGACGGTCTGCATAGATACATCCATACCGAAATGGAGTTTCTAGACATCTCATCCTTGGGCATGGCCTACCAATATGTCGTCAAAATCGAGCAGAAGCTCAAACAAAAGATGCGGCAATTTGGGCCTGGGAACCCCTCACAACAAAAGCTAGGAAAGGGAGGTCCCAACCCATAGAAAAAAGGACAGAGCAAAGACGGAAATCCTCAAGACAACCAGTACAGGCTGCAAGCAAAGAAGGACACCAGAAAGACAAAGAAAGATACTGGGAAGTGGTGTGACTTCCATAAGAGCCCCTGGCGTAACACTGTTGATTTCTGCTCAAAGCAGTCGTTGGTGGTTGAGGTGAAAGTCTATGAATTAGATGCGGGTTCCGACTCTTAGTCAGAAATAGAAAGGGGGAGATGGATCATAGACACACAACCTAGTGTTATTGTTGCTACCACCAAGCTCCAGCCCGGTGAACCAGATGAGTCAGAGGAAGGAGAGTGCCTTTTTCATTCACAGATGTGGGTGAAGGGTACCCCATTGCACTTCATCGTTAATAGCAGTAGCCAGAAGAACCCCATCTCAGTAGAGGTTGTCAAGCGACTCTCCCTACCAACAACATCACACCCGCAACCCTACACCATCAGATGGATCCACCAAGGAAGCAAAATCCACATCAGCTAACAATGTCACCTGTCATACGGCATCAACCCCTTCAAAGATGAGGTATTGTGTGATGTTTCCCCTCTCAAAGTTTGTAATGTTCTTTTGGGAAAACCATATTTATGGAAATTTCATGTTGTATATGAGTCTAGGCCTCGTAGTGTTATTATTACTTTGAACAAGAAATTGTACAGGATAACCAAGGCAGTCCCACCCAGTGCTATTTGTTTGATCTCTACCAAGAAATGCAGAAAGGTCATATCTCAGACATGGAAGTTTTTCTTCTTCATGATTCGCTCTCAGAATGAGCAAAAGATCGCATCCACATCTAGGGTCTCTGCGGCTGACCTCTCCACATAATAGAAGCAAGTGGATAAGGTTGTGGAAGAATACGCAGATATATTCTCCTCATCTATCGGGGTACCTATACACTATCATATCAGGCACCCCATCGATCTGACCCTCGGCGCACCGCTTCCCAATGGGCTAGTCTACCACCACTCTCTGTTAGAGAATGAGGAGATCAAGCGACAAATCCAAGAACTGCTCCACAAGGGGAACATTCGTCCCATCTCATCACCTTGTGGGAGCCCAATCGTGCTGGTACAGAAGAAAGATGGAACCTGGCGACTCTACATTGATTATCGGGCCCTGAATAAAATCACAGTCAGAAACCAGTACCCGATTCCCTGAATCGACAACCTCTTTGATCATCTCGCAGGGGCCAAATACTTCAGTAAGATTGATCTGAAGTATGGCTACCACCAGGTCCCAATAGAACATGCAGATGTATGGAATACCACCTTCAAGTCAAAGGAAGGTCTTTTTGAATGGTTGGTCATGCCCTTTGGTTTGACAAATGCTCCAGCCACTTTCATGAGGATGATGGACGATATCCTGTGACTATTCACCAATACTTTTGTAGTGTTGTATCTGGATGACATCCTCATTTAAAACAAGACTTGGGCAGAACACTTGTAGCATATTCAATAGGTCTTGCACACCCTGCGGCAGCACCCTCTCTACACCAACTTGGAAAAATGCTCCTTCGGCATGGACAAGGTTTATTACCTGGGCTACATCGTTGATCAGCATGGCATACATGTGGATCCAGTCAAAATCCAAGTCATCCATGACTGGCCAGCCCCAACCACACTCACTGAGCTTTGAATCTTCTTGGGCCTTTCCAATTTCTACCACAGGTTCGTGTTGGGATTCTCCCATATTACATGGACCCTCATCCAAGTAACCAGGGGTAGTGGTAAGGTGAAATTTGTGTGGGGTCGGTCCCAACAACAAGAATTTGATGATTTGAAGCAATGCTTGTTCTCAGTCCCACTACTTTCACTACTGAACCTGCAACAACCCTTTGAGATTGAGACAAATGCTTCAGAGTATGTTGTGGGAGTCATTCTCACGCAACACGGCCACCCCATGGCCTATTATAGTGAGACACTATCATATGTTTTCCGTAAGTACCCTACTTACAACAAAGAAATGTACTCCATTGTGCAAGGTTGCCACCAGTGGAGACATTACATTCTTGGGAAGGAGATAGTCATCCACACTGATCATAAGCCACTGCAGTTCATGCAAACACAAGGAAAATTGCATAATGACTGCCATCAGAAGTGGTCCACATACTTGCAACAATTCCATCTCAACATCAAATATAAAATGAGAAGCAACAACTGTGTCGTTGATTGCCTCAACAGACCACCAGTCGCGACACTCACCATAGTGCTAAAATCTTGCATCCATGAGACCTCTGGATGGCCCCAAATCTATGAGATAGACCTGGACTTTTCCACCACCTACCAAATGTTGGGCACAAACACAGTTGTCACTAATTTCCATCTTCAGGATGGGTTGTTGTGCAGTCTGGGACATATTTTCCTTCCATCAAGCGAGTGAGAAAATCTGATTTGGGAATCCCACTACAGTCAGGTGACATGACACTTCGACATCGAAGAGACAACGTTAATGCTACAGAAACATTTCTATTGGCTGAAACTTCGACAGGAGGTCAACAAGTATATCAGGTCTTGTATTTCTTGCATGATTTCTAAACCGACCACTAAGAAACAGGGCATGTACACCCCTCTTCCTACTCCTGACAGGCCATGGGAATCCATCTCAATGGACTACATGTCAGGCCTCTCGTACACCAAGCGGGGCAATGACTATGGTTTTGTGGTTGCAGATCGCTTTTCTAAGATGGCGATTATGGCCACCTGCAAGAAGAGCATCGCAGCAGAGGCCACTATCAAGCTCTTATTTGAATGAGTCTAGGTACATTTTTGAATCCCACAAACCATTGTATCATATCGGGACAGTCAATTTCTTAGCACAGTTTGGTCAATCCACCGGTCACTATTGGACACCAATCTCACCAAATCCAGGGCCTTCCACCCTTAGACAAATGACCAAACCGAGGTCGTAAATCTAATGATCATGCATATCATGTGCACATATAATTCCAATAAGCCCCACATATAGGATGAGAGTCTTCCCTATGTTCAACATAGCTACAACTGAGCCCGACATATCTCAACTGGCCACATCTCCTTTCAGGTGGGGTTGGGATTCCAACCATTGGGTCCCATAGATGTTGCACTACCCCTTGTGGTCACCTTGGTCGACTCATATCCTGCTCCAACCGAAGTTGACAAATCCACTCGGTTCATTGAGTGGATCCATCACATATGCCAACAAGTTCAGGATATCCTACAGAAGTCCAATGACAAGTACAAGCAACACCATGAATAACATTGGGTGCCACATAAGTTTCAGGTGGGCGATAAAGTTTGGTTGCACTTGCAGAAAGAGAACCTTACATGACCCCATCGAAAGCTTCTCCCACTTCTTTATGGGTCATACACCATCACCAATATTGTGGGTGATAATGTTTTTGAGCTCAACATTCTCATTTTCTTGGCTTGCACCCAATGTTCAACGTGGATATCCTTCGACCATATTTCCCACCATTATTGGACACCTCAGAGATAGAAGAACATTTGACACCAATAGATCTCAACCCCGACTACATACAACAGGCATCCAATGATCATATTGTGGACAAAAATATCAAGGGCACTCACCAGCAAAGGATCCATCTTTATCAAGTTGTCAAAGCAAGGCAACTCCTGCACCAAGGCAAGTGGCTCACCCGGGGCCAAATTCAGTAGAAATTCCCTCATATGATGGGGGAAATCAATGCAATGGAGACCATTTCTTCCTAACGGCCTCCCACCTATTCCAACTAGCTCATTTTGGCAGTTTTCCAGTTTGGCAGTTTTTTCCCTAGTTTTCGAGTCCCTGACTTGCGAGGCCGTTTTGAGGCCCTAAACAACGTTTTTTAGGGCTCTCCACAATCGAAATGACCTTTGATAGATAGTAGAAAAATTCATATTCCTCGGATAGACCTTTCCAACGGGATATCGTGTGCCTAAAACATAGATCATATGAAAAAGTTACGACCCCGAGAAGTCGATGTACTAACTTACCCAAACGGGGCCCACATGAATTTTGGCACTTCATCTCCTAGGGTTAGGTTTTTTGGATGTCTAGGGTTTTTGACATTCTTGTTTCTTGTAAAAAATCCTTCAGAGCCTCATTGTAAACAATCTTCTTGCGAATGAGAGCAGTAGTCACATCTCTTCTCAGAGATAAGACACCACCATTATAGCAAGCGTGTTTTCATTGCATTTTATAGTTTCGACTTATTTCCTTATTGAATAGAAACTAGTTTTACTGTATATCTGTTATTCTGTGTTAAGCATCTTTTGATAATAATCTGTATTCATTTCATTATGCAAATATATTCTAGATCACTAACCACAAGGGGATAAAAATATTTGAACTTGCAACCTCCCCAACTTTAAGGGAGAGATAAGAGGTCTCATGTCTGCCTCATGACCACTTGAGATTACCCTCGGGGATAAACTCTACCATAGAACTCTAATAATTAGAATATCCTTCATCCACTATCCTTAAAACAAAATAAGGCAATATCTTATAAAATACAAATAAGAAAATATTAATCTATTGGTACAACATTGTGAGGAGAAAATAAGATAACTACACCTATATTAATATCCAACAAATGACCACAAAAGTAGTTCAATGGGACTAAAATGTACACCCAATGGAAATACAGTGTGGGAGTGCAAAAGAAACATGAGAAAAATGTTATTAAGGCATGAGAAATGCACTATAATCATATACAATCTCCAAAGTCTTGAGTTCTTTGAATATTTATTGTTGCATGATAATAGTAGAAAGGTGATTGTGCACCTTGCCATTCTCCCACTTTTACCATTAGAATATTAACAAATGGGAATTGTGTGCTTTGTTCTCACTCTAGAATAAGACAGATTGAGATAGAAATGTCTCTAATGTAGTATGCACTTCAAAGATATATTATTTAAGGATATAAAAATTAAATCTTGTAAAGATGAATTAAACCAAAATGGTGAATATTTATTGATTGGGATATTAGATGTCA
This sequence comes from Picea glauca, assembly GCA_000966675.3. NCBI lineage: Eukaryota > Viridiplantae > Streptophyta > Pinopsida > Pinales > Pinaceae > Picea > Picea glauca. The sequence continues at coordinate 4,323 of JZKD02S1119313.1, read as the reverse complement.
AAGCCGATTTCTCTTTCAATATTTATTGGTATCCGACTAATCTACAGAACAAAAATATTCATATGGATGCAATCAAGGCTGACTACATATTGAGTCATTGTTATTTCCTTTTGGATATTTAGCTATGGCCACTTGATCTTCCAATATTAGTGCAAATGATAAGAAGAAAGGATGAGTAGTTTCAACCACTATTGTGTACAATGAAGTGGCTTAGGGTTTGACAATGGATAATCTTAGGAAAGAAACCATGGAAGGAGTTTCTAAGCACAAAATGGAGATGGCATAGTAGTTTTTAAGTCATTATTCTTGTTACCATTCTTACCACTATCTATAGAGAAGGAAAAGCCTCTATTATTCAAGGAACATGCACAAAATTGATAGAAAAATACAATGACAATGAAAATACCAAATTAACTCACTGATTTAGGCAACATTGGTTAAGATTNCCCTCACAACAAAAGCTAGGAAAGGGAGGTCCCAACCCATAGAACAAAGGACAGAGCAAAGACGGAAATCCTCAAGACAACCAGTACAGGCTGCAAGAAAAGAAGGACACCAGAAAGACAAAGAAAGATACTGGGAAGTGGTGTGACTTCCATAAGAGCCCCTGGCGTAACACTGTTGATTTCCGCTCAAAGCAGTCGTTGGTGGCTGAGGTGAAAGTCTATGAATTAGATGCGGGTTCCGACTCTTAGTTAGAAATAGAAAGGGGGAGATGGATCATAGACACACAACCTAGTGTTATCGTTGCTACCACCAAGCTCCAGCCCGGTGAACCAGATGAGTCAGAGGAAGGAGAGCGCCTTTTTCATTCACAGATGTGGGTGAAGGGTACCCCATTGCACTTCATCGTTAATAGCAGTAGCCAGAAGAACCTCATCTCAGCAGAGGTTGTCAAGCGACTCTCCCTACCAACAACGTCACACCCGCAGCCCTACACCATCAGATGGATCCACCAAGGAAGCAAAATCCACATCAGCTAACAATGTCACCTGTCATACGGCATCAACCCCTTCAAAGATGAGGTATTGTGTGATGTTTCCCCTCTCAAAGTTTGTAATGTTACAATCCCAATCCCCAATGAAATAAGTTTGTAAAGTTTGTCATGGTACAATCCCCAATGAAATAATTGTATCTCCAAAAGTTTGTATGTAATTTAGAACAAACCACTATCATTTGTACTTTCAAAGAATTTGATTGATTCTTGTACATAAAGAATCATATGCACTTTATGAAAAAGGTTAATATGAGACTTTTATTATAGAACACTTAAAGGTCGCATGTTTTTTTCTATTACAAATGCTTCCCTTTTCATTTTCTTGTAGATTAAACAAAGAGGTTTGGGAGAAGTTTTTGAATTCCATGCTATTGGTATCAAATTTGTGTGCATTTGCATAACTAGCAATAAATATATATGAATTCTTACATTTGATTTGATTGGTTTAAGAAGATTCGTGTGCATTTGCATAACTAGCAATAAATATATGAATTCTTACATTTGATTTGATTGGTTTAAGAAGATTCATGTATGGAATTGTTTGTCCAACCTATCAAAATTCTAAAAAAAAATTCAAAATTTGAAGTATTTTTCCTATTATAATGTTGAAGTTAGAAATAAAATGCCAGGGAAAGTAGAGTCTCCCCTCAACGATGACATGAACACCCTATTATACAATATAGGGTTTGTATCCTTGATATCCAAATAAATTAATAAAACAAATGATTGTTTATGCCATTTTCCCTTATTTGTGCCCCGTGTCAATGTTAAGGAGATAATATTTACTTGGTAGTATCTTTCTTGCTAACTTCCCGTATTTATGTTCCCATTTCAATCTTAAAGAAATAAATAAAGTAAATATTACATGACAACATATAATAATAGCTAACTAGATCTAAATGCCCAAATCAAAATTCTAATGTTAAGTAAATAATATTTACTTCGTAAGTATCTTTTGTGTTAACTTCCTTTATTTATTGGATCTAAATTTCAATGTTATGAAGTATCTTTCGTGCTAACTAGATCTATATTGAAATTTAGATCTAGGAAATAATATTGACTAGATCTAAAGTTCAATGTTAAGGAAATATTATTTACTTGGTCAAGTATTTTTCGTGTTAACTTTCCTTATTTATGTTTTCATTTCAATCTTTAAAAAAAATATATATATATATTACATGACAACATATAATAATACCTAACTAGCTCTAAATGCCCAAATCAAAATTTCATTCTCATTACATATGACCATGGAAAATATGATCCAATATACAAAGGTGTAGAAAACATTTTACTATATTACCCATCCATACAAAGTTGAAAAATGATCCAATATACAAAGTTGAAAAATGATCCAATATACAAAGTTGAAAAATGATCCAATATACAAAAGTGTAAAAAAACATTTTACTATATTACCCACCCAATATAAAACTGAAGAAAATATGCCAAAAACTTTGCAAGTAGATAAACACACCATGGAAACTCGCATTCCATAAACTCTCACACTCCCATGAAAAATCCATTATAAAGATGAAGGATTTATAATTCAATGCCCCAACTACCTTGATTGACGCAAACACTAATCATTTTCTAATTTAGCACTAATCCTCTAGCCCTAATATTCTCTTATAACAANCTATTACAAATGCTTCCCTTTTCATTTTCTTGTAGATTAAACAAAGAGGTTTGGGAGAAGTTTTTGAATTCCATGCTATTGGTATCAAATTTGTGTGCATTTGCATAACTAGCAACAAATATATATGAATTCTTACATTTGATTTGATTGGTTTAAGAAGAGTCATGTATGGAATTGTTTGTCCAACTTATCAAAATTCTAAAAAAAAAATTCAAAATTTGAAGTATTTTTCCTATTATAATGTTGAAGTTAGAAATAAAATGCCATGAGGAAAGTAGAGTCTCCATTCAACGATGACATGAACACCCTATTATAAAATATAGGGTTTGTATCCTTGATATCCAAATAAATTAATAAAACAAATGATTGTTTATGCCATTTTCCCTTATTTGTGCCCCGTGTCAATGTTAAGGAGATAATATTTACTTGGTAGTATCTTTCTTGCTAACTTCCCGTATTTATGTTCCCATTTCAATCTTAAAGAAATAAATAAAGTAAATATTACATGACAACATATAATAATAGCTAACTAGATCTAAATGCCCAAATCAAAATTCTAATGTTAAGTAAATAATATTTACTTCGTCAAGTATCTTTTGTGTTAACTTCCTTTATTTACTATATCTAAATTTCAATGTTAAGAAAATAATATTTACTTGGTCAAGTATCTTTCGTGCTAACTAGATCTATATTGAAATTTAGATCCAAGAAATAATATTTACTAGATTTAAAGTTCAATGTTAAGGAAATATTATTTACTTGGTCAAGTATCTTTCGTGTTAACTTTCTTTATTTATGTTCTCATTTCAATCTTTAAAAAATAAATAAAATAAATATTACATGACAACATATAATAATAGCTAACTAGATTTAAATGCCCAAATCAAAATTTCATTTTCATTACATACGACAACAAAAAATTATGATCCAATATACAAAGGTGTAGAAAACATTTTACTATATTACCCATCCATACAAAGTTGGAAAATGATCCAATATACAAAGGTGTAAAAAAAAATTTTACTATATTACCCACCCAATATAAAACTGAAGAAAATATGCCAAAAACTTTGCAAGTAGATAAACACACCATGAAAACTCACATTCCATAAACTCTCACACTCCCATGAAAAATTCATTATAAAGATGAAGGATTTATAATTCAATGCCCCAACTACCTTGATTGACGCAAACACTAATCATTTTCTAATTTAGCACTAATCCTCTAGCCCTAATATTCTCTTATAACAAGTGTGTTGCAAATGTACACACACTTTTATATTATATTTTCATATTGGTTCTTTGAAATTGTCTATTCTAAAACTATCAACACTCTTAAAATTACTAACCACACGACCAATACTCCTAAAACCCTCTATAATTCTCATATTGAGAAAGGCCCCAATAATTGTTTTCACCTTTACAAAAAAAAAATTAGTACTCAATGAATCTAAATATATTTCTTGGTTATGAGTTTTAATATATACTCACTTATTAGTCTTTGCTATAGGATTATAGTAATGAGTTTGTTTTTTTTATGTGATATTGATGTGACATTAATTTACTTTTTACCATAAATTTGTGTATGCAATGTAATGTTTAACATAAGAAAACAAATATATATTTTTGGATAGAATAAAAATATTTGTGTTTCTCATTTTTAATTGGTTGATAGAATTGAAGTGTT
>JZKD02S1119291.1:0-12973 GCA_000966675.3 Picea glauca | reverse complement strand
TTGAGGTTGTCACCAATTTCTGTGCTAGATGGAGAAAAAGGATACAGGTGGATGAAATGAAGGTTCAAAAACGAGACCTAACGAAAGACTCAACTCGACATCTACGAGATCTGGCAAAAGACTCAAATTGAAGGGAGAGGTGATTGTTTCATTTTTTAATGAGCTTGACACAGGAAAAGAACTATGCTCAAGGCCTATGTTTCATTTTTTAACGAGCTTGCCACAGAGAAGAAAAACTATGCTCATTACTCCTTCTTGATCATGGCTTCCAAGAGGATAATGCTCTGGAAGGATACCATGTCAATGGATAAAACGTGGTCATGGCCTCCAAGAGATATTCGCTGGATGGAAAAAAATCACTCGAGGAGGAACACATGTCAAGGGTTGTGACAGGGGTAAGGAGATCAGGCTCCAATAACCCTACCGAAGAAATCACCATGTCAACTACCAGATCCAAATTGTCGGAAGTTGAGGTCATGGGAGACAATGCCACATAATTGACATGCGGCGGGGGTGATATTGTCTGCATATAAGAACCACTTAGGGAGGTAACCCAGTTGGGGCTGATGAATGAAAGTTGATCAACAGTAACAATTCTTCCATCATGAGGGAAAGATATCACACGGAAAAGAGTGGATACAATAGATTTCATGGCATAGACATAATCCCGCCGAAGGAGTAAAGAGAAATCCAAGGGGTCTCGGACTACCATGACATCAATAAAGACAGTTTTCCCTCCCAAAGTTATAGGAAACTGAGGAAGGATCCCTAAAGGTTGACTAGTTCCTCTGTTAAAAGATAACAGACTATGTGTAACCGGTGCAAGCTGTGGACAACCCAAAGCGTACCAAGCAACAGAAGACNTTTCTATCTTCAATCTTCAAATCAAAGTTTCTCATTAAATTGTACCAATCTGGTACATTTGCTTAGTTGCAACTCAATATGCACAATCATGTGCTAGCTCTATGTGCTCTCTGCAAGGCACTATCTGTCTCACTGATTGAGAGTATGTCCTCTCCTCTTTCTGCAATTGTTCCTTCTGGAACTGGGACTCTACACTTGCACCTTCTCTAAAGTTGAGAATGGTTGCTCCATTCTTGCTGTGACTGTTGAAATCTGGGAGTAACTCCTCTACTCCTTCATCTGAAACTAAGAGTGGCTCAATAACTGATACAGAAGATAGCTCTTCTTACATGGAGGTAATACTATATTTTATCATAGTTATGTTTCCATGACCCAACTAATGTACTACACCAACTGCCACTCAATTTTAAATATGGGGATTGCTCCCCCTGCATCTCATACTATATATGAATCATGGTTGTTTTGGTTGTCTTCATAAATACTCGAATTATTTCTTCATTAAGTGTCTCGACATAGTCATCTCCCTCTTGCTGGGAGAATCCTCTAGACACACATCAGGCTTTGTTCATCTGCAACATGCTTGATCTGTATAGATAAATCTTGGATGTCAATACTGATTTATCTTATATTCTCATGGAAGAATCCATATCCTAGTCTTTATGACTAGGTTTCTTCTTTGTTATTGAAACAAGGGAATCTTCCCAAGAGATTTCATATCTCCTAGAAGTTTTTGAAGCTACGATCTAGTCTTCTCACGGCATCTGTCTCCCAGTCCTGGGAGTTGTCTCTTCATCTGATCTTTTATGAGATCAGGCTTACTCTCGATTTCTTCTGAGTCTACAAGGATTTCATCATCTCATACAGGGTATACTTGGTGTTGAATACCAAGTCTAAATATGAAAGACAGAGTCAGGCTTCAAATGAGATCTACTTCTCGTTCTAATGTTCAGTCATCTTTGGAGCATTCTGCTCCTTTCAATCAATCTTCATATGAGATACTTGGAATCTCAAGAGATAGCTTCTTCTTCGTCTTCTTTGGTACATGAGTGTATATGGTCATGTACATAGTTTGCTTCATATCTCATCTAATATGTTTCCTTCTTGCAACCTTCACTATAGCTTCCTCAAGGTTATCACCTGTGACCTGAAACAAGATCAACAAAACAACAAGCAAGAATAATACTCTTTTGATAATAGTAGATAAAACAATAGCACGAATAATCATCATAGTGGCTCCTTTAGAGCTATCACTTGTGACCTGTCTAAAGCAAAGATCAGAAGTAAGAAATACAATACGAAATGAGGTCAACACTCTTATAGTGTTGTGATCAAACATTCCTCCATGGCAACCTGGAACTAACACAAGAGGTTTCTCCTAAAGGATATGTTAGTTGTATCAGGAAAATGATTACATTAAGCATTTATCTCAATATGCTCACATGCTACCAAGTATAATACTTTTCAAGGACTGCTATCTCAAGTATAGTGTTTACTTATAAAGGGGTAGTCATCAACTTGTCAAGTGCAACTTTGAATCTTATCAATTTAATTAATCAAACTTGGAACCTGGAGCCTTGTCCTCAAGAATGAGCGTGCTGCTTTTCTTCCAAGTCTCCTTCACTCAAGATGACAAGTGCTTTCTTCAACCTGTCTTCTTGTATTAAGACAATATGCTATCTTGACAGAAGGTTGGGTTAGCGAATAAACTCTATGATATCTACTTTAATCCATCTAATACCTTGACTTAGATTTTGACCAAAGGTTAGTATGATGGTCATAGCTTCAACATGCAACACTGATCAAAATAATGTCATAACAAATAGATGCATATCAGAATAGTCAAACCTGAGTTGCATTATTCCTCTGAATGTGTTGGATCTTGAGATCCTTCTGGATCTATGGCAAGAGATCCCTTCTCCTGCAAATACCAAATACCCTTTAAAGTTTAATCATTTAAACATGTGTGAGTACATACCTCTGATGGCATTTGCAGGTAGTGGCACCATCTAGCAACAGCGGTAATGATCACCAACTCTTAAAAACTTCAAGGGTGACTGCAACTGGTACTACGGCTGATACTTCAACTAATACTACAACTGCAATTGATGTTGCAACTGATTCTGAGACTGCAACTACAACTGCAATTTAGGGTTTTATGAGGAAACCCTCATTTTTCAAACTTCAAATTTTGAAATTTTGATCCAAGGGATAGATGCATTGAGTTGAGGCCAGTAAGCTGGTGCAGTCAGATTTATGAAAATCCAAATTTTACCCTTTCAAACTTGATTAGTGGATTTTTGGACTGGTGCTTCTGGTTTTCTGGTACTTCTGGTACTCTGGTTTTCTGGTACTTCTGGTACTTTGTGAAAACTAGGGTTTCACTTTCCAGGAGATCTATCCACTGAAAAGTTGCGCTGAGGATGACAAAGTGATCCTTGAGGAAGGGCGCACTTTTCTAGATGGTTTTGGGGTTGAAACTCTTCTTCAATAAAAAAAAAACCCTAATTTGCATGTACGACAACAGTGACGTTTTTCTCTTTTTCTTGTGAAAGATGCTCTCTTCAGCTTAGCTTTGAAACCATGTTAAGGTTCTAAGATATTATTAGGTTTCTTTTCAATTTACTAGATAACCATAGCATAGATAGGATCACTGAGAAATACACAATCACAAGAGACACATCATTTATCCTGGGAAACCCTCATGGGGGAGAAAACCCAGCAAAAACTTCCTTAATATAGATAGCCAATACAATGCCAGGAGATAACTCAAACAAATACAGAAAGTCCTCTCCCAAGTATGTGCCTCTCTCTCTCTCTTCCTTCTTCTCCAACTGCAGCTCCAAACTTGCGCTCTAATGAACAAGTGAGTGAGTGAACAAATGAGGCGCTAGCCTCTCTTATTTATACAATCTGGCAGGCGCTGAACTGGGGTGTCTTTTCACTGGCAGGGTCGACTTCTCATTATGGGTGGTTATATCCACTTTAATATATTCGGGGGCCAACTTTTCATTTATCCCATTACAATTAGGGTTTGACCAATCCGCAAAAGGGGATTTGGTCATTTACAATACCCAACATGATCAATCCACAAAAGGGGATTGATCTAATGAATAATACATCAATAATAAATAGAATACACTTTGTAGTTACAATATTTCAACACTTTGCAGCAGAATCCTTTGCAGTAGAATCCTTTGCAGCATAATCCTTTCTAGGATTACTTGAAGAGGGTATGTTACTCTGAGCTTCTTTGGTGGGGTTTCCTTTTGGAGGATTTGAAGGTACTCTCTGATTTCGAAGATTATATTGTCTTTGGAATTGCATGATGGCATTTTGCAATCCTGTTTGGTAATCTTCCCTTTCTACTGATAACCTTTCCTCCTCATCTTGCATGAAGATCTTGTTTGCATCCACGAACTGGTCATATTCTCCTTTAGTCGGAAACACTTATGTTTCTTTATCGGCACAGCAGTTTATGTTGTCCTCAAAATATCCGTCATGATTCTCATTCACATAGTTATTTTGAAAAGGAGGCCTTATTTGTTGGTCCCCCTGATTCCCTTGATTCCCCTTATTTCCTTGATTCCCTTGATTTCCTTGATTCCCCTGATTTCCTTGATTTCTCTGTCTGATTTGTGGTATTGTTGGTCTTCTCTGATTTCTTTTTGGGCCATTAGCATGTTCTCTAGCGTTAGGTTTACTATCTAAGGCCATTCTTTCCATCATTTTCTCCATGGTTTTCACCATCATTTCAAACCTTTCTTCTGATGTTTGTGAAGTTGAAGGTTGTGCCTTATCTTGAGCTCTTTTCAGGTCCCTGTCAGAGTCAGCTTTGATCGTTCCTAAGTCCATTAGATTCACTTTGACCTCTATGGCATCAGTGATCATATCATCTAATGAAGCAGATCTTTGTTCCCTCAATACCAAAGCAAAATCACTTTCAAAAGAATCAGCATATCTGAATTGAGCAGCTTTCAGGGGGGGTTTACCTTAGTAGGAATCGGATTATACACTTTTACAAATTGGGCTGAAAATTCTTGCACTGTTTCAGTAGGTGATCTCTTCATGTTGTTATACTGAGTTAACAACTAGAGGGGATTTTTCTTATCGCCCCATTTTGTAAGAAAGTTGGTTTCAAAGGCCTCAAAATCTATGATACTAGATGGTTGAAGAGCTTTGAACCACTTCCTCACTTCTCCTGCAAGGCTTTGTGCAAACAATCTCATTTTTTCATATTCAAAGTCCACTTCTTCCAAGTCTATGAAATCATTAAACCAATCTAGGTGTTTCTAGGATGATATGCTACCTTCAGCATCATACAGTTTGATCCTTAGGTTATACTCTCGAGGTAAATCATGTAGTTGAGCAGGCAGTACGAGAGAAGAAAATCTAGTTGCCATGGCTGTTGTGAGGGGTCGAAGTGGTTGTTGGTTCTGAGTGTGAATCACTATAGGCCTCGTAGACGCAGCTAAAATCAAATCTTGGAATCTTTTTTCGTCAAAGATGACCTCGCTTAAACAAGATTCAGATTTAGTTTTGAACAGAGTTTGTTCAAATTTCATGCCAAACTCAAGGTCTTCAATGCTCGTTACTCCATCCTTGGGTAAGAATAGACATCGATCTAAATGCAATACTGGGGTTACTTTCTTTTCTTTTCTTTTATGTACAAGCTTTTTGGGATTAGACACAGGGATTGCAGCTTCTGGGTCTGGGTTGCTCCTGGTGTGAATTCTCTTGGGAGCCAGATTTTCTAGCGCACACTGTTTGGTGCAACTGGTCTCTTGGTAACGGAGTCGCCAGGGAAAAAATAATCTCAGCCAATAAGGTATTTGATCCATTGTCACTCTCAGGGATCAAAACTAAAGCTTCAAGTCGTTTTCCCATGGAAGATTTCACTTTCGTTCCCTGGCAACGGCGCCAGAATGTTAGCAATCTGTAAATTTTGTCTGGTTGATAGACAAACGACAGAGGTAACTGTTTCAACCTACATTAGAGCTGGGCACTAGCCTTCTCAACTCAGAGAGGGATCTCTCGTGTCACTTGATATATCTTTGGCAATCAATGGCTAGATTTAGTTTGTTTTGGGGGTTTTTATAAAGTTGTTGGCAAGGAATGGGAGGGACACTTAGGGCTATGGAGCCGACATTCTGAAAATGAATGAAAACAATGACTAGCTGGTAGAACTCTACGGAGGATAAAGGCTAAATGAGGTAATGAATCTGAGTTGTAAATTGTATTTAAGAAAGGTGTAAGAGGAAGGAGAAAACAAATAATTGCATCAGAGCATTACTGAAATGAATTCTAAATTAGCTCGGAAGAAAATTACACAATTTAAATTGCTTAAGTTGAGAGCATCACAAAATGAATTCTGGGTCTTTAACTCTCCCATTTAAACAGAAGAAAATGTAAATGGAATTAAAGAACAGAAGAAATACATACAATGAAAGGAAACAAAACTCATATCACCACCATTAAACTCTTTTCATAGAGACTTCAAAAGCTTTTGCATATGTATTCAATTCAGCTCCAGAAAATTACAATTGAGTTCAGAAACAACAAAAAGGCGCCCTTGCACTTGTGCCAAAATTAAATCATTATGAACTTCTAGTACTTATACAATTCGATTACAATGGTTGAACTAAAACGTTTCAACTTCTAAAACTGACTACAATAATTTCAACTGACAGTCTCGGCATCTGAACCGATTTACAATGATTAAACAAAAAATGTTTCACAAACTAACGGTTGATTTCTCCAACTACTTGCCTTTTGTCTTCACCATCTGTATTTCTTTGATCTTTTGTCGAACTCGGCAATCTGGTGACACCTGGAAGCTATTTGTTGGTTCCTAGAAAACTGCATTCTATCTTTCCCAGCCGCACTATCTCTTTCCACTGTAAGTCAAAAGGATTCTCATAATCCATCATTTCCTTTATCAGGATCTCCAAGTCGATGAAAGTATCATAAGTCATAGTTAGCAGCCCGATCTTTACAGTCTTGAACTGATTTAAGATCTCAAAATTTGTGGTCAAATATTCCACCAGATTTGGTCCTTTCAAGTTTTCCCCCATGCTTTCAAACTTAGAATGATCCATTCTGCACTGGGAGAGGAGAGAATTTTATTCCTCTTGATCGTATCATTTCCCTTTTCCATCCCAAAATGATGGGAGGCCTTTGATAAACAATTGTTCAAACAGATCCGTGAATTCCTGTATACTCTACTCCATCTGCACGGCTTTGGTTTGAACTGACTTGAGCAAGTTGTGCTTAGCAATGATCCTCCTGGCCCAAATGATCAGTGTAGTTTTGTCTTTGACCCCAATGGTCTGAAGTTCAACAGTGGGAACGAAATTTAGCAAATTAATAGTGTTTTGGGCCCACTCTGAGGGCTTTTCGTCAGTGTCTCATTCACAACGGTAAACCTGCTTCGGGCAGTGATAGCCATGTTATCTTTTTCATTTATGAAATTTAAGTACACCCTAAACTTAGCAGCTTCAGCAACAGTAGAGTCCCAAATTACATGTTTAGCTCCCTGCAAAAGTGTTTTACCCTTCAACCTCGTCCTCAACTTCTCTTCTCTTTCCTGCAAATCTTGATTTCTTTTTGGAAATGGACCATCTTCTCATCCTTTATTTTCATTTCTTGCTACATCTTTTCTATAACTCCCTTAAGGCTTTTGATTTCTCTCGTCTTCAAGCTAACTTGTCAGATAGTTTGGATAATTTCTTCAGTGCTTGACCCAGCTCCTGCAATACTAGGTGCAGTTGCAGCCATGTTTGATGCCTCTACTTGTCTTTGTGACCAATCCTCTTTTTCCTTCTCCCGCTGCAATACTTTGGCCTTGTAGTTTAGTGCTTCCTGTCGGAATGTCTCTTTTTCTTGTTCTAAAGCAGCCAGCTTTGTTGTTTGTGGATTCTCTGTGGCAAACATCTTTAGCCTCTTCTTCATGCTTTGAATCATCTTGTATTTCTCATCTAAGGAAAATTTTACCCCTTGAGGGCCTTCAGATTCTAATCTCTTGACTTGAGTCTTCCAAGCTCTGTTGGATGCCTTTTCTTGCCTCAATTGTCCCTCCAACTTAAGTGCATGAGTTGTCAGCATTGAAACCCTCAAACTCAGGCTAAGATAGTCTGAATACAGCATGTCACTAGTGTTAATGTGGAACTTTACTTTGTCTAGGGCACTTATGTTTTCATAATGTAGCTTGAACTTAAACACTTTATCATCATCTACAATCACTATGTTGAGTATCTTCCTCTCTATATCTTTGACTGAGAACATGGAAGACGTATGCTGAGAAATCCTTTCTACCTCGGGTATCAAATGTCTTATTTCACTCATGGCCAAGCTCCCTTTCTCATCATATTGATTTGATAAATCTTATTTGGATTGGTAGACCTCTCCAGGTGTCTTATCAAAGACATGTTTCTTGCTATTGAAATCCCTTGAGCTGCCTTCACTCTGTGGCATGCTTCTTGTGCTAGCCTCTTCGTGTTTGGTCCCACTCTCCACCATTTCCATGTTCATTTGCTCTTTAGGTTCTTCTTCCTCCTGGTTTACTATCTGTGGAGATTGTGTGATTTTCATTTTCTTGGGAACATTTTGCTGACCACTGGTGCCCAAGGCCTCGAAACTACTTCTTTTACTATAAACAGGCATCTTGGGAGCTTTAATAATCAACCTTGGAGGAGTTTTCTGTGTTTGAGTCTGTTGTAGGGTTGACCCTATTTGTTGTATTTGATCAGGCTGCAAAATGACTTCCATATCGACACAGGTTTCTAGATTTGCCAATTTATCAAAACCTTCAACATACTCATGTTCATAAGGACCATGTTTGCTCATCAATATTCTTTTAGATATGACCTGATGTGTATCGTAGTTTCTCCCTTGTAGCTGTGTGAATCCAAACTCCTTGAGATTAGCCTGGATATGAGGCAAGTAGGATCTAGTCTTCACAACAAATGATCCTATGATGAAAGGAAATTTCAGGTTGGATGCCTTGTGCATTTTCAGAAAATGTTATGTTTCTGAGACGATTCTTTGCCTGATGAACTCCAGGGAAAAGACTCTGGGTGTCAGAAAAATCGACAGAAGGTAAGGTGCTTCTTGACAGCCATAAACCCAAATTACTGTAGAATGCATGAACAACACCCAATCTCCCACTCTATTTTCTGGATTTGGCTGCAAATAACTTTTCATGTCCTCTAGGACTCTTGGCAGGCTAGTGTTGAAGATTAAGCTATAAAATATGGACATGATCTTATTTATGAAAATGAGCATTGTGATCCTTTTGCATTCAGTTGAGATGAATGCCGCTTCAGGGAACTCTGTTTTGTTTGTCTCTAGGAACATCTTCGGTAGGTATGTGTAATACCTGAAGTGCCTTACTGATTGGAAATTTACTAGATATTTGTGTACATTATCAGCGATGAACTTATCAAAATTTATACGGACTGACTAACTAGAATCCAACTGGAAAAACGCTAACAAAAAACCTAGCATGACCTCAACTACATATTTGTCAGTATCTAAACCTAAAATCTGGCAGAGTATGGAACAGGCCCACTAGACTTCAATAACCATGACGCTTACACTCATTGGCAAAGACAGACTTTCAAAATGATGTTTGGGTTTAACGATTGTCTGCAAAAATAGGGTTTTGACCTCGGGGGGGCATTCTCTGTAAACTACAATTAACTTTTCTACTTTGCATAGGATCTCTGACACTAATTTATTTAAGACGGCCTTCTCTCCCTGTGAGTACTATTTTGCACACCAACTTACGAATTCCAGGAAGGGAAATGCGACTTCGACGGCGTGAGGGACTATGGAGGCTTGGACCGCTTCTAGGAAAGGTAACTGTCTCCCTACATTATATAACAAATTGGCTCTGGATACAGAGACAGGCGAGATGGTTATTTCAATGTCAAACACATCAGAGTCTCTGTCAATTAGGGCTTCTTCTTTCGAGGCGGGATCTTGTTCTGTTATGGACATAATGACAGGGTCCATGGTGATAATGAAAAATACCTGCGAATGAATGGAGAACGCGCGGGTCTAGTGCACTGTTGAGCCTCGGTTCGAACGGAGTGGTTGCGCCAAATTCAAACGTTCGAATGATTTGAAATATCATAAAATAATGACCAGAGGCCCTCTCCTTATATACTTTTCCTGATATAGGGGACAAGGAAAAGCGGTTTGGAGTAGACCGCTTTTTGCCCTGATATGCCTCTAGTGGCGCCACGTGGTTGCGAGATGAAACCATGGTATTTCTATCGGCCCACTCTCAAACGATTAAACTTTGTGCTAGTTCTCTGCCTAATATGGTTCCCAACCGTCGATTTTGGATGTCTAAGATCTGTGGCCCGCCGGGTCCCATCAACCTCCTGCCTTTGCTAGATTTAGTCTTATTCTGCTAGATGTGGCTCCAACCTCCAGTTTATCATGTCTCTACACCTGTTTAGACCCTAGCTAAGTCTCGAGACTTGGATTCCATCAAAAATATTTATAGTGATAACACCTAGAATACTAAAATTCAACATGGATTCAGAGCATAGGTCTTGAAGAACCCATTGCACAAGCATTAAAGCAATCGTCCTCTCTCATTTGCAGAACCGTACGGCCTCCTAGGGTTTCTAGAAATCTGTATGGCCCTCTCCTTCTTGGGTGTTCCAGCACTTTAAACAGAAACGTTGGGGATAAAAATTACATCAAGGTGTACGTCCTCCCTCAGCGCACCTCCAACAACTCCCAAATTGAAATTCCGAGAATTTTGATTTTTGGCCCTAAGGTTTCGCAATTTTCTGCAAAAAATTAGTTTTAGGGTTGTTGCAGCTCATTGAAGGAGATTTACAGCTCACCGGTGTTGTTCTGACCTTCAAGGCTTATTGTTGGCAGTCATAGACCAACAAAACCTAAGTTTGCTAGTCTAGCCTAGACATTAGGTTTTCTAGCCCAATTGACAAGGGTTTGTGAAGAATCTAAAAATATGAAGAATAGAACCTTGGTGGAAGATAGGCTTGATGGATCAAGCAACTTCAATTCCTGGAATTCAAGACTTCAGGTCACCGTTGAAGAGGAAGACTTATTATGGGTGATACAAAAAGGTTTACCAGAGACAGCTACCGATGAAGAGAAGAAAGGAAGGAAGGAAGGAAGATGGCGTCAAGGCAAGGAAGATAATCATCTACTCAGTAAGAGATCATCTCTTGCCTCGTATTTCCAACATGAAGACAACTTATGAAATGTATGAAGCATTGAAGAATATGTTTGAGAGTAACAACACCCTCAGAGCTCTTACATTGAAGGGTCGGCTTCAAAATATCAAGATGAAAAAAGGTGACACCATTGCTACCGTCTCCATGAAGATGTCAGAGATCATAGATCAACTAGGTGCCATTGGAGATATCATATCAACACTCTCAGGTATTCACTTGTATATATTATTTGTATCATTATCATGAGGGTACTTACAGGAGGAAGAAACCTTTGCATAAATCATGGATCCAGAGGGATCTCAGTGCATTCAGAGAAACAACACACTGGAAGTGAAGACTCCGGGTTTGATTGTTTTAATTATCATGCCTCTAAACCTACATTTCTAAGTTTTCTGCATTACAAGTAGGCAGCGTAGCTATGACAACAATCCTTAAATTGTTTTGATTCTAGAGATGTAATCATTATTCTCCTCTTGGAGATATTCTTGTCTTGTTTATTTTGTTTGTTTTCTTGTTCCACACAGGTTAACAACAAAGGAAGATGTTTATCATTCATACTTCAGAGGGAGTCAAAACTATTTGAGAAAGAGGAAGAACAGAGCCATCATTGAAGCAACCAAAGCAATGATACATTATCAGCATACACCTATGATTCTATGGGCAGAAGCATGCATGACAACAGTATATGCTCAGAACAGGAGTCCTCACCGGATTTTGAAGAACATAACACCCGAAGAAGACTTCGCCGGAGTGAAGCCTGAGATTGGACACTTCAGGATATTTGGGTGTCCAATATACTTTCATGTACCCAAAGAGAAGAGGTCCAAGCTAGACCCTTCAGGTAGAAAAGGTACATTTGTGGGATACAATGAATCTTCGAAGGCTACATCCCTGGTCAGAGACAGATTGAGGTGAGTAGAGATGTTATCTTTGAAGAAGAGATAGCCTTTCAAAGATTCAGAGAATCTCAGATGGAGATTGACAGCGAGACAATATCTTCTCAACCTTCAGTAGTTCAGAGGGAGACGACAGTTATTCCAGTTGATCCAGTTGTTCCATTTGATCTAGTTGCTACAGTTGATATCCCCAGAGACATTGCAGTAGGCCATAAAAGGCCTGCATGGGCTCGAAAAACTCTGGGACATGCAGCTCCTCAAGGCACATTCTGAAAGAACAAGAGACCAAGAAGATTTTTGAGCTATTTTTCATCCATGAGCCACATCATTGATACCAAGCCTTCTTGTCATGAAGAAGTAGCAGGTAAGTAGGTATGGAAAGATGCCATGACGAAAGAATATCAGTCCATCTTGAAGAATGATGTGTGGGATATTGTTCTAAGACCAGAAGGGAAGTTTGTAGTGACTTCCAAGTGGATATAGAAGATCAAGCATGTAGTTGATGGAAGTGTCGAGAAATATACAGTCGAGATATTGAAGAGATTCGAGATAATAGATTGTGGATCCATGCCTACACCGATGATGATGAATTTGAAGAAGATGAATCAAGGATTCTTCTAAGTTAGTCGAGACATAGACAACGAAGCATGTGTTGATATACTTACGTAGCACAATTGAGTATGGGTTGAGATATACCTCTAGTGTAGACATGAGATTGCAGAGATATGTCGATGCAGATTGGGCAGGGAGCGTAGTGAACTGGAAGAGCACATCTGGTTGTTGTTTTACCTTGGGACCTGCCATGGTTTCTTGGTGCAGCAGGAAACAGAGCTCTATGGCCTTAAGTACCGCAGAAGCAAACTATATAGTGTTGAGTGTGGCAGTCTGTGAAGCAGTGTGGCTTCGCAAGTTCTTGACAGATGTATTTGATCATGAGATAGATCCTACCATTATTCATTGTGATAACCAGAGTTGTGTGAAGCTCTCTGATAACCT
>JZKD02S1119280.1:0-12973 GCA_000966675.3 Picea glauca | reverse complement strand
TCAACCATGTACTACAATGCAATGCACAATTTCCTTTCAGATGTCAATGCAAACAATCATCTATCAAAGGACAATCTCTATGTGTCTTTTTCAAATACTTCAACAAACTTTAAAACTTGATTTTTCAATGTTTTCTAAAAGACAAAAACAATGTTTTTTGAAAGAAAAGATTATTGTTCACTTTCCAAAAAGAACTCTTATTAATGAGAAAAGAAAAGAAAATCATAAAGAATCAAACAACAACAACCCAATCAACTCTTTCAATGAAAGTAAAAACAAAGAGCAAACCAATGAGTCTTCTCAATGCAAACAAAAATGTTCTTTCGAACCAACAAGCAAATGAGAAACACCAAGAACTTAACTCTCAACCAATCACTGGTTCTCAGCCAATCAGACACACTCAACTCCAGAAGTCAGAGAGAATGAATTTGCCAATAAGAGCCAAGAAACGAAAGTCAAGCTACAAAGGGCAAGAAAAACCTTGAAACCCTAAATTTGTTCAAGCATGCAAACTAAAGCAAGAGATATATAAATCAATGATCCAATAAGCCCAAAAGAGGTAATTCAACTGATCTGAGCAGTTGAAAAAATCAAAACTCAAATTCAAAATTTTCAAAAAATCTTGCTCGCAGGCAAGCAGTGTTACACAGTGCGAGAAGATAAGATTCTCGCAGGAAACCTTGTAGCAAGGTGCGAGGTGTTCGTACTGGACCCTATGTGCAGGTTGCGAACCTGACCAGTTCTCGCAAGCTGCAGTTAAACACAGTGCGAGAACTCCTGAAGATGACAAAAATTTTGAAAAATGGAGTAAAACTCAAACAGGCTTCTGAACCCAATAAGTCTATCAGGATATCCTGAAGACTCAGAAACTGACAAGACAAGAGAATAATGAAACTAAATAAAATGGCCACAGAAAAACTCAAAAAACATAAAGAAAAAGGGAATGGTTCCCAGTGGAGTCGCCAATTTTGTTTCAGGATAAATCCGTGAGTGCGGACACAAACTGATCTCCCTAGATCCACCTGGATCTAGAA
Source organism: Picea glauca (assembly GCA_000966675.3). Lineage (NCBI taxonomy): Eukaryota > Viridiplantae > Streptophyta > Pinopsida > Pinales > Pinaceae > Picea > Picea glauca. The sequence goes on along the minus strand of JZKD02S1119280.1, from coordinate 11,939 downwards.
CAAAACATGACAGAATAATACTCTTTCCCTAGATTTAGACTATTGAATGAACTAGGAGGAAATGATCATGAGCATACCTTATGAACGCTTCCTTGGGTCTCTGATGTTCCAACTTTGCTCCAATGCTCTTGTATTGTCCAGACCACAACAGTACAATCCAATCGAAGTGAAGACAAATCAATATATTGAATAGCTAATCTATACATATGATCAAGGAGTTATGTAATAAAGTGACATTATCTTTATGGGAAAGGGACATATTACTGTATTATATTGATTGAAAGTGAAACTTACAACCTGAGCCTTGATGTTGCAAATCTCTTTTCGATGGCTCCTAGCTTTGACACACACTTGCTCATGCATGAAGAAAATCAACCACTTTTGATAACCTTGCTGGTGTCTCTAGCTGTTGTAGCATCAGTCCTTCATACAATCTTCCACTAATTCTCCTATCAATCTCTTGTTAGTTTGCTTCTAACCTTTTCCATAAGCATTCCCCTCAATATATAGGAGAGAATATATTAGTTACTTGGATAGGAATGATCCCAAGATATCAGGAAAACCAGTACTTAGATAACTATTCGAATGCCAACTCATCCTTCTAGAAGATTCCCTTCTAGAAGGTTCGAGAATTTATCTTTTTCCTTCCTTTAGATGATGTTCGTACCCTGATAGTTAGGTACAGTGCGAACCTCTCGCACCCCATCTTAATGCATCCTACGAGAATCATGCATTCTCGCAGGCAAAGATATAGGTAGCCTGCGAACCTCCCTTAAAAATATGATTTCTGGAAGCAGACAATGGTAACTTTTCTCAGGAAAGTGTTCTAGTGAAGAGCTTGATTTTTCCATCATCATTACATCATCACGATGACCAAAATTATGGCTAACAACTATGTGACCTATAGTGAACATACTCCGATGACAATGAAGGACTACATAACCAGGATGCCATCGTGGCAGCCAGAGTGTCCCAGGGGTGACATGTGTCAAATTATGATTGTGCGGGATGAAAGTGGGTCTAGCTAGGAATGAGGCAATCTCAGCCATTGAATTTGAGTGGATATCCACCATTCATCAACGAAGAAACATAGAAATAAATGTGTGCATGTGATTCTACTATCCTGACAATGACGATAAAGACGCCAATGATGATAAGGAATTCAGTGAGCCAATGAGAGCCATCGATTTATTGGAAGGTTTGGTCTAAGAATATTTTGGTTGTTAGTTGTAAAGGTTAAATTAGTCACTAGACAACAATGACTAGTACACCAAGAGAAAAAAACAACCGTTGATTGAAGAACAAGCGATGCAATGACAATCATAGATCTGTCATGGGTCCCACCTGACCATCTCACGAGAAAATGAAGAGGTGGGTGATAAGCATCGATTAACTTGAAGAGGTGACTAGGATCAGGACCATTTATTAAGGACTCTGAGGACCGTTGGATCCATTAAATAATATTGTTAGAGAAGATCCATCGAAATGGATGTGGTGCCCATGCACTTGTTGGCCCGACGACGACGATTGTCGACCCTAGTGGCAAAGGAGAGAATAGATCGACGGTTGCAATCAAACGAAGAGACGATCGGATGGTTGCTAAGCGATGAGGTCATGTTGTGTATTTTGGTGGAAAAATAAAAGATCAATGGTCATGATCTATCTAGGGGAAGATTTGACAGTTTTTGTGCATCGATACCCCGATCATCCCGATATCAAGGAAACAACTGATGGACGAAATCAAATTTGGACCAAATCTAACGGAGGTTGAGTGGTAAGATATTATAGTTAAATATTTAAGTCTCAATGGTCCCAATATTATGTAGATCATATCAATGATCAAAATCAAACAAAAAGACGATCAAATGACTATTTTGCGTCAATATCTTGATGATCCTGATATCAAGGAAATAATTGATGAAAGAAATCAAATATGGACCAAATATAATGGTGGTTGAGTGGTAATATTGTATAGTTAAATATTGAGGTCTCAGTGGTCCCAATATGATGGAGATCAGATCAATGGTCGCAATCAAATGAAAATATGATCAAACGATTGTTGTGCATTGAGGTGGTATTGTGTGTCTTGATACCCCAGTGGTCCTGATATGGAGGATATTATATTGAATGTTGAGGATCAATCAAATATATGATCCAACGATGGCTAAGAATTGAGAACCAGTGAATGAGATTGTGTGAGGTAGAAGGGAACCAAGACCAGTTTTCATGGTGGTGTTTCGAAGGACTTCTAAAGTCCATTTTAAATGAGAGGACTCAGAGATGAATTGATGAACATGATTTGTATAAGGGAAAATAATTGAGTGTGTGAGATCTATAAAAAATGATGCCATAATCGAGAAAAGAGTGAAAAAGTAAGTAAGAAGTAAATTGGAGCTCTGTGATTTAAAGGCTCTCAGGTGTGAGAGAAAGTATGGGAAGAAATGGAAGAACTCATATGGGTTTATGGATTTCAATGGTTTCTGAGTTTGTAGATCCAAGAGAGTGGAATAATATGCATGAGTAAGAGGAGTTCAGAGGCTCACAGGTCTAAGGATACATGATAATAGAAGAAAATAATATATGGATGTCTCAGGGTGGTTGGGAGGTGCAAGGAACTTTTGGATCCATGTTTGAGGAAAAGTATTTTTAAAATCTATTACATGAACAACAATGTAATTTGATTTTATTGTGAAACTTCACAGATCATGGTGGCAGGGTGGAGATCATGAGAGGATTGAAGTCCCATTGTGAGTTGGTATTTACGTTGAAGTTTGGTGCCTTCTTTATCAACAAGTGGGTCCTTGCAGTGCAGGTTGGTTCCTGCAATTATACAAGTTGGTGCTTGTATCAAGGATTGGTGTCCTTGGAAAATTGGTGTCTGCAATTAGCAAGTGGGTGCTTGTAATGCAGGTTGTTTCTTAAAGTTATACAAGTTGGTGCTTGTAGCAAGGATCGGTTTCCTTGGTAGATTAGTTCTTGGAATTAGCAAGTGGGTGATTTTTATGACGGGTTGGTGCATGCAGTATTGTAAGTTGGTGCTTGCAATAGGGATGGGTGTCACTCACAGGTTGGAGCCCATTAATTCAAGAATTGATTAAACAAAGATATACCATTTGTGGTTTTCTCCCTTTATGGGTTGCCACGTTAAATCATTTTTCACTATGCTTGTTTTCTGAATGTTTACAGTTTTGATTAATAATAAATGTGCGCTTAAGGTATTAAAGTAAATATTGTAAAAAATAACTTAATATTGATTCACCCCCCTCTCAGTATTGGTGAATATTCCAAAAGAGTCGATTGTTTATGTTTTACTTCACATACATCCTTATTCCACTTAACAACTTGGCAACTTTCCTAACTCTAAACATCGTTCTTAGTGTGTCTTGTGGAACTGGATCCGAAGCAATGATGGATAGTGGTTCAAAAAATAATGGCTTAGGACTAAGGGCATCTTTCAGTTCACTTATTCTCCTTTTCAATCTAATATTTTTAATCTCTTGCTCGGAAATGCAATGAGATAGATAATATCCAATAGTTAAGTGCAACTTAAGAATTCCTAAGGGTCCAATGCCAGAGACATCTACCTCTAAATTCCATCTTTATGTAAACTTTTTTTGTTTTTGACATGAACTTTTTCAATTTGCAATTTATTTTCCTCTTTATTGTACTTAGTATTGTGTAAGGTCAAATATTGTTCTTCAAATAAAACCAATTCCTCTCGAGACAATTCTTCTTCTATCTGTTGGATCTCCGCAATCTGTAATGTAACCCACTCAGGTATAGTGTTATCATCAACCTCCATTTCAACAACATCATTTATTGGATCCTCATAATTTTGAGTACTCTTGTTTCTAATACTCCCTTTTATTTCATTATGTGTACTAGTGTGTGGCTTCTCAATAATGAGAGGGGTCATCTTCATCATCTCCTCCTGCACACCTTTCATTACTCTCTCCTTTACCCATATTAGGTTTTTGGCCTCGTTGAGCAGAGGATGAACTCTTATGTGGGAGGGAAGTAGAGCCAATGTGAGCACTAGTCTCTGTTCTACCTCTTTGATTTGAATTTCTCTATTGATCCTCCCTCTTTGATTCTAGCCTTTTAACTTGGGTATTTGAACTGACTTTTGTAGCCAAGTCATCATCACATATATTTTCATCTTTTATGGGAACTGTTTTGTTGGTATTTGGATCATTATCATCAATTTCCTCCATGTTTTCTGCTATTCTTGTGAAAATATTATTGTAACCAACTAAAGATAAATGACAAGAAAATATTCCTTGAAGTTCAAAACCCTTGAAAGCTTCAACCTCCTTTAAATGGAACAAATTCAATAATTTTGAAATTTCAATCAAATGGGATAATCCCTTGATTGAAATGTCTACGGCATGGAAGGGTAAGGAAATAAACCGTCACTTCCTTTTTTTATCAAAGAAAGATGACCATGACTTCTACTTCCTACACACTTCAGCGAAAAAATCCCTGTCACTGACAAAATTGGGAAGAAGGAATGGTTTTCCTTCAAACCCATATAGTTTGATGTGTGTAGATTCCTCTTTATAGACACAAGTTCATTTTCCTTTAATAAAATATAAATATTCATGTGAAATTCTCATTGGTAATGTTCCAGTAAGGATGTATTGAAACTCTTGAACCTGGCAGAAATGGAAGGATGCCCTGTTTTTCCACAATATTGGATATCATAATTGAGCAGGATCATTTTCAACGTCAACATTACTTGTTGAGGGTAATCCTTCAAATATGTTATGGTATGCAATATTGACCAATATCAAGTAGGAGGTCATGAAAAACCTCTATGTGTTCATATAGTTGGAAAGTTGATAAGAGATCTCATTTGAGATGATATTGACCTAGTCAAATATTGCTTCCTTTCAAAGGAGAAATATAGCACATATAATACATGCCTTGGAATATAGGATGTGGATTCTTGTCCCATCAGTCATAAGAAAAGAGAAGAGAAGTCATAATATGGCTCAAATATTAGGTTAATATCAATTTGAGTAGTATTAATTGTCATTATAGTAGATGATGCCAGGAAATACTTTAATAGGTTTGCACCACAACCCTATGAATCTATAAAAGAATCAACTTCCGAAAGATGGAGGAATTTTTTCCGGGTAGGAACTCGAAGCATTCTTCTGAATATATTTGGAGTCAAGAGAACATGGTTCTTTCCTTATGTAATAACTGGAATCAACCTATGATTTGAGTTGAATTTACTTGCACATAAAGAAACTATTTCTCTGAAGTCAAAAGCTTCAAGCATGCTACCGACCTTTACCAGACCAATTGTCCAAATCTTACTAGAAAATATTTTCTCAGGAGAAAGGCTTGAATACCATGGATATGCAGTCGACCAATGAAAATATTTGTTCCGACGAGCGAGAGAATTGACGATGTCTCCACATAATGGTTCCTTTCTTCTTCTCGTTGCCATATTTCCCACCTTTTTCAATATGCTTTGATATATGTGAAGATTATCAATATGGGTCAAGAAGCTTAAACTGTTAAAAGGATAAATTCATAAATAATGCTTAATAGGATACCCTTTCAACATGTACAATTTCTTTAGTAATAAACGTGAACCATAAATAGAAATTATCGTTGATAAGAAACTGCTCGATGGGAAATAGGGATAATTAATCCTCCTTTACAACTGAAAATTGTCTTTTTCCTTATGAGTCAGAACTTTATTAATGAATCATAATTATCTAGAAAATAATGAATTGTTGTCCAGTGTGAAAATACACTAAGTATGGGACTCATGGTGTATGAAGGGGATGGAGACACAAGTAGTGTGAAGATAAAGTCGTGCAGAGAAATGGGTCATGTAAAGTTCTTCGCATGAGATGTGACTTGAACTAGGCTAAGTATAGAACTCTACAATATATAGGAAGAGAGGTACAAGTAATGCGGAGAAAAGGTGAGGCGAAGAAATAGGATAATGTGGAGGTGGTGCAAGTTGAAAAAATGACTAAGTATGGAGTATTGCATAATACGAGAGTGCAGGATGTTAGAAAAATGGTTGAAAAAATGACTAAGTATGGAGTATTGCATAAGATAGGAGTGCAGGATGTTAGAAAAATGGCTAAGTGTTGAAGAGTTAAGGGGTACAATTTGAGGAATGCAGAGAGAAAAAAGGAGGTTGTAGAAGTGCGGAGAGAAAAATGGGGATTGTGGAAGTGTGGAGGAAAAGGTAATGTATTGAATTCTTCGCATGAGACAAAAAGTTGAAAAATAATCTAAGTATCGGTTCATGTGAAACGATAAGTATGGGAAGCGTGGAGAAAAGACTCGATGCGAGGAATCTCCACATGGTAGAAATTGTTAAAATGACTAAGTTTTTGAAAACATATGATTTTTTCCATAAGGTAATATTGGACTATGAGACTTATATGGGGTGTAGAGGATTATGGATTTGGATGCAAGGAGGGTTTTTCCGCATGTTATAACTTATCATAAAATGGAAGGTTACGAATTGAAAATGGATCAAAAAACTTGTACACTCGGATAAATAGATAAAAGTTTGATGCCTATGCCTAATGCATTTTCAATGCATACCCCCTTTATTCTCCATGCTATCACCCCCACAAGACTTATGATTTTAGTGTAATGATCATTGGGTGTATGAAATTATATTATGAATTGTGACTTTTGGCATTGGAATGCCTTTGACGAATAATAGCTCATAAGGTGACATACGTTTATCCCCTTTGGGAAGAAATACATGTTTATATAGTTTGAGCTTTGGGTTGTAGAAATCACCCTCAAAAGTAGTGTGTATCCTCCTTTACTAGTTGTTTTAAATCGAGATTGTATTGTATAGTTTTGGTGTCTTTCCTTGAACGAAACAAGGTTAAATCCATGTTATAATTTTTTATGAAGTGTTTTGACTAAGAAATGACTTGGAATTTATTCAAGTAAATCCCCTATCGGTGCCCACTTTCTATTTTTGGAATTGGCAATGTGAAATTTCCTCCCATCAGTGATCAAACAAGACAACAATGAATTGGCATCCAAATTTGCCTTCAATTCGGTGCCCTAACTCGCCTTGCCATCGATGATTAGTAATATATGTTATCCATCAATGAATGGAAAGAAAATTCCTCCATCAATGAATGGAAATAAAATTCCTCCATCAACAGTTGATGAATTTTCCTCACCAACAAATGGGCATGTCTGCATCATCGACACCCTTCATTTTCTCTAGCATCAGCAATGCCAATATGTTAAATGCACACAAATCATTCTTCCCATTCTTTTCAAGGGTGCTTGATCTCAAATTTGTGTGCATTTAACAATGGTATTATAGTTTATAGTTCTGAAGGATTTAATTGAGCTATGGTAGTGCTCCATGGAAATTATTCCCATGTGCAGATTCCCTAAGGTATGTCTCTACTCCTCTGGGTGTTATATTTTCTCTCCTACACGCAGAAACAAGTATGTTCATTTTCCTACAGTTATTCTTTATTCCCTCATGTCAAACATTTCTCTCATTCTTCATACGCCTTACATCTCTATCATTCACTACCACCCACTCTCTCCCACGTGTGACCTAACGACACCTTCTAGAAATTGTAGATAGAGTTGTTACCTAGTCCTTCATGTTGCTTGAATTCTTTTGGCATCTAACCCATGCTCTGAGGCATTCATTCTCCATGTGAATTCACATCCACACCATCATTGTTATTATTGATCGTTGGAATTCTCAATACTATTGGCTTGTTCTCTTTAATTTTATTAAACCTTAGGATAACCCCATGTGTTTTTTAATTTGATCAAATTCTATGACCATTTCTTCACCTCTCGGGCCCTATGTTCCTTGGAAGGTATTGCATTGCAATATACTTGAGATCACTGGTTCTAGAGTGAAATCATCTGGTGTTTCCATCATTTCCAGGGTTTGTTACTATTAAGGATTTGTTATAGAAAATGATGAGTCCAGTGTCCTTTGGTGAGGGTTCCAACACTCAAGCCGGACATATGTATAATTTGGAAATGGGGAATGAAGCCAAAACCACTCCCACATAGAAATATAGATCATCTCCATCATGAATCAATTTGTCAATTGATACCCAGAAGAACAAGATGCTAACTCTCGTCAATCTCTTGATCACACTAGTATTGATCCAACTCATAATTTTGCTCCTCCTTTCGTGCGTAAAATTCCCCTGGGGAAGCCGAATTGCTCCAAAATTGTGTATATTTCACTTGCAATGGGAATCTAAAAACTACAATGTCCAAGAGCATCAATTCCCCATTCATATCCAAAGTAACAAATAAGATAAGGTTTAGACGTATGTGCATTAAGTGGTGGACAATTGGGTTGGATTCCTTGGTAATACATGCATGCACTGTAATTGAGTCAGTGGACATGTGTGGTTGTCGACCCGAATTAGCTCTAGATTTTTATGGTGCATGAGGATCATTCATTGAAAATATATCACCGGGTGCAGTGGGCCTCAATTTTGCAACATCTATTTTTCAACATATAATTGTTTATTCCCATGAACAAGACATCCTTCTTCTGATATGCGACTCTACCAATTCATTGTTCTTACATTGATTAAGAAGTGAGGTGTGAAAGTGAAAGAGTGTAGAGTGTATGGTTATCCTGTGAGCATCCATACAATAGAGCGTTTTTGTTTAAATAATGGCTTACTTCCAGTCTGTTATGTAATTGTTTGAATTGGACAATGCTTGACCATGCCAAATTGTCAACAATCCATGCATTCACATTTTCTTTGTCTTTAGAGCATTTTCTAAATTCATGTGGTTATTTCTAGAGCATGCCAAATTGTTTCCAACAAAGTTTTATTAGGGGATCATTAATAGGATCACAGAGACCAACAGACTCAAAACGAGAGACAACAAATTCAATCATGAAGATCAAAGTAACTTGCAAATAATCTTTTTGTAAGTTTCATGTACATTTTTTTTTTAAATTAAGTTGAATTACATTGTAAACATGTGCATTTTCGGTAGAAGCCGACACCCTTCATTTGTTGAGTTTTCATTGTAGAGTCTGATTGTTAAAGGGTGGAGTTGAAAGAAACCCTTTGAGGTCTAAGTCAATTTTTAAATGGCTTGAATTGATGAACTATTAGAGTTATTGAACACTCTAATACTCTCTATGGTCAACAATATGGTCACAACTAACAAAGAGACTCTTCAATATGTTCTAACTTATTTGCAAGTTTTGCAACCCAAAGTAGAACTGGTTCAAACTCAGACTCAACTTCTTCTTGATGAACTTCAATGAAATAATCTTCAACATTTTGAACTAGTTCTTGTTTAGAATAACCCTCTTTTTAATGATGATGATGATGGTTCAAATCAAAAGCCAGTGCATGAGCAACTCAATGATCAAACTTCAGATACAAGTACAGATGAAGATGAAGTTGTGCATGAACAAGTTTGACTTTCTCTTTCCCATCCAATCATCAGACCTTGGGAATAAATCAGAGACAATAAGCACATAATAGGTATCGGATATGAAAAGAAAGTTACTTTTTGTACTCTGAATTATACCAAGCCAATCCAGTTTCATACTATTGGATTCCTTCAATAAAGTTCATATTCACCTACTCCAGCTAAAGAGCATATTTCTAAATGCCAATATTGTCATCGAGTTGGCCACATGGAAAATCATTGTTTCAATCTTCATCCTTGTGAGAATTGTGGAAAGAATAACCATCCTTCATAATGTTCCAAACACAAGAAATATACAAGAGTAAAGAATCACTATGGGTGGATCACTTCTTGGCAATGGTCATCAACAATCAAGAAGATATATCAGTCATAGCAAAGAACTCATACTTGAGTATTGACACACCTTGTAGTGGAAATATTTGCAACTTCCCACCTTGTACCTAATAGTGGGCATAATATCAGTGATTTACTTCCATGCTTCAAGTTTTGGGAGTCCTATCAATCGAGAAAGAACAAGAGGGCCGACATCAAAACCATCAACATGATTTGATTTGTGGTTTTCCTTAAACCTCCATTTAGTAGAAGACATCAAATTCTATTAGGAAATAGTTTGTGTACATCTTAAACCTCAATTTATTAGAAGACTTACAACTTCTGCTAGGCAACAGTTTGTGGGCATCTTAAACCTCCATTTAGTAGAAGACCTACAACTTCTTTCAGACAATAGTTTGTGGTCATCTTAAACCTCCATTTAGTAGAATACATCAGCTTTTGCCAGCCTTTTGGTTTGTGGTCATCCCAAAACCACACGATTCAAAGAGCAACCATCAACAACTGTCCACTTCCAGATTCCATCTCTCTCCTTGGACTTACATACACCCCTTCTGATTAAGGGAGAGATGTTGGAAACGTAATCCATTAGGGTTATTGTATTATCCACTTGAGATGGAACATTAATAGTCAAGTGAATAGGAACCGTCATCAGAAGTCCAAGAACCCTCTTGGAAAATGAATCCAAAGATCATAACTCATGTATTTATACATGTATCATGAATAATGAAAAATATTTCATGTTGATCTACATTCTTGTGCATTCTAACATGATATCCTCTTCGAATGGCACTTACATGGCCATTTTCCCTCAACGATTGGATTTATTTTTCAATTGGTGTTTGGAATTATTTTTCTCATTAGTGCCTTAATTTTCCTCTGGCATCGACGCTTTGAATTATCTTCGAATCGACACCTAGACTTATCCTTGGATCAACTCTTGGAAATATTTTTTATCACTACCCCAATATTTTCTCATCATCGGGGATGACATACAAAACTTTATTTTCTCATCAATGATTTAAACTATCCTCTTGTTATCTACGCCCTTGACCTTTCTCAATTATCGATGATTGAAGATATCTCTCCATCGTCGCCCCTCATTTCTTTTATCAACAGTGTCCCAAAAATTTTACGTCATCAACATCTTGAGAAACTTTCATAGAACTGTGCCATGTAGGCACTGGCTGCCATGTATTCCTGCCAGCATAAAAAACTCGAAAATGCTCAAGAAATTTAAGAGGTCGTAACTTCTTACCTCGAGCTCAAAATTGAGCAAGAAAATAGTCGATGGAAACCTCTTGAGGATCATAATGGACCTATGAGCTTATAATTGAGATTTGAGTAGCGGATTTATCTGGAAATAAAAAATGTTTCCCAAAAGTGGACTAAGAATGTTTGTTTTAATTTTTATTTTAAAATGGGAACCCGATAAAATGAGATCATAACATTTATTTAAATTAGATAAAAGAAAACTTGAAGTACCCTGTAACCTCAAGCCAACCAAGGAAACTAGGTATGTGATAGATTGGCATCAAAGATGTGTTAATAAGGGTGAAATAGAGTAGTATCCCACCATCCCAACTGGTAGGAGTGGTTGGATACGTTATGGATGATTTTAAATTTTAAACACAACACAAATTTTAATAAAATTGAAAAAATAAGAAAAAATAAATTTTATAAAAATAAAATTTAAATTTAAAATTAGAAAGATAATAGAAAAATATTAAAAATATATTTGAATTTAAATAAATATTAAAAAAAAAACATGTTACAAACTTTGTTTTAAGTTTTTGACTTTTTTTTAATTGCTTTTTAACTTGTATTATTTTTAATTTTTTTAATATTTTATTTATTTATTGTTAAATGTGGTTTTATTTTTTAAGAATTTCATTCAATTTTAAATGTTATGTTTTTTCATAAAATTTGTTTTTAATGTTTTTTTTTAAACTTTGTTTTAGTTTTTTTAATTTTATTAAAATTTGCATTTAAAAAAATAAATTTAAAATAATTTTTTAATTATTATTATTATTATTATTATTGAAATGGAGGGCTAGGAGGATTTTAGTTTTGTAATTTTATTTTTTATATTTATTTATATTTTTAGTTTAAAATGTTTGTTTTTAGTTTTTTTTTTTAATTTCAGTTTTTTTTTC